>WBNO01006346.1:37135-121153 GCA_013400575.1 Peucedramus taeniatus
TGTTGATGAATGCTGGGATATTTATTTAAATGTAGGATCAACCACACTGACAGCAGATCAATAATTCAAACACTTCTCCTGGGTGACAAAACTACTGTCTTCTTGTAGCTGAGTCAATGCTGAAAGGTGCAACAAGCTAGCTGGTATATTTTCAATAGGATTTTTAAAATAAAAGGTGATAAATTTATTATCTATTCTAGAAAGTCATAAAAAAGGAATGGTGTGTAATAAATTGTCCATCATTTATTTTCAAAAAGGGTTTCTAATGAAAGATTAGCACTAACTGAATTTAATCACACTGGGGAAAAAATTGACAATTTTCCAGAACTTTTAGATCTTGTTCATAGTTATTTAACACTCTCGTTTTCTATCTCACTTGCAGTGTCTCCACTTTTTTTTAAATTTTTTTTTTCCTAAAGACCAGAAATAGCTTCCATTATTAACTATAACTGTTCATAGGCAAAATTTTGAATCTTGACTAACTAGTCCCACCTTCAGAACAAACTTTTCCTTTTTGCTACAAAAAATATGTGGTCATATTAACTGTTAGGAATGTATATTGCTGTCTTTAATCTCTTTCTCCATATTGGCCTATCTTAGCAATCTTCTGTTCAACAAAAAAAGTTTCGAGATTTTAGAGAGTTTGGGGTAGTTTTTTTGCTGCAAGTCTCATTGTAAATTTATCCCCATTTAATTGCATATGCTGTCTGCTTGCTTAGTTTAAAACTCTCCTGTTCTTGATTGCATTTGCTATGATCTTTGGCTATGTTTTCAGTTAAGTATAATCTGAAAAATTTGCCAATTCTCTTTTTGCGTGTTTTCTTTTCTAACCCTTAAAACTAAAGCAAAGCAAAATTTACCCGATCTTTAGTTAGGTTAACATCCCAAAAAGGAAAACGACATTTACCTTATTTGCTTCAATATGTTTGAGTCCATTAAATTATATCCATTGGGAAAAAATACCAAAAACATTGTTTATTTCAGAGTAAATACAGTGACACATGTAAGTTTGCATTTGATACAATTAAATCCCCTTTACTGTTTATCCTCCATGCAAACAGAGGATACTTTCAAGGACTGTGACAGTAAAAACTTGTCACCAGTCAAGTACATTAAATTGACTGGTTTACTTTTAAAAAGTCTTTAAAGATTTCTCTAGACAGTTCTGTGCATGTTTCTGCAGGCTGAAAAGACTTCTACCCTCAGAAACTCTCTGTAATGGACTGAGACATCAGGGCTTTTTAGCACTGATAAAATAACATCCTGTCAAATACTTGATGATGGAGAGAAGGTAAGTTGATCACTCAGCTGTCTGACAAAATCACAGTCTTAAGATTTCAGGGTAGAGGGAAAATGTTGCTTTTGTTAATGCTTTCTCTCATCTTAAGGTGCCAAGAAGTCAGGTGATGTGAAGCCAACCTTTTTAGGAGATAGTTTTTTGCCCAAAGACACTTTTACGTTTCTGCCTTTTACTTAGTTCACGCTTAACTCTTTTAACTTAATCTTTGGTGGATCACGAGCTAATTTCCTTCAGAGTGAGTTCTCTCAGGTGGTGCTTACTTTTTTTCAATGACTCAGCTTTCTCATGCTGAGTTTTGAGCCCTGCTTCTTTTGGGCCCCAGTCATGTCTCAATGCTTATGATAGACTTTTATAACTTCTGTAATAGAAAGCATTAGGAAAGCTTCTGTGGTCTCAGTGACTCCCACTGGTGGTCTAAGGATTGCAGTTGCTGCTGTTGTTAGGGCATATTCATTCCCCTCTCTCTTTGCAAGGATCTACATCTGGATATTTGAACCTCTGATAAAAGGGGTGGAGCACTGATTGTTGGGTTCCTTTTATTCCTGTTATTTAGCCATGCTCACCCATCTTGTTGTCTGTCTGCTGTGCACAGAAACACCACCTGTGTCCATTGTTCACACTCTGTGCCTTGCTAATGACTCTGCAGTATGCATGCACAGCGCCGGTTTTGATCTGACATTTGCATTTGCACCCATTTCAAGGTCCTTTTATCCTGCCAGAGCAGTGCAAACAGGCAGTGGTGGCATGTATTCTACAGGTTAAGCCCCCTCTAAATGGGAAGGGTTTGGTTCTGTCACCTGACTCATTTCAGGTAAAAGTGCTTGTAGGTTCAGTGTGTTTGTTTACATGACAAAGTGCTGTTTATGTGAGAAGGGGTGACAAAATTGGGTTGTCTGTGCTTGAGCCCAGTGTTAGGATATTAACTCACTCTGCTACAGAAGAAGAGCTGTCATAAATGCGTGATTCTGGGAGAGAAAGATCAAATCAGTAGGATAACGCTGCTTGAGGAACACAAGCAGTAATTACACTTCAATGTTTTTCAATATTCCCCTTCTGTAATATAGAGCTGTGTTGGGAAAATTGTTCGTAGAGCTTGGGATTAGCGCTAGTGGGTTGCTGGCATCCAGGCAAACTGGATGGCTTAACTAATGTGAACTGAGTGTGATTGGTAGCAGGCAAACAGAAGGCAATTTGGTGAAAATGCCTTCTGTTAGTTTTTCAAGGATGTTCCCCATAGAAGAAAACATTGCTTTGAAATGTATTTGTTTAGAAGAAGTTGCATCCAGAGGGCTCATATTACCTCTGAAACCATGAGACTAAAAGTTTGAGAGGAATCTCTGTGCATAAAAGACTCTACACTTATGAGCTACATTTTCCCAGCATGCATAATTCTAAATATTGAGTGATGGAAATGACTAAGGACATTTGAAGAGTGAGACATTGAGGAGTGTTGTCGTATTATATTAGTTATGGGTAATAGCTGCTGACTTTGGAACAGTGATGTGAAAATTAGACCACTTCAGAAGCTCAATTTGGAAGCTTGGAGAGTCATGCAAGGTGACAGATCTGTACCAATGCAGGAAATGTCTTGGAGGCAGATAACTGCTGTTTCATGCATAAGTAGTCAGAGTCACAATATTTTTTCTATGCAAATCAATGTCAAAATTCAGGTTAACCTGATTAGGATCATCTCCTTGCAGGAAAGGATTTTCTGTTGCTACATCACAAATAAGAGTTATAATTGCATTTTAGATGGAGAAAAGTTATGAATTCCATCATTTACATAATATGTTGAATCTACCGGCCCTAGGAAAGTTCTTAATATCAGTTATTGTCTGTATAGAACAATTCTGGTACAGAGAAACAAATGAGGAAGGTGCTCTTCTGTGAATATAGGAAGGCAATTTGAATTGGTATGCATGGTGTGCGTTTGTGCTGATCCTGCATTATGCATTTCTCATAGATGTATCACTGACTGTCCTTACATTTGGTGAGAATACTTTGAACATTCCAGCAAACTGCTTGCTCATCTTTGGTAGTTTGCCTAAAACAGTGTGATCTCCATAGCTAATGATGCTTAAGGTTTTTTTGTTGCAGATCATCCCTCATCTACATGGGGTCACCTTTGCAATTTTTGAAGAAAGACTCCCACAGAAGAAGGGTGTTCAGGAGACATTGACAGAGACCTGCAATATGTCTCGGGGAGGAAGGAAGATTCTCTCTAATCTGTGCTATAAGTAATAAAATGTGGCCAGGCAAATAATTTTTCTTCTCTGGAAAAGTTCAAATAAACCATAAGGGAGATATTATGAACTCATCCAGCATATAAAAACCCTCATGTTCCTGTTCATTCGCAAGGTGACAATAAAGAATTTATTTTGTGTCTTGCATATTTATCATTTTTGGATGTCAGAAGTATTGCTTTCTGTTATCATTTTAAAAGATTTTCTGGTAAACCCCTCACGTCTTCCAAGGAAGATGTGTATTATACCAGGGAAAGAATTCTTTTGCTATCATAATATAATCTGTATTTTAGAATGGAATTAACTCTATTCACAAAGAACTGTTTTTAACATCTGGTTATCTAGATTAGGAGTGTTGCCAATGTAAACAGAATTTTCAAATGGGAAAATTTTATAGATATGGAATTACCAGGGACTATGTAGTGGCTTCCTGAACACAATAAAGTATGTCAGTGCTAAGATTTGCAAAAGCTGTGTCTAGTTTGGAAGAAGTATATGTTGCAGTGAGGCTGCTTAAGTACGTTGTTTTGCTCAATATAGAACACTCAATGGTCTTGGCAAATACGTAATTTCAAAGTTACTTCCCCTGATTTATCTCAGTTTGTTACCTCATTCCACCTTTCCAACCAGTAAGACTCCTATTACAAGAATGGATCTAGTGTTATCCCCAAAATTAGTCCTTAGCTGATAAATCCAAACATTAATGGAGTTTTTTGACCTTTGAAAATTATAGAAATGCTTTTCTGGATGTGCTCTTTCAAAGTAATTTCTTTGCTTCTTTGTTCCAGTACCACTTTTTGCTTTTGTAAAACCTGATTTTCTTTAAGTGGTCTGAGAGAAAAATACATGGGCTGCTGTTTAGATTATTGCTCATATTATTTTAGGATTAAAATGGGAATGTTGGGTTTTAATGTGTGATCAAGCATTTACAGTGATATGCATCCTTGACTATTAGTCTTTTTTAAGAATGTAAAAGGAAGCAAAAGCAGAAAAATGAACTAACTTTGAATACATTAATTCCTATTGTTATGTCTTGTATATAGCTCTAAGTAGTAAGGGTCATGCTGATTATAAGTACACAAGAACTGTGCAATCTTTAGTACTTAAAGTGAGGTTTGATTTTGTGTCTTTAGACAGCTCTGGTCCCTATTTATTTATATTTCAAGCAAAGTATAATATACCTAAAACTCAAAAATGGAGCATAATATGCACTGAAGCTGTATTCATTATATGATGGTAGGTGTTGGTTATGACAAGATTGATTGTATTATTACCTGGCCTACTTTTTGTGTAATTTCTGTATTATTTTTCATAATCTTTCCCTTTCTAAGTATTTGTCTAAAAGGGGTTTAGAGATGAAATAGTGGGGAGAATTTTTTCTTTTCAAAGCGAACACTTGGCTTTTCTCCTAGACAGTGCTACTGGTATATTTACATTTCTCTTTTGATAACTCTGGGGTAGAGGGGTTAAACTGCAGTAAATCTTTAGTGTATGCTGTCTATTGCATATTTAATTTTGTCTGTTCCCTGATAGACAATAAGAACCTTAACATTACCAGTTCTGCAGTCTAAAGTTATTTCTTGCATTTTTTTCCATAAATGAATGCAATGATAGTACAGTGAAACTTCTTTTCTGGAATTGGGTTGTTGATTTTTGCCACCATTCGAGAAACTTGAAAACAGTAGGAAACTCTTGAATTTGGTGCATTTGCATGTACTTGGAGAAAGTACTTTTAAATAGGACAGCACTGTATAATTTTAAAGCATTGAAGAGGAAGTAATACAAAATCAACCAAGAGGATAATCTCTGACATTTACAAATATTTATAATGGCATTAGTTCCAAGTAAGTTAGCTGAGGCAATTTGAACCTGTAGACCTGAACAAATAAATAAACATAGCTTGTCATCAGCTTTTTCAGAAATGTACCCATATTGCTGTGGAGCTTTGTGCATCCAAATAAATAAGGAGATCTACCAGATTTCTCTGGGGCTCCCTTCAGTCAAGACACTACTTTATTAGGAAGCATTTCACAAACAGGTAAAAATGTTATGTCACAGAATTTCTGGACTTTCTGGAATTTGTACTTCAGTGTTTTAGAGCTGGTCTAAAACTAATGGGTTTACTAAAGACTTGGAGACAGGGCTTAGAAATCATTTTTAATGAAATGTCCCAGATTGGCAGGTCTGGCAATAGTTTGCCCATGAAATGACTGTTTTTTATGCAACTCAGTGCAATGGTTAGAATGTGTTGCCAGTGTGGGCCAGACCTTGTGCTTGATCCCAGCAAATTCACTGAGCCCAAGCCAATGCTGAAGCAGTTTTCCACAAGCTCTGAGGAGTGCAGGAGAATACTGAGTTGTGTAAATTTTTAGTGTTAGCAGTGTTCACTTAGGAAGGAGAGCTAAGCATGGATGTGCCTGCTTTTGCTTAGCATCTGTCCCCTGCCAGAAGGTCAATGGCATCCTGGCCTGTATCGGGACTAGTGTGGCCAGCAGGGCCAGAGAAGTGATTCTTCCACTATACTCAGCACTGGTGACGCTGCACCTTGAGTCCCGTGTCCAGTTCTGAGCCCCTCAATTTAGAGAGGATGTTGAGGTGTTGTAGCATGTCCAGAGAAGGATGATGAGGCTGGTGAAGAGTCTGGAACACAAGTCCTATGAGGAATGACTGAGGGAGCTGCGGGTCTTCATCCTGGAGGAAAGGAGGCTCAGGGGAGACATTATCACTCTCAATAACTGTCTGAAAGGAGGTCAGTTTCTCCTCCCTGGCAACAACCAATAGGACAAGAGGATGTAGTCTTAAGCTACACCAGGGGAAGTTTAGGTTGGACAGTAGGAAAAAGTTTTTCACAGAAGGAGTGATTGGGCACTGGAATGGGCTGCTCAGGGAAAGGGTGGAGTCATTGTCTCTGGAGGTGTTTAAGAAAAGACTGGATGTGGCTCTTAGTGCCATGGTCTAATTGATGTGGTGGTGTTACATCACTCAGGTTGGACTTGATGATTTTCCAGCCTAGTTGGTTCTGTGATTCTGTGAGTCAGCAGTCTAAGGGCCAAAGGAATTTGAAGATTAATAAGCAGATATTGCAACAAGTCATGCTCAGAGACTCAAGTGTGCTCAGTGGGGCTGACCACTAGCAGAGACCCTTCATAGGACAAACTGCATCAGCAGTGCTCTTACAACCTCTAGCCCTCCAAACTCAACTCCAAAACCTGAATATTTGCCCTGAGAACCATCTAAGATTTAAATTAACCTGATGTGGTGTTCAAAACTAGGAGCTTGATTTAAAAGTAGGGAATTTACAGAAGCACAACTGAGAGTTAAATTTGTCTTGTGTGTCTTGTCTTTATTTCTGGTAGTAATGTTTAAGATAGAAAAATCCCAGCTTGACTTCCTGTTCCCCAGAGTGAATTTGTGGGTCTGAGATTTAGAAGAAAAAGTAATTTTGCTGGTATATTGAGATCTTTAACCTGCAAATCTATAAGAGGACAAAAATACAATTCTCACAATGCCTTGGTTGTATTTATTTAGAGGAAAACCACATTTAGAAACTACAAACAGTGCTAAATGCCAATTGTAAGATGCATGCTTTAGTGCTGATTTCCTGCTACCATCTGTTCTGTAACAAAAAGACAGTCTCAGTTTCTGGGTCAGAAACAAGGCTCTGGTAGTAACTTTGTACTTGGAGGATGTCATGTGCTTTAAACCAATTCACTCCTGTGGTGCTGTGCAGTAGGAGGTCATCTGAGAAGTTTGAGATAACCCAGGACAATTTAAATCAAACAGTTTTAGCAAGGGTCTGTTAGTTTTAAGCACTAGCACAGTTTGGCCGAGGACTATGTGTAGATTGATTCTTCAAAGGTTAGTGCACATCTCAGTAGGACCTGGAGGCTTGCTGGAAATGGTTTTATGTTTATTCTTTTTCAAGACTTCTTTATAAAAGTTTCTAACTGGGTGATACTTTCTGGTTTATACCAAACTTTTGTAATGGTGAAATTTAGAGTAGAGGATGATCATCCATCCTGTCTGTAACTGCAACTACAGCCTCTTGGAATATAAATCAGTTGTCCCTTTTTCTATATTATTGTTTTAATGAATAACAGCTTTTTGTAAAAAATGTCACATAAGTAAACTGAGTTAACAGCATACTATATATTTAAATTTATTATAATTGAGTTTTTATAGATACCAGAAAGGGCAAATTATTCCATTGCCACAGTGTGTGATGTAATGGTTTTGCGTGTATGGGGTTTGTGGGAGCAGAAAGACTTGCTTTTTGTTACCAACTTTCTGAAATTAGTCTTATGACCTATTTTTGTCCTGTTTTTTGTTCTTTTTCCAAATGAAGTTCATATATTCTTAATAAAATAAAAAAGATACTACCCCTAAACATTTTCATTTGCTGGCATACTGATTTATCAGGTTTAGTTTGGGTTGTTTAGAAGAAACCCAGGTGATCAATATTTAAAAATATCACCATTTTGGAAATTAATTTTGAGTATTTTAAGTAAGGGGGGAAATGTCTTGAAATTGGCATAAGAAAAGCCACCAGCATTGAATGAGGATGTAGTCTTCCTAATGTGAAGTCTTCCTTCCTCTCTCTACTGGCAGTCCAGGGAATGGAGCATCCCCAGCATGGGTTGGAATTCACTTGCACTGGGATGTTTCATCTGAGAATATAGGAAACCCACAGGACACACAGGGTGGTCCTGATTTCCAGTCTGGTGTTGGAATTGTCACCCATCCTCTGCAAGAGTCAGAGAACACTGAAAGTCAACATCTTCTACACAAGAATCAAGAGAAACTCAGATCACAGGCCCTGTTCCTGGGGAGTGGCATGTGCTTTGCATGGCTGGATTGCCAGATAAGCACAGGTGTGCTTCCCAAGGAATGGACTGCACTGACCCATTTCCCTTCATCTGTGGAATGAGTGGGCTTCTTGGAAGCCCCACTGCCTGTCACTGCCTGTCACGATTCCCCTGTGGGCTGGCCCACTATCCTGGTGCAGGGTAGTGGGCCTGTATTCTACCCTCCCATGCCAATGTCAATAAATCACTTGTAACTTTTTCAGGGACTGGAATACTTATTCTTGTCTGCCTTGTCTTGTCTTACCCTGGATCTTCACTTTCAGGTTCAGTGGAACCTCCCAGTGCATTTAGCAGCCTGCAACGTTTATAGGTGGATTTAGTCACATAATCATATGTAATGCTAGAAAGTAACTGCTTGGATTGTGGTCTTTGGGATTCAGTGCATTTTCTGGAACTTTCTGAGTAATTTTCTGTCTTCTTTTTTTCTCCTACTAACCTTTGAATGCTAGTAATTGAATCCTGTCTTTATTCAGAGAAACACGGTCAGTGGCTCAGCAAGGCTGCACATATCACAAACACTTGTGCGTTTACCTTGCTGTAGTGGAAGCTGAGGACAGAATCCAAATGGAGAGATTAGAGCTAATCCTTGGAAGTAAAATGAAGTTCACAAATAGTTTATTTGACAATTTGTCTAGCTACTGCCATCCTATGTAGTCCACCTGTTCCATCTTGATAAAGTGATCATTAATCGTTCAGAAACATGCCTCAATTTTTTCTGTGCTGGTGCACACAACGAATGCATGTCATTAATGCCATCCAGAGGGAGCAGTTTGGAAGATGAGAGGATAATTTACTCACCATGTGCATTTAGTCCTTGGCCTCCTTGCTGAGATACCCCTGCTGGTTTGGAGTCTGTTTTTGTATACAAACCTGCCCTGCCTGTGATAACTAGAGATGTAGTGAGCCTACTAGTTTAACTCAAGGATAGGATGGTACAAATTCTGGTTTCAGTCTTGGAAATCAGAAAGCTCTGCTCTGTTTTAATCTTCAGATGGATGCCTAGCTCTGGCATTGCTACCTCAGTAGGAGTTGAGAGCTACATTAGGAAAGACTGTGAGATAATTACAATCAATAAAATATGAATAGACTTTAATTTATATTATAGAAAACAAACACTTTGTACAACAAGTAGATAATAATCATCCAAATGCTCAATAAACATTATCCAATAATATAAGTGGAAAAAAGCTTAAAAATCAGTCGATGTACAGTGCTTTGTACCCTGGTCTGTGCTTACACCATCATAAGCAGCAGCAGTCCATAGGGAATTTAAGTGTGTTTCAGGGAAACATTTAGGATGAGGGGAAAAGTCCTCCTCCATCATCACTGGAGACACTGTCCAGAGGATGAGGCTCACCTGGGGCCCCATGGCTGCCCTTACTGACTGGCCTCCAGGGAGTTTTTTTCCCCCCTCTCTGCATTTTCCTCTCTCCTGTTCTTTTTTCTCTGCCCTTCCCTGCTTTTGTTTTTTTTCTTTTTTTCCTCAAGATTAAAATTGTTATTAGAGTCAATGTGTGTCATCAGCAGTAGATCCTGCTAATAAATCTTTGTGCACGTGACCCTGCCTCAGCATCCTTTGTGCAGCAGGGAAATTGATGATCAAGGCTGAAAGAAAAAGCCATAAGAGAAAGTGAAAGGTTATAATTCAGACAGGTGAAAGCTGAAGACGAAAGAGAGGTCAAGGTGCAGGACTTTAGGCCAGACCTAGTGCTGGTATGGATATGCTGGTGTGGATGTGCTGATCTCTGCTATCAGAGTGCTCTTGCTGAGGGTATGGTTTGTAACAGGAAAATTTTGGGATGCTTTCAGCATTCTCTTCAAGATTGTAGTTTTTCTGGAATAAACACATCTAGGCAAGGACACTGGGCCACTGGTATGTCAGGCACAAGGACTCTTTAGTGCCAGCAGATGTTTGTAGGGGACCAGAATGTGTCTGTGCATGTTAAAGAAAGTGGGGTGCATGCAGAGGCACAGGCTTGCATCCTCAGCACAGTCCAGCATGTTTCCTCTGATAAAATGGGGTGCAGAATGTGTCAAAGGTCTTCTTCAGCCCCAGAATCACTCTGGCCTTTCTAGTTTGCTTAAGTGTCAAATTGTTTCTCCTCCTTCCTGCTGCAGAGGGTTATGGGCATTGTGTTATCATAGAATCACAGAATTGTTAAGGTTGGGAAAGACCTCCAAGAGCATCAAATGCACCATTAACTCATTCAGTGAGGTGAGCACCCCAGTCAGTGAGCACTCCTGAAGTTGTGTTAGCCCAAAAGCTGGCTCATGTGCAGGAGCTGCAGGGCTGGGATCCCCATTGTGGAATGGGCTGGGCAGTGCATCACACCAGCAATCCCTGCCTCTGCCTGTAACTCCCAGCAGAGTTCCCAGCACCCATCAGAAGCCTGTCTGCAGACCTGTAGGGCCAGAAGCCTCAGTAAAATGACCAATTTCTACTTTTGCTACTCTTTTTGTTTAGAAAAGCAGACTTAGCTTGATCCTTATTTTTAGTTTTGTTTCTCTTGTGTGTATGCTTAATTGTATATTACATGGAAAAGTATAGCTGGGTGGCATTCACAGAGACATACAATATCAAATAGAGTATTATTTTTTTTCCTATTCATAAGTATTTGATAGAAAACAGCAGGTGTTATATTTTATCTTGGAGGAGATAACATTCAAGGAAGAAGAAACGAAAACCTCTCCTTTTCCTATGGGTATGGGACTGATAAATTATTCCAATGATAGATAAGGGTAGAACTCACCCAGGTAACAAAGCTTTGGGAAAGAAAGTTCCATAATAATAATAGTGATAGTAATAATAGCAACAACAAAAGATGAATATATGCTTTCACTGCTAAAGCCTTGTTTAGATGCAGAGCTCCAAAGCTTTGCATGTTATTCATTCTAAAAGAAAACTTTTTATTGCCCTTAAATTAAAAGAAGCAACAAAACCAATCTACTGTACAAATGGAGTGGATTTGAGGCTTTGACTGACAGTAGATGTTCCAAAGTCTTTCATTTTTACTTGCTTTTCTACATTCATGTGTGGCACAAAATTGAAATCCCAGTATATAAGAGGAATTTGTAACTTCAGCTGTCTTCGCATCTATCAAATGAAGAGAAGAAATATCCAAATTCTTCTAAGACCCAAGAAAATTCCCATGGGAGGAAGATGAAATAAGAGAAAAGGAGCTACATGCCTCTCCCTTCCATTGGCTTGCTCTTGATCATGAGGAATATTCCTTCAGCATGTTTCTCCTACTGCTCTTGAGCTACTCTTATCTAATAAATATGTCATATACCCAATGAGCTGTCAAGAGTCACTCAAGGCTCCTGGTCTATTCCACATCTCTAAGCACATTTTCAGAGTGCCTGGCTTAAGAACAGCATCACAGTTTCCACCTGTGCTGGTTTTGCATTGGAACCACCTCATTTTTTGGTCACTCTGAACCCTCCCTTTTTATTTGCTGCTCCTCAGTCCATTCTTGGTGACTTTCTGGCTGCTCTTGCCAGGGTCTGCACTGCCTGAAGCTGTATGCCAGGACTGGGTCTGCCCTGCAATCTGCTGTCCTCTGCCTGGGATCTGCTGTATTGCTGGGGCTGCTCTCATGGGCTGGAGGATGGTGAAAAAAACCAAGTGGAAAATTTCACCAGTGAAATCCACACATAGACCCTAGCAAAGACAAAATTTACCAGATGGTCTGGGTGTTGGCTAGAGTCTGTCATTGGAATAATTCTGTCAAGAACAGTAAAAAATGAATTACTGATTTTTATGTACTAGATTATGAGCTCTGTGCACAGACATACTATTTAAAAAGTTTTGTCTTGTTCACTCCACCCAATTAATTGATATGAGAAAAAGAAATGATTGAAAGTTGTTTGCAATGAAATACAAGAGAATAAACTCACAAAATGGGTCCACATTCTTATATATTCATGCAGTCCCTTGCTGATTATATATTTTTTCTATATCCATCTGAATTGGTGATGAATTTCTTCTGTGTATTCTTCACTCCTTACCTACCTCAGGTATATTTAGATAACTAGCTGGCTGTGGTGCCTTGCAATTAATTAGAAGTTAATGCTGGATAGTAGAATAGTTGCTTGTGGTACCAAATAATAAATGGAAGCAGCTCTGAGGTCTGCTCAAGAGCATTTTAGAGACCATTGTTTAATCAGACCTTGAGGAATTGGGCACAAATCTGTGCAAGTCAATGGAATTGCTTATGCAGAGCTGAGTGTGGTATAGTGAGCTATGAGCTGGGTTTGCAAAGCTTCTGAGTGCACAGAACACTATGTGAAATAAGCCTTGCTTGTTGGTCTTGGTTGAACAAAGGGAAAACTTTAGATATTTTGAAATTTGCTAGAAAATAATGAATGCAAAGGTGAAAACTTGCTATAATGGAACAGAAACTATGCAGGTGTTTAGGACACTAAATGTACATAATGGTAAATAAAAGTCTGAATTTCTGCTTTCCTTGGCCTGAAACAAAGACTTAAACATAGTTGTCTCTCTTTTCTGAGATCAACACAATACAATTTGCCATTTGGCCCTTCTGTTAGGTTATTCTTCATCTGTTCTCTGACATGGCAAACAAATCTAAGACATGCTTCCAACACAAAAGTACAAATGCTTCATTCTGGAAATCTTTGCATGTAATGAAATTTTGTTAGAAATTAGGTTAAGCTTAATTTTTTTTACCTGGCTCACTAGTACATCCCCTTACCTGAGTAAGGCCTCTGACCTGTGTCTTCAAAGCAGCTGAATTTTGTGTTAGGCATTTACTGATTCTTTGGAGGTAAAAACGAGTGGTAACTTGTGATTTTAAAAGTTGGAAGTTTTAATATGGATGTCAACATAGATGTTTAGACTTGATGATATATTATGTAGAATCTCATTGCAGCTTCACCAGTTATTTAAAAAACTCTGTTGTATTTATCCTGGGAAAATGATGCCTCTGTCTGTATATTAAAGACAAGGATGGGCTTATTTTGAGTTTAGCTTATTAGCAAAAAACTCAGGATTTACTCTCTCTTGGACTGATGGATTGTAAATGGGCTCAGAACTGAATCAGGGATTTTGTGTTGTTTTGCCATTCATTAAGTAGACTGAAGTAAAAAGAAAGGGCTGAAGGTCTGACTTGCTTGGCAGGCAGCAAGGGAGAAATCCTGAGCTTGCAACTCTGCCATTCAGTTTAAAAATGTTGAATGCATCTGGCAAAATGGAACATTATTCCTGCCTGGTTTAATTCTCTCTAAAACTTCTGTAGTCTGACTTTCCCCAACAAAATGTGAAGGTTACTCCTCTTCTTTGGGCATGTCCTGGAAGATACCTATTGTTCCCAGCTGCCTTTGAACTAACTAAGCTGCAGCTCAGTTAACAAGACTCAGTTTTGGCAATTGTATAATTTGAACTGGTCAAACAGGTGAGAAGAGAAATTAAAGTAACTGAACCAGAATTAAATTTTTGTGGCAAAATTTGACATAAGGAAAATGTCCTTTTATGAGTTCTAGCTGAAGGGGAAGATATATTTTACAAATGTGAAGGAATTTTTGTTGAACCATTCTCATCCATTTTTCTTGAAATGAAAGGAGGGAGCCAAGTTCTGAAGCAATTTATTTTAAAATCAAAAACCTTACTATCAGGTTGCAAGGAATAAAAAAAATAATAAAGTATGTCTGTGGACTAATTTGTGTACTTGGAAGTTTTTGTCAGTTATTTCCTTTGATGTAGTTCTCTGTTTACCTTAGATACTACATGGATAAGAATGTTTCACTTTCTTGACACACAGTAGTACAGATGCTTAACATCATAATTAAGAATTTTAAAAATAATAATATTGCAGTAATATTTTGCAGATCCTAATGATGATTTTGAATTCTGAAAATCTTGGTCTGTTGATAGCGTTTTTTTCTTTCTGACCAATAGTCCAAACATTAAAAAATGGGTATGTTATAGTAAAACATTTATATTGGCTTTCACATTTTTTCAGTGATGGAGGCATGGTTTCTAATTTTTGGAGTATTGCATTTCACCTTATTGCCTACTTTTCTATCCAGTTGCATGCTGAAATTACTTTTTTAATACATAAAATGTTTTGATGTTAAAATTATTAAACTTATGATTGGAGCTGGTGGAACAGAGGTTAGACTGTAATTTTACTTACTTAATCCCATGCTTGAACATTCATTTAGAACTTCTTTTTTCTTCCCTGGGGAGAAGATTATCTGTTTGGCTTAAGGTCCAGTGGTGTTTACACTATGTCTGGATGGCTCACAAAATTTCATTTTAAACTCTGAAACTAATTTTTCTTTTTGAACCCACTTTCTCCCCCCACTACTCAGAAGGGAGCTGGAGATTGTTTTAGCTGTCTCTTCACCTATGGGCAATTGCATTATGTTTAGTTTTAACCAAGTTGTGTATAAACAAAATGCTTGCTCTTAGGCATTTCTCTTGAACATTGAGGAGCTAGGGTTCATATTATTGTGTAGGGAATATGAATTGTGATAAACACATGCTTTTCCTCAATAAATGATTAATAAGAGCCATGTGAGTGTAGTGAGAATTAGAACCATCCAAACAGCAAAAGAATTAAAAATAAAAATCTGCTAATAGTTATACAGGGAAGAGACTATAACAAACTGTATATCCCTTCTCAAAAAATCTTATTTGTATTTTAAAACTTTGAGTTATATTTGGTGCAGCTCTTTCCTTCAGGGACTGTGTATGTTGAATCTGATTTGGACCAACTCTCTGTGAGGTGCAAGGCCTCCTTCTTGAAGACAGTAAACACACCCCTACATTTATCTTTCTCATGGGGAATCACCTTCCCACCCCAAACTGCTTAGAAAGGTACTGATGCTTCCTTTTACTTCTTTTTAGTTACATCATTTTTAACCCATGTTCCTTGGTGTTTATTTTCCAGTATAAACTATGTGTGATTGATACTGTGGGGTGACTAAAAATTAAAGCACAATGTAACTAACTCTAACTGCACTTTCATTTGTAGCTCAAGCTGTTGTCTCCTTATGTCCCATGAGATCAAGATCTGTCATCAACTCTGAAGCCAATTTCCATCAGACATTTTAAACAAGACAGAGTAATGTGTGAAAATCTGTAATCTAAAAACAAAAAGAGTTCCTCTCAGAGTTGGAATTAGTTTCTTATTTTTTCCCCCAGTCTCATGTACCATGGTGAAAGTGTTTCATTCTAAATAAGTGGGTATGTGAAAGAGTATGTTGTCCCTTTAGACAACTTGGTTCAGTTCTGAGTGTAGATGAAAGCATGCCTGACATTTATTTCCAAGACTGTATTAGCAGACAGGGCTACTCTATTCAGTGACTGAGTTTGTTTGTGCTGAGAGTCAGAGCATGCTGATATGCCTCAGAACCCTTTCTTACAGGTCCTAAATAAACTGCACTTGGATTTCATTGACATAGTATATCAGGCTTCAGCAAGGTAAACTTTGTTGAAGTCTTATGCATATTCAGTAGTGGATGTCAGTGAGTGGTCTGGTATATTTATTGTGATGGTGAAAATGGAAGCTTTCAAAATGTGGAATTACTGTGCTCAGAAACCCATGGAACAATACTGGTTCTTTTTCATATCATACCAAATCATCTTTAGAATACAGAATTCAAAACTAGGTAGTTTTATTGCACAGATATAACTTCAGTGAACTATCAAAAACCCACATCTACCTCTAGCAAATTTTGTTATTGTTCCTAATGGATGAAGGATCAAATCTTTCTGGTATGGATTCTCTTCTGCTGTGTGGAAAAGGAAAAAAAAAGGAGGATTGCTTAGCTGCCATTATTGGTGGTGGGGCAATATGAAGCTTGAAGCTGAGTGTTTTATGAGTTTGCAATATCTTCTATACTAGCTGGAGACTGCCAGAAAATATTGTATTCCTCTCAGTCCCCATCACTGTTTTTAGAGCCTTTTGTAAAGGTGATGCTGAGGGTCTGTTTCTTCTGAGAGCTCCCTTTACCTGGGGGATTATGAGAAGGAGGAATGTACAACTCACTTTTTCACACTATAAACATGACTGTGGAAGTTGAGCTTTTGGCCTTACATATTGTAGATGTATTAAACTGCTCCTTGCCCTCAGAAACTGAGAAAATGTATATATCAATGTTAAGTTCCATGTTATTTTGATGTCTGCTCATGAATACTCTGAAAATGTCATGGTTAACCCCAGCCAGCAATAAATCCCCACACAGGCTCTTGCTTACTCACCCCTGGTGGGGTGGGGGAGGGAATCAAAAGGCTACAAGTGAGAAAAGCTGTGGGTTGAGATAAAGACAGCATGACAGGTAAAGCAAAAGCCATGCACACAAGAAAAGCAAACCAAGGAATTAATTCATCACTTCCCATAGGCAGGCAGGTGTTCTATCATCTCCAGGAAAGCAGGGCTCCAGGCACATAGTGTGACTTGGAAAGACAAGCAGCACAACACTGAATATCCCCCCACTTCCTCCTTCTTTCCCCCAGGTTTTTATGCTGAGCATGATGTTTCAGGTATCCATTTGGTCAGTTGGAATCAGCTGTCCTGGCCATTTCCCCTCCAAACTCCTCATGCATGCCCAGCCTGCTCACTGATGGGCAGTGGGAGAGGTATAGAAAGCTTTGGCATTGATCAGCAATAACAAGAACATCCCTGAATTATCAACACTGTAACATAGCCCCACACTGTGAAGAAATTTAACTACCCCAGACAAAACCAGCAAAAACAGTCATTGCATTGTTGATTTTCAGTGTACTGTGAGCCAGAAGCCTTCTTTCCCAAGAAACATGCGGGCTAAATCCAACAAAAGAAAGAGATGATGTGTGGGAAAGACATACAGACATCACTGTGCACTGAATTCACTGACTGTCCTAGGTAATTTTAGTATTTATACCAGTTTTTGGAAGAAATCAAGCTGTGCAGGGTGGGACTCTGCACAGAACTCACAGGTTCTGGTGACTCTGAGCCCATGCTTCAGCTATCCCAGACCTAAGTGTGGAGCTCTTCCCAGCGGCGGCTCTGTCATTGCTGGAGATCACAAAGGGACCGCCCTCTCAAAACCTCTTAATTGAAACATAGATCAAAAAGGAAAAAAATTTGCATAATACCTGGTTGTAACATGTGATCGAAATTTTTAGCATTCAAAATTTTTGAAGGAGTAGAAAGAGACACTTGTTGTCCACCTTTACTTACAAGCTTATCTGAGCCTATAAGCACTGGGAATAGGTTGACCTTGGAGTTGTGTAGGTTCCTGAATATGGAAATATCTTTTTCTTGTATTTTTGTAGACTGTCTCTAGCCCTGTAGTTCAGGGCTTGTCCTTGTACTGGTCTCCTCCCTTATCTTTCCTGAGCCTGAAGTATGCTCCTGAAAATAAATTTTCATGTGGGGAAAATGTGTTTCCAATCCTTTAGTTGCAGAGGCACCTTTAAAAGTATAAGCGAGTTAAATCTGTGTGAGCTCCCAGCCATTCTGGCTAAATCTAAAATGAAGATATAACCAAGCTGTCTTTGAACTGTGTAGAGCCCGTATAACAAGGAGAGTGTGCTGAATTAAAGTAGCTAATTAGCTGTGATGAAAAGCTGATACACAGGGCTGGGTCAAGGCAGCTGCCTTGCTTCTGGACTGGCTTGTTCCAAGGAGCCTCTGGGCTCCCTCCGCAGCACTGCACCACGCTGAGCAGGCACACCTCCAGCAGTGAAAGGTTGTACAGCTGTAAGCTGCCATTGCTAATCTCATTGAGGGGCTGTCAGAGACTGCAGCCTGGCTCCTGGTCAGGCTGTGACCCTGGGCTGCTTCCTCCTTTCATCTTGTTGCTCTGATTTCCGCAGAAAGGAAAACCAAGCAAAGTCCTGGAAGATCCCAGATCAACAATCAAAATCCTGGAGTATGTCCTGTTTTTTTCTTGGTGATTAGGTACAGCCTCAGGCAGTCAGGGTGGGAGTCATCTCATTTAACTGAAGGTGTTGGAGGGTTAGCTATCTGTTCTGGACTGGTTGGTCGCCTCAAAAGGAGAGAGGCAGGTACTTCCACTGAATGCTTCCTCTCTCCTGGAACAGGAGAGATGAATCACGCTCTGGAGGTGTCTGTCTTTCTCCATTGACTGCAGAGAGGAAGCCTCAATGGTGAAATTGAACTTGATGCTGGTCTTTGTGACAGCTGGAGTTCAGTGAAGTGCATATTTTGGTATTTGAAGTGTCACCTCAGCCATGTGCTGGAACGTTTGATGTTCAGGGTATTGTAAAGGAAGAGGCATATTCCTAGTCTGAAGGACTGTACTACCTAGTATAAATAACAGCTTGTTTGTTGAAATGATGAGAAGGTGATATATGGGAATAAACCATCTGAGACCATTTAAGAAAAAAAAAAAACAAAAATCCCACAAAGCCTAGGAGTTCAGACAAATCAGTCTATGAATCTAGCTGAAGCAATTGCACAAGTAGCTAAAACTATTTTCTTATTAGATCAAGTCAGCAAGGCTCATATTATGGGTAGTATTGTAGGGAGTATGCTGCTTTATTTTCCTTGGTTTGACTCTTATTCTAGACATATATAAACCAAATGCCTTTCTATTTAATTTCCAGTAGATAGCAGCAGTTCACAGAGAGTATTTTTTCTTTTTTTTTCTTTTTTTTCTTCTTTTCCAGTGAAGGTGCATGTCATTCAATGAGGATTGTAAAATATTTCCTTTCCAATCAGAAAGTTCAATAGCCTTTTAATACATGCAATATGTGCTGGTTTTGTCACCACAGCTAATTTCTGAGGAGTATTGTTGAAGTATTGAATTTATCTTAAGACTGAGTCAGTTAGAAACACTTTTATTCACAACACCATGGGATAAAAGAAAAAGAAGAGAAAAACAGGGCTTTTTTTAGTCAATTCTTGTAAGGTAATGTTCCATTAAGTTCATTAGTGGAAAGTGAGTGTATTTTCCTGAGAAACTTGATTAAACTCAAAATTTGTTTTAGGAGCAAGAATCATCAAAGATTTGAAATGTCCCAACAAACTACATCTTACTTGTTGAACTCAATTCTTCAGAGTTTCTGAGTTTGGTGCACCCTGGCTGTGGCAGAGGGATAGTTTTAGGATACTAAGTTGGAGTGGCTATGTTATCATGCACCTGCAAGGTGAAGTGATTGTATGGACCAGGTGGGAGCACAAAGGTGTGCTCTCACAGGAGTTGGTTCTGTTTGGCTTTGGCCACCAAACAGACCCTTTTGGAACTTTTTTTTTTAGTAGATCTAGAGCTAATTTTGGGGAAATGATGAGAAAAATGCTGATTTTTGGGAAATGATGAGAAAAATGACATTACTAGATCAGATCTGTAATCAGATCCCTAGAAGGTAGAAAAAATAGATTGTGAAAGAGGAAAGTGAGTCATTATCATTCTTGTGTCACACTGTCCATTTATTCCACCTAAACTTCTAATTGTACTTAACACACTTGGATTTGAATAATTTCTTCAATCTTGCCATTTGTATAGGTAATTTTATCTACTCTAGGTTTTTCAGTATGTTCAGAATTTAAACCGTTACTCACTTGTAATTGTCTGAAATTCCTGCATAGAATTTTTTCTCTGTAAAATTGTTTTCAGCTGGGTTTGGCAGAGGCAGCATGCTGTGTACAGCACCTCACTTCAATAACCAAAGGCAGTTCCGTAGAAGTCAGTTTTCTTTAATATCTGCAGAACAATTTTGGGAATCTTGATCTGAGTCTGTGTTCTGAAAGTATGCAAGATGTTTATTCAGCAGAATAGTACAGGATGAAAAGCTTTAAAATTCCTTAGCTTTTTTTTTTTTTAAGTAGTACATTTATCTATTGCAGTTGTTGTTATGTATTTATTGGAGCGGTGAGTTGAAAACTAAGATGTTATATTCATGGCTTAACTGCTAATTTATTTTTTTGTCTTCAGACTCTACACGAGTTGTGAGGACAAGGACTCTGCATATGGTAGAGTCCTTTACTGGGAAAGCAGTTTCCCTGACATAAAGGATGAGAAAATCTGACTGAGTGGAAATAAGATTGAGTTATTTTTGAATTGTTGAAGTTCAACTGATGAAGTTCAACACCAGAGACTGATAAATGACTGAAATCTGTATTTCTGGTACATGGCCTAAAAATGTCTGAAGGCCAAAGCAAACAGTTTAATTGGCAGCATGCTTAGGACTGAGCCTGGACTGAGATTTGCTTTATGATGTTCTGACCTACCTCTCTGGCCTATCCTTATTCCAATTACCAAGCAAATGGATTAAATATTTTTTTTTAAATTTTTTTAATGCTTTTGAAAACACTGAATACATGACGTAGCTTCTTGGCATTAATTAGCTATATTAAAATTTTAGGAAAAGGAGAACTACTTCTTTCTTGCACAGTAGTCAAACTGATTTTATCATTGCTTGAAGCTTGGCTGGAGAGCTACCACTGAGCTCTGCCTCAACCATTTCCTGGGCAGGGACCCCACCATCTTTGGACTAAAGTGTAAAGCTCTAGTTTTAAGCAGAGCAGAATAAAAGCCACTTAAACATTTAAATAATTGTCCAAAAATGTGAAGGATAGTTGAAAAAGCTTTGAATTGATGTGTGTCTTTCTTGGCTAGGTTTATCAGAGCTTATTGCACATGATTAATAAAATTTTTTGATGAAAAATAAAATGGTAGTCAACTGCACATCCAATAAATGAAAATCCTAAATGGGTCAAATTTGGTCCATTAACCAAATTCCATTATTTTCAGTAGAGTGACTGAACCTGCCTCATTGTTCTTGTTTCTGCAAACAATGAAGCAGTTAACTCCATGTATAAACAGTGAATAAAATACATGAAAAAGCTTATATATAGTAGCTTGGAGGATTCTTCCATACAGTTCTATAACACCTGTGTGATTTTTTTGTTTTCAATACAAACATTTTTGATATAAATTGATTTATTCTCCAGCTCCACAGATACATTAATAAGCAGATCTTTGTGGGGCACAGTAGAGCATACATTTAGGTGACAGAAGCAGTACATTTTAAGTGATTACTATTATTTTAAGTAGATTTAACTACAGAAACACATTAATACCTAGGTAGTATCAAGTTAGATTGGAAGATATAGATTGGTAAAAATCCAGCCTAGTGGTTGCATTTTGCTGTTGTGGAGTAAATTGGTTAAAAGGAGAAAGTTAAAAATAATGCGAAGCTAGAGAAAAAGTGAAATTAAATTTTACATTAAAATAGTAAATTTGATGTTTGGAATGGCTCCTGGCTATTGATTCAAAATCCAATCCATATGGAACAGGGGACCCTTAGAATTTAGAAGATTATAAATCCTCACTAGTAATTTCTTTTCACATTTTCATCTACCCTGTCCCTGAAGACTGCTAAAGGCTTCTTATGAAAGGGAGAGACTTAAGCCACAAGTATTCACTAAGCATTTATACTTGCATGTAGTATTGACTAGTGATTTTTAGAATTTGTGTACACCCCTCTCAGAATGGAATATAAATCTCTGTTTTTAGCAGAGGCAGCTTCCATGTATTTAAATGTCTGGAATTCCTCACAGATAAACTTTCCATTATTATTTTGGTGAGCAGCAGCCACCACATTTAGTGAGATGGCTCAGTGATATGGATAATTTAGCACTTATTCACCGAAAGGGGAAAAATAAAACTCCTCAGCATAATGGGTAATGAATGTGTCTGACTTCAGTGACTACAAGGGGCGGATGGTGAATCATCTTCCTGCAAGACTGAATATAGCTTTTTTCCCCCAATACCTTCTGACATCTTTCATATGAGAGAATACATAAATCTATTTTCTTTTTTTTTCATGGAGCTTGGCTTTAACAGCATCAAGCAAGTTATGCTGAACAAATCAGTCTTACTTGACGTCTGCTGTTAAAGAGTTTATTATTCTTTCAGTTCATCATGAAAGCTAATTGTTACAATTCCAAGAGTACAGCTTTGTCTATATTCACTTAAGCAGTTATTTTGCATTGCTTTAAGGATGTGATTGATTGCAAAACACATAACACATTAGACTCTTGATATTACCTTGGAAGATAGAGAGTTTTCTCATCTTATTTCATATTAGAGGTACATAAATTCTAACAGCTTCAGAATTCTTTCAATGTACACAGAGCTAATTTCTCCTGTTACTGGCTGATGGTTTTGCTTTCCATGTCCAGATGAGTTGATCTATCCTGCAGCAGAATACAATCTGCTCACACCAAGCAATTTTGTATCAAAAACACCTTTGAGTTCTGACAAATTTTTTAGGCTTTATCATGCAGTTCATGTTCATTCTATCCATTCTATCTTGCTGCATGTTCTCACTCTCTCCCAATCTTCCCCTCTCCCTGTCTTGAGAAGATTCCTCTTTCAATCTTTTTCTCTGTACTTCCAGCACTCTCCAACATAGTCCTTAGTGGTGTATGTCTGTGATTGACTTTGCTGTTGGGCAACGTGACTGGCACTGTGCTGCTTGTCTCTGGACAGGACTTCTGTGTGGACTGTGTCACACATCCAGTGACAACATTTATAAAGTGTTTTCTTCTACAATAAGGTAAAACTTAGTGTAATTATTTCAGTCTCACTGTTTGGCCCAGACAGTTGCATAATTGACATTATTACTTATTAATCTTATTTATCTGGGATAGTCTTTTTAGTCTAATGAATCCTAGCCCCCGATGAGATCTCACAGGACAGCACAGGGTTTTAAAAGCAAAGGGAATCAGGCCTTATTTTTCCCTCCCACAAGATTTCTGTTTTTCAGTGACAAATACTGTCAACCTGCCAAAAATAAGTGTATATATATATATTACATTTATTCATCTGCTCATCTTGATTATCTCAAATGACATGTCAGTCTCAAGCTCAGAGCTGGACTCTTACCTGCTGACAAGCTGATGTGGACGTCATCTGAGTTAAGACTAGAACAGATAAGGTCTTGATGTATCATCTCAGTAAAGGCCTGGGGTAGGAGCTCATGGGAGCCATCTAAGCTGCAGGATCTAACTGGCCATGTGAGCCTTTATTACCAACTTAAATCCCTTCAATGCCAGTCCTAGGTGCAATTTGTAGGTGAGACATCACTTGACTTTGAAAGTGTTCCTGAAGGACACAGCTCTCACCAAAATGCAGTCTAATAGCTCTGCTTTGGGACTCTAAGAAAAAGGGGTTGTCAACTTGGTGAGAAATTGCTTATAGACAGAGAGTTCTTCTTAAAGAAAATTGATATTTATTGATCATTCCTTTTACAGGAAGAAAAATGCTCTGTGTAGAGTCTTCACAAAAGGCCCTTCGACACAGGACCAGGTGAAGTAGCTTTGTTCCTCTCTGAACAGGTGACTTAATCTTTTTTCTTCTTTATCTAAAACCAGTTTTTCTCCATGTGGTTTCATTTTCAGGGTCAGGGCTTAATAGGAATTTGTGGCTGAGATTTACTCTGCTTCTAGGTTCCACTTTAGAAATAAATTATATTATTGTGATTGCACAATGAATTGGTCAATTAATAAGCTCTTTAGCAATTACTAAAAATACAAATTAAAACCTTAAAGAACTTACTAAAGGACATTAAAAGACCTAATTTAAAGGAAAGATTGTTTTCTTTGTCATTAAAATTTCAAAACCCAGCTTGATGTTTGATGGCAGATCTGAGGGCTTAGATAATGACAAAAATTGTTTATATCAGTGTTTGTTGAGTTTGTCTTTTTAGCTAAGGAAAAACGAAATATTGTGAAGGGTAATATAAATTAGAACTAGCTCAGAAATTACATCAGGATTTTGTTAATTTGGGATTGAGTATGAATTAAATAGGAACAGAGTCCTTGTTCTCCTTCACAAATCTGCATTCAGAATCACTCATGAACCAAAGTTTCTCAGCCAAAAGCTTATTACAACCAAGTGTATAGACTAAAATCTTTGACCAAATGGAATTTTAGATCCAGAAGGCTGGAGTTATATGGAGATTCAATCTTACATTAGGAAGATCTTGGCTGGTAACTTCCTAAACATCTCAGAGCCCTGGTGGTGATTGTAATAAGGCATTGTATGTGTTGTAATGGTGCTGAGTCAGCCCAACTCCATGGAGATTACAGACCTATTATCACCTGCAGAAAGTTAATCTAGCAGTGCTCAAGGCTGTAGGAGTCTAGCTTCTTTCTTGTCACCCTAAGATACTGATCAGAGAAAGATCCATTTGGTCTTAGTCCTTGGCAATGCAGCTGTCCATTTTAGCTACCCACTTGAAAATGTAGAGCAAAGCATTCTATGCACTAATATTAGCTGTGATGAGATCATTGGACATATTACTGGTGGGTTTATAATTTTTACATAATCTATTCTGCTGATTTATATTATGAGAAATGATTGTTTGAAGCATTGGAATTTGGAGAGTAAAGCTTTTTTTTTCTCTGTCCTCCTTCTGCTGCCCAGGACATGATTGGTTTCTCTTTGATTCTTTCTTGGCACTCACACTCATATAATTCCTCTTCCCTTAATGTTGATACATGCTTTTTGTTTCTTTCTGACCTTCAGAAAAGCTCTTTTAAGATGATTGAGCTTAAGGCAAACGAAGCGTGAGGATGTGTCTTGAATGAATGCTGCCCAAGGGAGTGGGGAGGCAGGAGGGGCAAGGCAGCCTAGTGGAAACATTCAGTGTATTTCTTGATTACCTTTTCACAAATTGTTTTTAAAATTGTTCAAAAAAAGAATAAATATTTTGGGCAGAGAGCACTACTTTATTAATTTTCCATTAAAAAAATAAAAATTTCCCTTGAATGACCTCCATGGGTTATTTCTTTGGTTGTGTTTATGCAACATTTTCTCCTTGAAATCTTAGAGATAATTTATTTATGTAAAGAACATAATGAATTCACAGTGTATTTTTAGACACATTTGGTCATATAGCCAGACATGCCTGCAGCAAAATAACATTGGTGCTGGCAAAAAAACAGGTAGTTAAATAGGTAGGTAGTAAATATCTACAGTCATTGCTTGAAAGCTATCAATTATTTGTGTTCCCAAGCTTAACTGTGAAACTGAATATTTACCCTGCAAACTGAGAAATGGCAGCCAATCTAAGCAAGTCATTTGCTTTTCAGTATTAATTTTGCTTCTTGTGCCAGGCTCTGTAAATGTTTCCTCATGTATCATTGTGACGGTGCCATACATTTGAAATGTCAAATTATGCAGTGTCTGGTGTCATAAGAATAATATCAGCAGCAGGGAGAGACAAAAAATACCATGCAGAGAATAAATACTTGTTTTCAGTATCTGCCTTGCCTGATGTTGCAGTGCTATGGACAGAGTAATCTAAGGGTTGTTTGGATATATAGAAAATAGATCCTTTGAGTATTTTAGCCACCCCTTGAGGAACCTTTTTCTTGTACTGAAAACAAATGGTTTGTGCAGTTCAGCTGCAGTATTTCTATCTTTCCCTATGCTCTTGCATCTATGAAGTCAGCATACCAGAAAGGGCAGAAAAATGCTATTCTTTTAAGCGCTTATTTTCCAATTATTGTTAATTCACTAGCCTTTTGTGAGACAATATAGTGCTAAAGCAAAGTACGAGGAGAACTTTCAGATGACTACGTTTTACATGCAGCACTTTATTTTGCTCTCCTGCCACCCCATTTACCATCAGAATTATAGCACACTAGCATAGCAACTGAAGATTAAACTGGGATTAACCTTTTTGGTTATCCACAATTTCTCACACTATTTGTAGAATTAATATAATTTACCACTGTGTTATTATTGTGCTGGTGGAATAATACTTCTAATACTTCTTTGGAGGTTAGAGAAGTCAGGGCTGTGTAACAATCTATTTATAATAATAAGAAAAAAGTGATCACATTATTATTCTCAAGAGGCTTCACAGAAGGAGGACCATGTTATGTTGTGTTTTGCCATTCAGACTGTGTATTTCTACCTAAAGTAAGAGATTCTGTGCTGTCTGTTCCTTGAGCCAAGCAATGCCAACTTGCTTCCACCATCTCTGACCCCTTTTCATGCCTCTTCCCACTCCATCAGATGATTTAAGAAGAAAGTACAGAACTATTTCTGTCAACATTTTCTCTTATGGTTTGAACATTTCAGGCTGGTGGATAAGTTGAAAGGGCTGAAATCCAAATTTAGTGTCCTTGGGCTTCATTAATTTGCTCATGCTTGAACATCCAGGGGTGTCTGAGCTATCGAGAGTATCCAGCAGCCTCTAGATGCAAATGGGTCTCATAGAAGTCTTGTGAAATATGTACCAGCTCTTCAGGGATTTGTCAGATACTCTGGTGTGTCTCAAGTGGCACCAAGGCATTCAAGTATGCATCACCATACCAGACTCTAAATAATAATTTTGCAAACTGGAAATGTATCTTCCATTTTCTAAATATCCACTTCTGTAGGAAAGCAGGGAAGAGGCTGTGATGCTCCTGAAGGGAAAGCAATTGCCTGGCAAGATGTCTAAATGCCCCACACTATTGATCAGGTCCAGGAAACAAACACACAGGAAATTTTAGGCATCTCAACCAACTGCTTGTGTAGGTGCAGGGATGAAGTGGAACTGTCATTGTGGTACTTCTGTAACCTTATACATCCTATACAACCTTATAGGTAAGCTCAGGAATTGTGGTCTGGATGAGTGGAAGTGATGTGAATTGAGAACTTCTGAATGACACAGCTCAGAGGATGGTGATCAGTGCTGTAGAGTCTGATTGGGACCTGTAGCTAGTGGTGTTCTCCAGGGATCAGGACTGGATCCAGTCATGTTCAGCCTGGAGGAAAGGACAGAGCATACCCTCAGGAAATTCACTGATGCTACAAAACTGGAGAGTGGCTGATAACCAGGGTGCTATGCTGCCATTCAGTGAGACCTGGACAGGCTGGAGAGTTGGGTGGAGGGCAACGTAGTGAAGTTCAATGAAGGCAAATGAAGGATCCTGCACCTGGGGAAGAATAACCCTGTGCATCAGGATTGGGGCTGACCTGCTGGAAAGCAGCTCTGTGGAGAAGACCTGGGGGTCTTGGTGGACAACAAGCTGTCCATGAGCTGGCAGTGTGTCCTTGTGGCCAAAAAAGTCAGTGGTATCCTGGGGTGTATTAGGAAGGGCATTTCCAGCAGGTTGAGGGAGGTGATCCTGTCCCTCTGCTCAGCCCTGGTGAGGCCTCACCTGGAGTGCTGTGTCCAGTTCTGGGCTCCCCAGTTCAAAAGAGACAAGGAACTAGTGGAGAAGGGCGGGTGGAAGACAACAAAGATGAAAAGGTGACTGGAGTGTCTCCCTTATGGGGAAAGACTGAAGCCTGTTCAGCTTCAAGAAGAGATGACCCAGAGGGGTTCTCACTGATGCGTGCAAATATCTTCAGGCTGGGTGTCAAGATGATGGGCCAAGACTCTTTTCAGTGGTGCCCAGTGACAAGACAAGGGACAACAGGCACAAACTGAAACACAGGATGTTTGTCTGAATGTGAGGGAAAACTTCTTTACTTTGAAGATGGCAGAGCACTGGAACAGACTGCCCAGGGCCGCAGTGGAATCTCCTTGACTGGAGACATTCACGCCCCCCTTGGATGTGTGATCTTGTCCAACCTGCTCCAGATGAACCTGCTTTAGCAGGAGGGCTGGACTATATGGTCTGTAGAGGTCCCTTACAGTCCCAACCATTCTGTGATTCTCTTCATATCCACATAATTTCTAGTATCTTTTCAATATGCTGAAGCCCAGTGTCTGAGATTTCCAAATAGCACAAAGCGCTGGATTTCATTATTTAAACATGTGGCACATCTGTTTTCTATAGTCATATGAAACTTAAGGCCTGTAATGCAGAAGACATCTGTGAGCTGCTGTACACAATTCAGAATGAATACTGATGTGTTAGGTTCCTATTTTTGGTACCTTCACTTGCTCCTAGTGTTTAATCTTGTGATAAATCTTTTATTTTCTATAAAGTAATCTATTTCAAGCAATATGATTGTGTTACATTGTATATGTCTAGTTCTCTGGATGTCTCTGAGAATTTATAAAAGCACATTATTGTGTTACTCAGGTTTGAAATATACAGACATAAAAATACTACACACACTTAACAGTGCCTTTGGTTCATGTATGTTTACCTATTAAAAAAAGATGGTTGAGTATTTAGTATTCTTTTTCTTTAGTATTTGTTTTGATTCCAGTGTGGTTGTTCTCTCAGTGTTAAAAAATATGAGTCAGACTGGAAGTTGTGGAAATATCTTTGGCTTCATGAAATGTGAAAAAGAAAAAATGTTCATGTGTTCTTCTGTATTCATATTCATGCATTTGTATGTGTCATATTATAGTTGCAATATGGTCATGGCTTTTTAATCTGCCCACGACTAAAGAGATATTGATAAGAAAGAATCAAGAGGCATCTGGAATATCACTGCATCTCCTGAATTGACACTGTAAGAAGTTGAAGCAGAAGGAGTCCAAATACTCCTGCAATTTTTCTTAAAAAATCTCTGAACACAAGGATTTCTTAACTTCCTCAACTGCTTCAGCACTTAACTCTCCTTTATAAACAGATTTTTCCTCCACCTTACAAAAATCTTCTTCTTTGCCAGCATTGCTGATTTCTTGTATAGGTGATACACAGAAAACAATTAATCACTGATGTGTTTATGACAGTATTTCCCACAATCTCATTATGCCTCTCCTCTGTTTGAAACTAAGTCAATCCTACTGCTCTATACTCTCTCCTCATATACGCTGTTTATCAGTCTTGTTGATTTCTGCTGAACCTAATTTCCTGAATTGTCACCTCTGTGTCTGATGGACCACATCCACATGTCCCAGATTTGCATTTGCCTTTTTGTGTCAGCATTGTACAAGTGCTTCAGTGCAGTTTATAGCATCTCAGTCCACTTCTGCTAGAGGGTTTGGGGTTTTTTTCAAATTGTTGATGATGATGGTGGATGTGAGGTACCTCAAGAAGGGTCAAGAACAGAACCCAACCATGTGAGGTGTTCTATGAGCAGAGCACATCGGACAGCTCTGCCTCCAGGCAGGCCCTCTTGCCTTCTTGCACACCCCAGTGCTGTTCTTCCTAGGAAAGGGCATTTCTTTGCTGTGCACTGCTTGTTGTAGCTCAGCTGACACTCTGTCTCTTATCTACTACTTGAAGTTTGTTTGAATGGACTGATGGCATAAAATCTCCTTCTGTTTCCAGTAGTTAGTAATATTTCTCTGAAAGGACCAATTCTCTGGAGAATGTGTGCAGATGGTTTTTCTTTGCAGCACAGAAACTGCTGCTGTTTTTATTCCAGCATGTCCTCAGAAAGAAGCACCTTTCAAACTATGTACAGCATCAAACTGTTGGAATTGCTTTCTGCAACATTCAATTTTGCCCTTGACGCTTATAAAGCCTCAGCTAGGAAAAATCTCACACAGTCATTATATCCAAACTGTGGATATAGAAGGATAGTCATATGGATTGGTGAAAGCTTTGCCTTGGTGATCAGGATGGCCAAGAATCCACATAGCATAGCATAAAGAACATTTTTGCATTCCTTGATTCTCCTTCCTGCTGTCTTAAAGAAGCACTGAAAAAATATCCAGTGTCTTCATCTGACATGCAGCTGGTTGGCATAGTTAAATCATCCTAGGGAATGAGACTGTTTGAAAGCCAACTAATACAGTATTTCCTCTAAATCCTGTATTTCCTGTATACATATTTAATTAAAAATATCTCTTCTTCCTCTCTCCCCTGTCACAGACATTAAATGAAAGTGTGAATGCTAATTTCTAAAGCGGTTTATGTGCCTGGCATTGCCTGGGACCTGCCAACATCACAGACAGGGAGATTGATTGAACGTGAGCATTTACCCTGTGTGGCTTGTTCTGCTGGGAGGTAACAGTCCTGCCTCTGCTCAGCAGTGTAGGTACAGTTTTATCATAGAATCATGAGGATTGGAAGGGACTTTGAAGATTATCCAGTCCCAACCTGCCCTACCATGGGTAGCGGCACTTGGCACTAGATCAGGTTGCTCAAGGCCCCAACCAAACTGGCTTTAAACACTTCCAGAGTTGGGGCATCCACAACCTCCCTGGGGAGCTTGTTTCCAGTATCTCACCACCCTCATAGTAAAGAAAATCTTCCCAATATCTAGCTTAGATTTTTCTCTTTTTCAATTTGTACCCATTAGTCCTTATTTTATCACTACAGTTCCTGACAAAAGATCCCTCCGCAGCTTCTCTGTAGGCTCTTCTCAGATACTGGAAGTTTGCTATGTGGTCTCCACACAACCTTCCCTTCTCCAGGCTGAACAATCTGAACTTTCTCAGCCTTTTTTCTTAGGTGAGGTGCTCCTGCCCTCTTACCAACTTCGTGTCTCACCTCTGGACTTGCTCCAGCCGTTTCATGTCCTTCTTATGTTGGAGGCATAAGAACTGCTCCAGCACTGTGCACAGCACTCCAGTTGGGCTCCAAAAGGGCAGGGCAGGGCAGAGGAAGAGAATCCCTCCTCTGGACCTGCCGGTCACGCTGCTTTGGATGCAGCCCAGGACACTGTTGGCTTTCTGGGCTGTGATCCCACTCTGACTGCAGATTGTTTTTCATCAAACCCTCAAGTCCTTCTCCGCTGGCCACAGAAAGGTAGGTGCCCTTTTCTTCTCGGCTTGAGCAGCCGCGGAAAGCGCCGGGGGAGGCAGCGCTGTCGCGGCGCTGTCCCGCAGGTGGCGGTGCGGGGCCGGGAGACGCCGCGACAGCGACACGGTCCGGGCTCAGCGCTGGCACCGCCGCTCCCGCACTGCCCGGGCCGGCCTGCGCTGCTGCTCGGCTTGGTCAGGGAGGCGCGTTTGTGGGGGGGTCCTGCTTTCAGCCAGACTATAGCTTCTTTCTCTCTAGTGTTTGGTTTATTTTTTTTTATTTTTATTTTTTTTTTNTTTTTTTGTTTGTTTTGTTTTGTTTTGTTTTGTTTTGTCCTGGTAATCTTCTGGCTAGTTCTGGCTCTTTGCTGCCAGATCAGTCCAGCTGTTTCACTACAAAACTCGAACACCGGCCACATTTTTCCGCCTTGTTACCATAGTATTTGATATTCAGCTGTCCCCTTCACCATTGACCATTGACTTGGGGCTTATACTTCTGTTTTCAGTACATTTAGAACATTCTGCAATGCTCTTTCTTCGTGAAATATGAGTATCTTCAGCTTTAAACACTGTCAATTTTTTCCTTACAGAAAATTTCTTTTCCTAATTAAGCTACTTTTGCAGCTAATAGTGACATTTACAAAAGAAAAGCTCGAGAAGCTGAAGCAGACCACTCACTGAAATCTAGCAATTGGTATTATAGACTTCAGTATTCTTCATGTAATTTTATTCTGTTCTTGTTTGATTTGATTAGAAATGTGAAACAGGTTGCAATATTTGAAGCGCTTGATCTTCTTTAAGCCTCCTTCAGTGCTTAAGGAAATACAGAAAAACCTAGGATTTTTTTTAGCCTGTATTGTTTTCTGCTGTTTTTTTGTCTGTAGATTTTAGAAACCCTAGTAAGGCAAGCAGCAGCTGTATGAAACATGGCAATGGATGCACATGGCTCTGGAAGTGCAAAGTCTCTAAAATGTGCCTCGAGCAATACCATTTCTGTACACAAATGCAAAGTCCACAAGGTTATTATTTCCAAAGAGAAACAAATGCAAACAAGGCAGATTTGCTACTATAAATGTTATTACTTGCATGTCTGGATGATAAGCTAGGAGTTTGACTTAAATTTTGCAGATATAAGTAAGTAGAAGGTTCAAATGTTTCCTGATGTCATTACTAACATTTCTGATTTAGTGATTTTTATTTTTGATTTATTAATTTTTAATTTTCTCCAAATGTATGTTCCCATTATTGACTTTAAAGTATCTAACATAGGCTGTAATGTAAATTGCAGTGAGTTATCTTAAACAGAGTTTTACATAATACTGTACTTAGAATGGTGAATCCCAGATTTTGAGGCAAAGTACATGGTGTTTGTATTTCCTTTTATTTCTTTGTACAAAGCTTTGTTTGTTGACTTTTACTTTTGCAAAGTCACATATTTTAGCCAGTGCCAACTTCCTTTGCCTCATTTGCATTTGATTTGTGCTTTTTTTTCAAGATCATATGAGGTGAATAATGAATTGACTAAACTATGTATCTCTTTTTCATGTTTGCTTTTAAAGTAGTGGAAAGAAGTTCAAATTAATCATCCGTAGTCTATAAAGAATTTAACCAAGTAACACTTCATCCTGTGGTCTGTTTTTATCACCTGTATCAAAATGTATTTATGGTGTCCTTCTCAAGTGTGTGTTCTTCTGCTCTCTTACTACAATTTATTAATCTGACAAATATGATGAACGTTCTTGGCAGCATTGAGGAAGGGCATTCAGCAAGGTTCACTCAATCTCCCTGATTTTACAACAGCAAAGTTCCACAGGAGAACTGCATCTTTGGTGATTTATTATATTGTAGCACTGATTCTGTGACCCATTTCTGCCGTTGTGATCTGTCTTGGGTTCCCAGGCATTGCAGGGCACACCTTCTTGCAGTTTTGCCATTGGAAAAAGAGGGGTGTAAAGATGACCAACTTAGTTCAACCCAGAGTTTCATAGGTCTGTGCCCTGGGGCAAGGCACTGGACCAGGAGGTTACTGCATTTCAAGGAGTGGAGCATTTCTCATCCTTCAGTGGCACCAAAGCATCCCATAATGTTGTGGGAAGGCAGAAAAGAGATGGGAAATTCAGGAGATCCAGTTGATTCAGTGCCCTTGCAAAAGCCCAAAACAGCATAATGTGGCACCAAACTGATGGCATCTAGCTGTAGTGGTACTCTCAGAGATGGTGGCAATGCAAGGAAGACTGCTTTTGTCTAGTAGCATCCATTAGAGTACAATAGCCTCAAATATAAATTTCAGCATCATTTTCCCATTATTTTATTATTATAACTATAATGGTATTGTTTTAATTTTAATTTTAATTTTAGTTTTAGTTTAAATTTTAATTTTTTATGCCAGATTGTCTTTGAAATTTTGTCTGTATTTCTCACTCCCCTTGCTGAATTAAGCTATATTTGAAACTCTTCTAGTGGAGTATTTCTACCATCTGCTCTCTGTAGCAATTATTCAAATTATTTGCAACCCTCTGTTCTAGCAGGGGTGAATCTAGCACAGATTTCCTGACATATTTTTGCCCTGCAATATGCCCCAGCTGGTACAGATCTGTAATTCTGTGGGGTTGGGTGGGGGTGGAGGGTTATGCTTACATTTCCAATTATTTCAGTGTCTGTCTTACAGGAAGTCATCATCTCTTAGATTTTACAGAATGAATAAAAAGAAAAAGTGGTTTTGAAGATTCTCCTTCCTTTACAATCTCAGCCTGTACTAGAATCCTACAGATCCTGAATACTCTAAATTTCTCACAGCACTGAACAAAGCTCATCACATGCCTGTACTGGCTATTCCTTTTGTAACTGAGTATACAGGACCCTTTTTGTTTTGCTATGAATAAGGTACTGCAGTAGTCTGCCCTGCCTCTGTTGATATTCACCTGATATAACAAGAAGAATGATTTTCCTACTTCTTGCCTTGTGTCACTTTTTCTTAGTAAATCAGGGGTTTTGAAATGCAAACCCAAGGTACTTGAAGTATCAATGGATCTGCATAAACACTTCATAGTTTAATTTTTGTGAAAAATTAAGAGGAAATCAGGAAGAGTAATGTGCATATTACTGTGAAAAGAGGACCCTTAAACTGCATTAGAAAGTGCCATAATACTATAAAGAGATAACTAAACATCCTCCATGCTGATGTGCATACATGTCAGCTGAGAGATATTGGCAGTTCTGGTCTATTTGTGGCCTCCTTAATTATGGAGCCTTTAAGAACAGTATCAAAGTAACTTAACAGCCAGCAGGAGTCTTTTCAGCTTTCAGCAAGTGTTTATTCGTTTTATAGACAGACATACTCTCAAAACAGCATGACAGCACTGTGCAGCCTCCACCCTGCCCCACGTTTCCAAAGCTGTGTGGGGACCACTAACACAATGTCCAGGCCACACAGATGGAGAAAATGATGAAAGGTTTTAAATACAAAAATGCACTTCATACCACACACTATGAGAAGGGCTGTGGGTCACCACTGTTGCTCTTCCTCTTCTTATGGCTGTTCTTTGTTATAGATTTAGAGTAATTAAAAAAAAATATTACTAGGAGCCTGGCTTTATCTTAAAGAATTTTGACCTCTTTGCATGTTGTGCAATGCTATATGTGTAAGCATGAAACATCTGTCATAAGTGCCAGGAGAGCACAAGTGACACCACTGCTGCTTTGATAGACATTCCAACTGCCCAGAAATTTTATTTCACTCACTGGGCTGATAACCTCCAATCCTGCATATTACCTCACTTTTGTGGAACTCAACTGTTTTTCGGACATTTGGACTTCTGTAGAGGTAAAATCTATTTAGGTGGCATCATCCAAGAGTTACAAGACCAAGAGAGGTGGAGATTGGCCTCATAGAAGGGTCTTAATCCCCAGAACAGAAAGCCAGCCTGAGGATCTGTGGAAGTAGTGAAAGTTCTTGATTTATAGTACAAAGTCAACATTAGCAAAGGTGTTACATGGAAAAGTCCAAAAAGCTGCTAATTCACATTTGTGTGGTTGTAACTTCTGAGACACCCATTGCAAATCTCCTTCTAGACAGATCATGTGCTACCTTGTCTTGGGCTGGAATTCCAAGATGTGGCCAGGGGTGTGTATTCTGTTGCCATCTGTTAGAGGTGGGGCAGTTATCTTCTGTTAATTCTGTTAATTATATTTCTGTTAAAACCAGGTGGGGCAGTTTTCTTTATCTCTTCCACAAACCAAGCCTTCCTCTGGGGAGATATCTTCTGTTAATGGGCCATTGAGTGTCACTGCATGACTGATAAAATTACATCATCCCATTGGGAAATGCTCCACCCAGGGGGAGGAGCCAAGCATTCCTACCTAGCTATAATTTGACATTTGGAACACTAGAGCAGCCTTTTCCCACTGGATTCCAGAGGAGCAGCTGTTTTTTCATAATTGTAAGAATTACTGGCATAATTGTTAGTAATTCTTACAATTATGCCAGTAATTCCATTGGATTCCCAGAGGAAGACCAGGCCCATCTACACCAACACTGGACCCTCAGAGGAAAACTACACCCTTCTACAGGATCACAGCTTCAACAGAACCACATCTGTCACTCCAGGAGGACTGCAGCCACCATTTAATCAGACTGCTGCCAACACCCTGACCAACAGGGTGTCAAGTTGTATTCTGACTCCGCCAGTGTTGTTTTGTATTACTGCTTTTTTATTTTCCCTAATAAAGAACTGTTATTCCTACTCCCATATCTTTGGCTGAGAATCCCCTTAATTTCAAAATTATAATAATTCAGAGGAAGGGGGTTTACATTTTCCATTTCGAGAGAGGCTGCTGCCTTCCTTAGCAGACACCTGTCTTTTCAAGCCAAGGCATACCTGGAGAAGGAGCTCTGGTTCCATCTTCACATGGGCTAGAGGCTGAGGCCAGGCTGAAGGCTTCCAGTTACTGCCCATTGTGAGGCCACTAACAAATTTAGGAGGCTCTTATGTAGTTCTAAAAGTAATAAAAAGTAATTCAATCAAGAGAAAAATGAAAGAGAGAGATGAAGTTAAAGCTCAGTATAATTGGAACAGCATCTATGGGTTATCTAAATATTTAGATTAGGTGATCTAATGACAAATTTTATGAATCTTTGCATAAAGTACTTCCTTAAGTTTATTGCTGCATGAAATTGTCTACAGTCATACAATGAAGTGGAAAAGTTTCCACTTTAAAAAGTCTTCACTTGAGAATATTGGTAAAAATCATTGTCTTTGCAGTCCTTACAAAAACATTTAAAACAAGGTCATTTCCCACTAGAATTTTCCTTAGTTGAGCACTAAACTCAGTATGTGTAAATGCAGCTTGTCTCAGGGCTCAGCTTCAACTAGAGTGAATTTTCTTATTACACAAAATTTTCCGAGTTTATCTTACAATATTTTCTACATCACATCAGGGTGAGTCAGAGGCTTTTCAAGGTGGTGGAGAGGGAAAAAATTTCTGCAGTTTAATAAACAGCTTGTTGATCAGGAGAGCGATGTGAGAGACCAAAGATTAAGTTCCCATCATGATTTGTAATAGCAGTTAATTCTGGATTTCAGATAGCCCAAAGGAGTCTTTGGTTATTTGTGGTTGAAATGTTCACTGTGTTCTTATTTTTAGCAAAAATTTAATACAGAAGCAGAGAAGCATTTTTTTTTTCCTTACAGCTGCTATATTCTCACCTAAATCTTTGTTTTGGTCTAACAACACATATACATCTCTACCTTTTTTTCTTCTGGCGTACACTTACAGTATATTTTTTCTCTTTCAGTTTGTCCTGTTTCTTGCATCCTCCCTTGTACTTTCCAGGTGTTTCCTCTCATGATCTGAAAGTGCTGCTGAATAAAGATGAGCCAATAGTTAGTCCAATCCCAGACACTCTTTTGCTCAGGTAATTGCTCGGAACCAAGCAGCTCTTAAGTGCCCTGACTTCCCTGACTGAGATTGACTGATGGAAAGATTAAGTAAGGCAGAGATTTATAGGCAACCTAGTAAGAAGAAAGCAAAAATGTAGACTCATTTAAATAAGGTGGTTTTGGGGTTGGTTTTTTTTTTTTTTTTTCCCCTCTCACTCCCCCACTGTATTGAGGATGCATCCTGAATGTTATCTGAAGTCATACAGATCAGAACCAAGCTCCTTTGCCTGGAGAAGTGAGCACCCTTCCAGCCACTCCTGAGGGGTGCTGGAGCTGTGCTGGCAGTGCTCCCACAGCAGGTATAACACCCTGCAGGAGAGCTAACTTAGAGAAGAAATTTTACCAAGTCTGTCAGAGAACGTTAAGTAATTGTTACAATTATGCCAATAATTTAGATTTATACCCGATTTATTTTCCTTGGTTTCTCACTTGCTAAAGATATTTTCTAGTATATATAGGATGTCACAATCCATTTAAAAAAATTGAAATTGGCCTTGAAACCTTTGTCCCCATTTTATCACTATGACCACAGCAGATTCTGGGTAACTGATTTTGCAAAAATCAGATTTTCTGGGTAACGTTTTGCAAAAAAACCCCAAACCCCACCATAACCTCATTTATAGGTGGAAACACTGATTCTAATCCTTGCTAAAAATGACTTAATAATTATTATTTACATTTAGCAGTCTATATCTAAGACATAATAATGAGAAAATACATAAAAATATATTCATAAATATGAAAAAAATGTCCCATGGCTCAACAGTGAATCTGATTAAATGTATTTGCAATATTGCCAGCAGGTTTTTTTTTTTAAATATTTTTAATGGAGCACTGAATAATGGAGAAACAATTATTTCTCCATTATTAAGCCTCCATTAAAAAAGAGGCTGTGTGTTAGCCTCTTTTTTAAAATATTAGAATCTATAAAATGACTGACATTTTTACATAGTTTGGAATCATAGTTAGATCATTTAATATAAATAGCAATATCATAGTGTCTCCTGAGTCACAGTCAGTATTACAGCTGTACAGCTCCTGTGTCAAACACAGTTTAGATGACTACCCCTGGTGCAGACCAGCAGCAGAGCTCTTTTCCTCTATCCTACACATCATCTGTATTAATTTATGCCTGGGAGGTGGGGCCAAAGCACCCCCCCTTTTCTTTCCTTGGGCATTATGTGTGTGAGCAACAGAGGGAAGAGAACCATGCTTGAAGGTGGTGGCTTCAACGGGGACCTTGGGGGAAGAATCCTGCAAAATTCACCACATCTGTAATTTATAGTGTGGGATGTACAGGTTGTGCCTTTTCTAACATGGGTGTTCACGGGCTAGAAGAAACCCTTTGTGCTGACAGTCCAGAGATATTTTGGCTTAAAATGTCAAAGAGAAAACCAAAAAAAGTAGTATATTTCAGTATAAAGCTTTTCATATCTGTGTTATATAGCATTAATCTTTGGGCTGTAATAAGATTTTCCCTCATATTTTTAAAACTGTACCTTATAATTTAGTCTCTGGTCCTCAGACTATTAATACTGTGAAGGATATTTCCTTAGTAAGCTGTTTGGTAATGGTCTTGAAGTACAGACAAACACACATATTCTGAATTAAATATTGAAGAGATAGAAAGATAAAGAATGCAGAAAACATCAAAGTTCTTAGATTGATGTACTTAGATGGTTCTAATATCTGTTTCAAGAGTTATCCAGCATGATTTATAATTTCTATTAAAAATATCAAAATGCTCTCTGGACTGTATATAAGGCAGTGAATATCCCTCAATCTTTGTTTTATGTCATTCTAAGAAAAAGAGTACATTTTTACCTACACACTTCACCCTATAGTTTTCTCTCAAAGCACAGTTTTAGCTACACTAACAAAGAGGAAATCAATCTTTCTTGAATCCCTAATTTCCCATGGAATTAAATGCCTCTTTCTCTTGAGAGAAATGTTTCAGCTTGTGGGTTGGGTAATCTCTTCACTTTTCACTCTTTAACTGTGTTAAAAAAATAAAAAAAAGCATACAATACTAATCTTTATTCTGTTCTATGACTTTGTCCTCTAAGCCCTATGTAAAACAGATCTATTCTCTAAGAGTAATTTACAGTAAGGTTTTTACTTAAAGCAAATGTGAGGTAAGAACTAGCTCTGTCGAGATTCATATCTGGGAAACAACATATCTAAACTTAAACTTTAAAAATTAGTTCCCTGCCAACCTACTGTCTAACTGTTGCACTTAAAAATATATATATATTAAAGTAAAAATAAATTCTTTGTCACTGGCTATATTTAGAAAATATTTCTATCAGATATTCTCTGGGAATAATAGAGTGAATTCCAAGACAGAATACCTTACTCTCCTAAATAACCTGAAATAGAACTAAATATGAAGTACCTTTAGTTCCAAAAACTGGAGAGTTTAATGTACAAGAGTGAATGATACTAATTTTCATTATATATTTGATCCAAGATATTAATTATCTAAATTTTTTTTGTTGGGATATGAGAATGTTTCCCAGTCTCTGCTTTGACAGCTGAATATTGCAGACATCTCCATAATAGTTTTCACTCCTTCTTTAAACCATATTAAGTGTTAAAGGCCACAGGGGAAAACTGAGTTTGAAGGAAAATTTAAGGTCTAAAATATTGGTTTGGTTCTATAGGGAAGGGTCAGGCAGACCCCTGTTTTATGAACATGCTTCAATTCTGTCTGTACGTGTAGAAGTCTGGAGAGAAATTTGGGGGTAGTCCCATGTCTGCTGGAATGTCATTAAATTCATTTTGTGATGAATCTACCCTGGTATCAGAAAAGGAAAATATCTACCAGACTCAAATAGCTAATGGAATATAAAAAAGTGGAAATGGAGGAGTAGGTAGTATTTTTTACTCATGTGATGTGTCCTTTGCAGGAATGAAACAGGATTTATAGTCTTATAGTGCTATTTAAAGCTGAAAGCCTGTTTTTCCAAGCAGACGTGTGTATCTGCATTTGCAGCATGCCACTGGCAAGGTAAATGGGATCAGCAGTAAGCTGAAACTGGAAGCTGCAGCTGGCTGACAGTTGCAATTTTACAAAACTCCTTTTTTCCCCTTCAGAGTCTATGCAGATACGAGTTTCAGCAATACTTGCCTCCAGCCTCTTTTAACTTTCTTTTTAATTAAAAAGCTTAATTGGGAGTAATAAAAATTCCAATTAAGCTTTTTAAATAAAACCCAAAAGCTCAAAGTGGCTGCGGTTGAAGATAACTGCTACTGCAACCCGTGACTAGCACTGCTGTTTGAACAAGGCATTTGTTTCACCATAATTAATGTTGTGCTTTATGATTGTACCTCCACATCTTTCAAAAGTACTGTACCTTTAAGTCTCACAGAGTTATTGTTTGCATGTGAAATATGGGCATTCTTGTGAGTTTTGCTAAGTGCAGCACAGGCACTCAAGACTCTGTGGGTTGCTCTGCATATATTCCCCTCAGCATCATGCTAGATGTCATATCTGTAAGCAGAAATAGAACCCATAACAAGTCCTGATCAGCCAATTTTCCAGTGAATTCATGTGGTCTTGTAGGCTGCCTAAAATTCCCTGGACTGTTTACTGCTTCTCCTACAGCTTCTTAGGGATTTATGAAAATTATTATTATTTTTGCTTCTTTATTTTTGACTGATTCCTAGCTCTTGTTTTGAAAGCCAGCTTGTGTTGGCTCCAGGTACCACTGGCATTAGGTTCACAGGCTTTTCTCATCAGCTTGATGGACCCAGGTGGCCTTGTCTTTCACTGCTGTTTTTGCTTTCATTTTCTCAGCCATCTGTTTCTGACAAGAATGAATTACAGCCCTGTTTTCCAAGAAGTACGTGGATAGCTGTAGCTCAAACGATTACAGTAAAAAAAAAAAACCCAGAATGGCTTGAAAAGCAAAATATTTCTATATAAAACATAAATGCATGTAAATACTCTAAGAACTTTAAAGAAAATAAAAACGTTAATCTGCTCAGTTAGTATTTAATTTATTAATAATATTGAACATATTGAGTTAAATTATGAGTAGGGTTGGTTAAAGCATGGCTACATTACAACACAAAATGTACCTTTTCCCCCAAATTAAAAGCTTAGTATAGACCAAGGTTTTTTACTTACTTTTTTCCTCCTAAATTTTGAAAAATAGAAGTATTTCCTCAAAAAAAAACCCAAACACTTGGCTATCATTAGAAGGGATCAATCTTCTATCTACCCCAGCCTGTGGCACTGGAAAATATTCCTCCAACACAATGCTCTTGTCCAGCAATAATGTGGTACATAAACTGAATGATGTGTTTCTGACAGATGTAATGTCCTGTGTCACCAAGTTGCATCTCTGCCCAGGAAAAGTACATTTGGCATGGGTTATGGGAATTGAGAGAGAGACCTACTGTAGGTTGGGCTTGCTTGACTCAGCCTCACTTCCTCTCAGTCAGAGTTTCATCTGCTGGATCTGGGCTCTGACTAACAGCTTTATTCAGGAGAAATTGTCAGCTTGAATTACAGGAAGGTAGAAAAGATTATGTTTCAAAAATAGTTTTTTTTTTTCTCCTGATCCTTTTTTGAAAGCATTTTCTGGAATAAATCACAATATCTAATAAGCCAATGAGTCTTTTAAAGCGGAGTTTTAAGAGTGTACCAGGGTCTTATTGAATCATGTTATCTAGCATTTCAAATCCTCTTGAAGTTAGTTACAAAGAATAGTAGCTATATGTTCAGTCTGAAGAGTTCTAAGATTTTAGTGACTTTGGATTAACAGGAAGATTTCAAACTATCAGTGTTTAAGCTTCACCTTTCTGTCAGTCATTCATGACAAGGCCAGAATAAGGTAATAACTACTGTGACTTTAGAGAGGGTGGTTTTTTCATTAGTTTAAGCAGAATGTCAATTAAAAAGGAATTGAGATAAAGAACCAGAAACTAGATTAAGTTTACACTTCTTCAAGGATGATAAGAAAAATCCATTTACAGGTTCTATTTCAGACTGAATATACTTTCTAAGGTAAAGGCCCCTTATATTATAGCTTTAAAAGTCTACTGGTAATTTCTGAAAAGATTTAATAACTATTGTGTCTGAAATGTTGAAGAATTTTTTAACTGCTGGAAATAATTATTTCTTAACTGAAATGAATATACTGAAATTAATTTAAATTTAATTTCACACGTTTTATGACAGAATGTTATCATCTTCCATTATTTCTTCTTCTGTCTGACTACTATTTGCATTCTCTAAGAAATGACAAAGCCTATTTAAAATGGGAAGAGAAATTTATCTTCCTGTGATCTCTGAACGGGGCTGATTTGCAGCTAAGGTGTATGGGACACAATGGAGGTTGACATGTACTATTTTTTTTTATTTTTTCTGATTTATTTGCAAGATTTTGAGCAACTTAAGAGGAATTATGAACTCAGAATTTAGAAGACTGCATGGGAATGGGGAAACATTGCTCTTTGTCCAGGTTTAATGCAAAAGAGGTTCCTACAGGGATTCACCCTTCCATATATCCTTGTTACTTCTTGTGACAACACTGGACTTTAGGGTTCACATGAAAAATATTGTTTCAGGCAGGATCACATAGGTATTTATTACCCTTGACTCACATATTCAATTTTTTTGCCTTCTTGCAGGCTAGAAATGTTTTCTCTAAAGGAAACTGAAATAGTGATTTGTTACTGTGTTCAGAGTTGGGTTAGTCATGGTTTTCTAATTTACCCAGAAATACAGACCAATCCAGAAGGGAAAAGTATTTTGAAGGATGCTTCCCAGTGAAAAGAACAGTATGGGCCACAGTGCATGACAAAGGACAGGAAGGGAAGTTCAAACAGTTTGGGATTGTTGAGCACAATCGGCAGATCTTGTAAACACCACTAGGAGATCTATAAGCCACTTCTGCATGCTTTACAGAGGCAGCTTTTCTACCTTTTAATTGTAATCTGAATGGATTGCAGTTTCAGAGCAAATGACACATAAAAACTTGCACATACACCTGAAGTTGGGTAAATCATTAATTCCTAGTATTATATGAAGGATTTAGTCTTCTTTTCTGTTCCTGTGACTAAGCCCATAGCAGACAAGTCAGGTGTGGGGTTTTTCTGTAGTGAAACAGCTTTCCATTTTGGTCTCTTTGCCATGAAATAGTAAAACACTGGTTGAAAGAACCAAAACTTTATATCATTAACAAAATAACAGATACTTTCTCTTATAGGTAATCAAGTTCTCTCTTATCGGTAACTAAAGAACAGGAAGCAGGATACCCACCCAGTCTGGAGGGGAAGAGATCTACTCTTCAGAGACATCCAAAGCCAGAGGAGATGCTGCCAAACTCTGATTCTCCTACACTATTTATGCTGCCTGACAGAATGAGTCACATTATGCTACTTTTTAATAGCTTTCTCACCTTCCTGAAATGAATTACATGCTTGCAGAGCAGTGATGGTAAACTAGGAGTCACAGCGATCATTATTAGCTTTGCAGCATCCTTAGCATTCAGTACTCATGAATCAGCTGTAATATATTGTGATTAAATAATCTGTCCAGAGGGACATCAGCATTGCATCTGAAGTACAGCCCAGGCTAATACTGTGAAATCAGCTTTAATACAGTCTGTAAAGTTAGGTCTTGCTATATCTCTTTGAATCAAGGCAGGATTCGGCTGATTCCTCCTGATAAAGAAACTATTGAGCAGCTTTTTCAGATGTACTTCAATGCTTTGGTGTTATTATTTTAAAACTGATGTGTTTCCCACTCTTTCTGTTAGCTACATACACATAAGTGCATCAAAACCTCACCTAAAACATGGCCATGATGGAGTTCTTTTGAACCCAATGTTCCAAGATTTCTTCATGGTTTTGAAGGTTTCAGCTGCATCAGTTTTTTGTCACCAAGTTATGCAATGGATTCTGTTTCCACTACAAAAGCTGTGGCATTAAAAGACCATGGGATGATGTGAGTAGCTTATGCAGCACTAAGCTGGATCTGTAAGGTCAGAAACAATTCTGGTTACAGAAACAGCCCCCAGAAGGGGCTTGGAGAAGTCATCTGCATAGTGCACAAGCTGAAGCTCAGTTAGCACTCTGATTTATTCTGAAAAATACTCATTTAACCTCCTCTTACAAACTTCCCATAGCACTGGGGAAAGCTATAGATTAACAGCTTTCATCTACCAGTGTAAACCAAAAATGGTAAAGGCCAGAAATTGTGGTGCAGGCCAAACAGCAGGTGTTTTGGATTTTTTTTTTTTGTGCTGTTGGATGGATCTTCCAACCTGTATAGAAGGGAGCCAAATTTAATGTACCTAAGAAGTCTTTTCATTTAATAATGGCAGAGCTGTTGTGTTTCAATTGCACAGAGATTTGAGAGTGCTCTAAAAACCTCATATTACACTATTGCTATATTATACTATACTAAAGAATACTAAAGAAAACCCGTGACTCTTTCCAGAGTCCCGACACAGCTTGGCCCCAGTTAGCCAATGAGTCCAAACAACCATCACAAGTGTCCAATTAACAAATGACTTTCAGGTAAACAATCTTCCTAACACATTCCACGTGTGCAAAACAACAGGCACAGCGAAGAGAGATAAGAATTATTTTCTCTTCTTTGAGGCTTCTCCCTGCCTTTCCCAGAAAATCCTTGGGAAACGTTGTGCCTTGCTTTTCTTTGTGAAGAGAAATGAGGCCACATGATCATCTGGTTAATGTAAACTTTTTCCAACCAAACCTCTATAATTCACCTAACAATGAAGAAAGAACTACAAAAAAAAGGAAGGCTTATAGCTTGTCAAACACTAGTTTCACAAAGCAGCTTTTATATTTAAGGTACGTTAATGTTTCTTGCTGTAGTAGTACAAATGATGATGAGGTGATTTAATGGGCTGTTAGCACAATAATGCTCTGTGCCTTCAAAGTGACACAAATTTCTATCCTCCATTTGGAAGTCATCAATGTCTTTTCAGGCAATGGGATGTGTTCTTCAATTATGTATCTGCCTATTGTCTGATGGTGAACTTAGGTTTTTGTGGACTTCAAATATATTTTTTCTGACAGTTCTAATTGTTCACTTCCTTTAGCCATCACCTGATAAATTGATACCAATGGCTGATATAGACATCTTGTACAGCTGAAAGTGGCATTTAGCATTTTGTGGCAAACATATATGTGTTCAGAACTTGAACTTTCTTTCACAGGCAATATCATGCTGATAAAGTGTGTGTGCCTTCTACAAATGGACCACTACAAGAGTTAAAGTATGAAAACCAAATCTCTGTTCACTGGCACTAAAGAGTGAGAAGTGTAAGGTGTGGGAACATCTGGCTGAATACAGATGGGGTGTTACCTTAGTGAAATCAACATAGACTTTGCAGTAGTTTAAAGCAAAGCCTTGTGGTTTGGTTTAAAACAGAGGGTTCCTTTACAGAAGGAAGCAGATCTCCTAACATGCAGGGAGAAGTTTGTCTCTCTCAGTAGTATTATATACAGACTAATTTCTTGTATCCATATATTATTTTGGAGTCAGATCAATGTACAAATCCATTCAGTGCCCTGCATCTGTTGTGTGTCTTCTCCTCAGGGGTTAGATGAGGCATGATGGAGCTGCTTCTGCACGTCCTGAGTGCTCTGTCTCCTGTGGGATGTGAGGTCCTCATGCGGGGCCTAGGGAAGAGGACTTTAGAAACCCATTTCTCCTGTCCCAGAGGAGACCCAGCTGTGCTGCCTGATCAGAAAGTCTGGTTGGGATGGCTAAACCAGGACAGTTCAGGTATTACTCAGAAGAATGAGATTAAGATACTTAAGACAGTAGTTTTGAAGTAAGATCAGCAGACACGGGTCTCTATCTGGCAAACACTGCATCAGGCCCTTTCTGCAGGTTTGGGCAGAGGACTAGTGAATTCATGTGCTTTGGGATGGCTTGGCAAAGAGTCTATTGCTTTCATTCAGCCAAGGCAGTACTTTCCACCACCAGGATGTGGCATTAGTGATATATACTATTCTGTGAGGGAACAGGCTGAAGGTGTCTAAATATTTGTTAAAAACATTAAGTATGTTTTGTAGTATGCTCTAAGTAAGTAAGAAGTAAGCTCTTTAGTTTGGGAGAACTACCAATAGCCTTTTAGTTTCAGAAGCTAAAGCAGTCCATTTATGATGTTCATAGACTGCTAGCTTGTGCTGGTTTCAACTGGGCTAGAGTAGTTATCTTTCTTCACAGTGACCAGTATGGGGCTGTGTTTTGGATTTGTGTGGAACACAGGGCTGATAATACAGAGGTGCTTTTGTTATTGTTCAGCAGGAGTTGCACAGAGCCAGTGTCTTTTCTGCTGCTCACACTGCCACACTGGTGAGGAAGTTGGGGGTGCTTGGGAAGTTGGGAGGAGACACAGGTGACCCAAACTGACCAAAGGGATATTTCAGACCACATGACATCATGCTTAATATATAAAGTGGAGGGAAGAACGAGGAAGGGGAAAACGTTTGCAGTGTTGGCATTTGTCTTACTGGGTGACTGTTCCACAGGATGGAGCCCTGCTCTCCTGGACATGGCAGAACTGCTGCCTGCCCATGGGAAGCACTGAATTAAGCTCTTGCTTTCCTTTGCATGTGTGTATGGCTTCCACTTTCCCTATCAAATTGTCTTTATCTCAAGCCATGAGTTTTTTAGCTTTTACCTTTCTGATTCTCTCCCCAGTCCCGCTGCGGGGGAGTGGGTGAGTGGCTACGTGGGCCTTGGTTGCTGGCCAGGGTTAAACCACAACAGTCCTTTTTGGTGGCCAGTGTGGATTGTGTAGGGTTTGAGATAATCACAGGTTTGATTAGGATATGCTAGACTGAGTATTGATCTGTTAGTGGTTAACTAGTAATGAGCAGGGTTCTGTGCTTGCTGTGGGGTTTACTTTCCTGACTCTATATTCTAATGTAGCGCTCATTAGTGTCCACTTTTTGCTTTAGGTTTTTGTTTTAGCTTTTTGCTAGGGTTAGCTAAATCTAACAGAACCTGTGTCCCCATGTGTCTCTGCTGCCTGGCACTGTTAGTGAGGGAACAAAATAAATCTACTCTTTGCATTTCAGCTGTGGTTTGGTGGTCACCCTGGTTACCCGTATGTGTTGATTCACATATAGCTGAACTCACTGTCATGGGAATTTCACAAATAAATTCCTGTTAAATTCAGGAGAAGTTGAGTTGATGTGTCCTGGAGCCAGGCTGTGGAAAGCCCCATGAGAGATAGCCTGTGTACTCAACCTGTCACAAAAGACTGATTCACAAGATTTAAATTAAAAGCCTGGTTTTCAAGTTATGTATAAAGAGTTAGTTATTTGAATAATATCCTAACAAAATTAATACTATAAGGATTTACAATTACAGCCACCTTTTATCAATTTTAAAGGCAGAGAGACACAAAATATTCAAAATGTGTCTGCACTTCACTGGTTTACAAAAAATATTGCTAGTAGGCAGACCAGTGGGGCAAGGAAACACAATTGCTTACAGCAGCCAAGAAGGTATGCTTAATTTTTAAGCCTGCCAGCCCTGACATAAATGCCTTTATTTTTTTCTGAAATCCTCTTGTATGTCTTAATTATCTTGTGTAGTCTCATAGGATGGATTTGATAAGGAAAAACATGAACTATTAATTTTCATCTTGGGGTCTTAAAATAGCCAATTAAGCTTTTACTAAGAAAAAAATGATATAAATCTTCTGTGCCAGAATACAATGCCCTGTGTCTCATTAGCATTCGGTTTATATATTCCCTCCAACCATAACCATTCCATGATTCTGTGATTCTATATACTGTGCCCTCTAGGAGTGTTTAAGTTTTCAAACCAAGAGGAAACTGACCTTTACAGGAGTACAGGGCACACGAAAATGCCCGGGATAACTGACCTCCCTATCAGCAGTTTGCTGTCAGCTTTTGCAAGGTATGTTTAAGATGTATTTGTCAATAAAATTATGTACTTTCAAAAACTTAGATAGGAACAGACAACATGGTACACAGGAGAAACACTGTATCTGGTTAACCTGAGGGGTGTGAGGATAGTTTGTAGACTGAAAAATATACCAGCCTTGTAACCACAATTCTTTTGAGATGCAGCACAAGCCAAGGTTATATGGTTAGAAGATCTATTTTCTTCCAAAGTGCTTATAGCAAAAAGATAAAAGCAACAACAAAACCCCAAGGAAATCATGCCTCTTATGATTATCTACCTAATTCTGGCAATCAGATAAACCCTTAGGTGGGACAAGATATGCTGTTTTTTTTTTTTTTTTTGTCTATTTAGTGCTCTAAGTCATATCAGTGAGTCATTGCTAATTTACATCAAGACCTAACTGATAAAAGAAGTTTCATTATGACATTACTTTAAAGTATTAAAGTGCCCAGTTTTGTTGCTAAAATTCTGATTTCATGGTTCTGGTCAAACACTCTGAAGTTTCCTGTCATCTGATCTCCTGATCTAGTGTGAAACATGACCTGATCATCTTCAATAGCCACCATGTAGATGTCAAAAATGAAATCAGCCTCAGGGATAAAAAAAAACCCACTATCATAGAAATTAAACTTTTCTGTTCTATAACAATAACTGTGAGATTGCTTTATTAAAATCTGGGGTTTGTTTTTGGTGGGTTTTTTCCTATTTTATCATGAATTGTGAAATATATATTTATGAATTTCAGTCATTTCAGAAGTAAGAAGAAAGGATGCTGAAAGGAAGCAATAAATTCCAGGAAATTAGTGGAGAAAGCAGCAGAAAATAAAGATGACAAAGACTGGGTGGTGGGGAAAGTACTGCACACAGGTTTTAGGTCGAGGAAAGGGAGATTGGTCATGACAGCACAATGGCAGAAAAATTGACTTATGAGTTAGTAGTAAGAAAAATCTGTGATATTACCAGAATCAGGAAATGAAAATATGTGTGAAATTTAAATGAGAGGTGATGGGATGTCTGGTCTTCTCTGAGACAGAAGATCCATCATGTAGTACAGCCAATGTTTTGTCATGCATTCCCTCCACAGGAGTGCCTAAGTAATTGAGAGTAAGAACTGGCATGAATTTGTGTATCAGGAAATGAATTTTAAGGGAAGAAGAGGATCTTAATTTAGCTGGTTTGATTGCCTGGACTTACCTATTTCTCCATTCTGTGGAACTAGAAAATGTTCTCCCTGGACAGAGGTAACTTATAAAACATAATTTTGTGTCCCTTCCTACTTTGTGTAAATCAAAAGAAATTGAAAATAAGAATAATAGGGTGGGAAAATGGATCTGAGTTAGAGCTAAAACAATGTGTGTTTGCAGGAGTATAACTGTAGATATATAATTTATTGGCTAGAAATTTGGAAATATTGGTTGTAAGTTGCAGAACAAAGTTGTACTGATCTGACAGTTATGTAGCTCCCTGGAATATCCTTGGAGTTAAAAAGTTCAGAGAGATTCATATTTCTTTGTGTGATAAAGCAATAAATTGAGCATCCTTTATGACACCTTGTCCAACTTAGTGGATCGATGTAATGCAGAAGTGCCAGTGAGTCCTGTCTGTATCTTTTCAATAAGCTGCAATTCAAGCAAGTTCCTCCATATGAAAAGAATATTTAATAATAAAAAGATGGTATTGTTCACAGTTCAAGCAAGAAAAGGTCACATTCTTAAGGAGTTTTATCAATTCATTGGATCAGGGAACAAACCAGTTACTTAAGGGCTTTATTTTTATTTTCTTTTAAACACATGCATTGCTATTTCTAAAATAAAACAGTAGAAGAAACAGCTGGTTTGATTTAAACAAAACACAGAAGCTTTCTGTGTAGGTTTTATCTTCTTTATACTATATGTATTTGCCTATGTAAGAGCCTGAAATCAGCATTGCTTGCTTGTGCAAACCGGAGACAAAATCCCAGCTTAACTTACAGAATCACAGAATCATCAAGATTGGAAAAGATTTTTGAGGTCATCTTGTCCAACAGTCAACCTAGTTCTACCATAATCACTTAAACCACATCCCCAAGTGCCACATCCAGACACCTCTTGAACACTTCCAGAGATGTTGACTCCACCACTTCCCTGTGCATCTTACTCCAGTGCCTGGTCACTCTTACCCTGAAGAAAAAGGAGAAGGGACTGACAGCTCTTAAATAGCCATGGAAGGGGTTATTGGTACCAGTGGGAATATACAGGGAGATAGCAGATATTTTTATGATCCAATGTTGGAAACTTTGCTCAATCAAAAGGGAAATACATTTGCATACCCTTTAGAATTTAGAAATGTAGCAAACCACTAAAACATACATAAATTAAATGGATTCTTCATAGGCTCCCTGCACAACGCTGGATTGTTTAGTTTTCATGGTTTATTTGTTACTTTTAATGACACTATTAATCATACTTCCTCATTTTCTTTCACCACCAGGATTTGACAAGGGTTTTCTTTCACCTTGAAAAAGTGCCTGTTCTGAGGAGCTTCTTCTCAGCACTCGAGTACACTCAGCACACCCTGGTGAGTGAAGGCAGCTTGTCTTCGGCACTGCACTTCTCTCTGAAAGATGGTTTTGGAACTGTGGGTTTGATCTCTCTCTTGGTAGTGAAAGATCATAAACAAATACGTCTTTCAAATTGTTTTTCCACTTGAAGCCTTTATGATTCCATCGAAGAGGAAACTGAGCTAACTCAATAAGCAATGGACCATAAGGCAGTAAACTGACACATTGTTAATTTTTATTGCTGAAGTTTCTTCTTCCAACTCTGGTTCAAAATGCTGTTCATATTTTATTATTATGATGATGATTTTTTAATGTTTGCAATGGCAAATCCTTCTGATATTCTACTTAATATTTTTTGTTGAGATGTGTTGGCCATAGAAAGTAACAAGGCAGGGAGTGTAGTAATGTCTCTATCTGAAGGAATGGAGACCAAACAAGTTAAAAATGGAGCTGCAAGTCACCAGCCAGGGCTCACAGAGCACCTGCTCTAGAAGAACTTTGGAAGAACAGACTTAGATGCCTGATGAAGAAGGATGCAAGGGTATGAAAGCAGTAAGAAATGTATTTTGTAACAGGTGCTCAACAGCCAGCTAAGCACATATGTAAGCTTTGCCAGTCTCTTGTGTCCCAAAGCATTTTAGTTTGTTGTAACTGTGGACTGAGAGCCCACTGAGGGGCCTTAGAGACTGAGCTATGGAGGCGAAGCTGCTCAGTAGGTGGCAGAGGTGGCTGCTCTGGTTCCAGCTGCAGGGATAATTTCTCACTGCTTGTTCAGGTGCTTCTGCACTTTTTTTACTAGCATGCTGTGATTGTCATGTTTGTTTTCCTTCAAAGCCCTAATTTTGCATGTTTCTTTTTTTTTTTTATTACCTAGCTGAATGATACCCCAGCCTTGACTAGGCTCTGCCATCATCCATCTGGCCAATATAAAATCCTATTTAAAAGTTATCGAGGTACTGATTTTGCAGACTCCATTCACAATGTGGTTTGTTAGATAGCTCTGAATACAAAACCACAATCTGCTTCATTGGGTTTTTGGTCCTTCAGGTCTCTTATTCTACTGCTAGCTGTTGCTTTGTCTAACACTTCAGCAGAAGGGAGAGAACAGACATAACATATCTTGCCAACAGTATGAGGGTTTCAATAAGGGGAAAATCCTGTTTTTAATCCTATGTCATCAGCTCCTGCCCATTATACACATTTGTCCGATCAGAAAAATATTTTTTCCTTAAAATGATCCCTTCCTTTCAAAGTCCAATGCAAGACAGTTTAATCTTTGCAGAAAATAATTCACTGACCATCTAAAAACTGCCTAGAGAAATCTTCTCTTTTCCTTCAAAATTATATACAGTGCTCTACTTCCTATAGATAATGTGCATTTGAGGTTAACACAGATATTGTGTTAACTATCCTTTGAGGGTACTGTTGTAAATGAGAGAACTCAGTTTATCCTGAAGGTTAGCTCAGATTGATTTAGTCGCTTTTATTCTGATATGGTCTCTGACTTGCAGACTTTGTTGTAAATTGGAGAATATTCCACAATGAAATTAGTATATGAAGTAAAAATAGGCAAATCTATGCTGCATTATCTTGTGACTGTGGAAGATTATTTTCAAACTTGTTCATCCACGGAGTCAGCATTACCGTTTTTAGGATTTGCAGACCATAAACTTCCTACTTGGCCCACCACCAGTGACAGATCTAATGAGGGATAAACAGAGATCTAACATTTGAGTGCTACAATGGTCATTGTAGTCTCACAGCTAGATCTTTAAAGGCCTTGGTCAGTCATTGCCCAACACTCAGAGCATTTATGGGCTATGGCTGCATTCCTGCCAGCACTGTTCCCTGGCAACCTAAGGCAAAAGTTAGTGAACTCCATCATAGAGCCACAAGGGTACAAACTGTTTATGTGCTTTCCTGTCTTGTTGGTGTGATAATCTGATAGTTTGCAGTGTGGCTTTTCAACCTAAAGAAGGAGGAAGTGGAGTTTTCCTTCCCTCACCCCATAGCCTTACACTTTGAGAAGCTGCATGGGATGTGTGACACAGATAAAATGCTATCTGGTCTGTGGAGACTTGGATATTCCAACATCTAGGGTCCTCTGTCACATCCCTGGATGAAAATACTCATAAACTGTGGGCATCAGCCTTTTTCTCCTCATCTTGTAGGCTTCTGTGTTGAACAGGCTGCTCAGGTGCCCCACATGGGTCTGTAACCTGTCAAAGCAAACTCAGCTGAGGATATTACAGAGCTGAGTTTGTGGCACTCAGTTTCCTGTGTGTGTGTGTCTTGTCTTAAGCAGGAAACTTCTAATGTGGTCACAAAAATTTACACTGAGTGCGCCTCATCTGACCCAAAAGATTTACTTAAGTCATAAGTAGGGTAGTATTGGGCCTCAAGACAGCATTCACCCTTGCATACTTGTACATCTGAGACTGGAAGACAAGGCAGTTTAAGTTCTATTTTTTGTGAGACTCAGATTTCCTTTTGGTCCCTGCTTATGATGCCAAATTGATTTTTTGTCTTTTTTTTTTTCTTTTATTTAGCCTCTGTATTCTTTACACATGTAAGAATACATGTATTCTTTTACATGTATTACATAGAGTTACACGAGTTATATGAGTTATAGAGTTACATGTATTTGTAACTCTATTATTGTATTCTAGCTTGCTCCAGTACTTCTCCTTACCCTTCCCAATGGCAGAAAGACATAACACATTCCAAAAGGTCCCAAGTTGGGGGTCCAAGGCTCCTGCCCTTTCTTGGTTTTTCCCAGCAACTGAGGTTGAAACCAGGTCTTTGAGAAGTTTTCCTACAAACAAAGATTGGTTCTCATCTAAGGTGGGATGATTTAGAAGGGGCTTGAACCAGGGGGGGAATTACCTCACCAATTATAATTCTAATTGGTGATTCTTGTCAAATATGCAAATTTGTAAAACCAACCAGAACTGTATACTCGTTATGCTGCGTGTGCATCTGCAGCATTTTCCGCCTGGCGAATTGTGCACTTAAGCATCCTTAAAAAGGTAACCCCTTTTTATCACCCTAACTGTGTCTGGCTGGTAATTTTAGGACCATCAAAGAAGCCTCATTTCATTTAGGCCAGCAAATGTGTGATCGGTAACATCGTGGTCACAACACCTCAGTTTCGAGGTAAATGGCTTCTGTTTATCACTGAATTCACCACAGTGTTTTGTCAAATTCCTGATGGAAACTTTCCAAGGTTGGGTTGATTTTTTTTCAGAGCAAACACTGGGATTCTGATGTTCTAATATCTTCCTCACTGTATAGTTTTACAAACACTAGAATAAATTGGTACCAAAAAAGAATTATTAAAGCTGAAGTTCAAATGAGGTAACTGCAAAGTTATTTCTGTAGTGTTCATAATTTCATTTTTTTTTTGCCAGGTGTACAGATGCAGTGAAATTATTGCTTAAAGTTTAAAATATACTTTTCATACTTTATGACAGTTTACTGAACTTGTGTATTAAGAATGCTTCTTCAGAAAGTATTTAAAATTGCATTTAACCAGTTTAATAGATACTTGTTTTCTGCTAAAGTAGCTGTTTTTCATAAAGGCATGCATGTGCTGGTTTGCTCTCCCAGTCAGCTTATGATTAGAAGTGTGCAAAGAACAAGCCTAAATGTCAGTTTAAATGTTCTTGGCGGTGAGAATCTAGATATTTTTATTCTATTATGATGATAAAGCTGTGAAAATATAAAAAATACAGTGAATTATCAAATCAAGAACTATTGAAATAACACCATAAATGCTGTAATTCAGGTGAAACTGTGTTCATAGTTACCAGATAATTCTCTTCACTACTCATGATCACAGAATGGAATCTACTTGTAAAAGATGGAGGATTTCAGCTTAATTTGTGAAGCTGTGAGGAATAAAGGCTCACCCATTACCAGTTTTGTTCTGATGACCTTAAAAAGAGATGCTTCAGTATTCCACTACCATTTCTTTCCCTGAAACACCTAAATGCAAAAGTTTTAAGTTTTTCTAATGTATTTTAAAATGATAAATAAGAATGAAGACAGTGCAATAAAAATGATAAATAAAATCAGGACCTATTCTGTGTCTGAGAGGATGAGCTGAATAGCTCCTTGTCTTCAGTACTTAACTAGCTGGAACCATTGTTCAGCTTTTGTGCAGAAGGAGATAGTATGTAATTCAAAAGCTTTACTTTCAAGACTTAGTGAAAATTGACTTCAGAAGCAGTGAGAACATCATAAAACCACATCAATAAATCCACACATACATGCTGAACCCAGCCATCTGCCAATTTACATGGAATTCAGGCTATTTTCTGTCCCACAGAGAGGTAGATTTTGTCTATGTCCATTTCCAAAGACAAAGAAGTAGAATCATTATCTGTCAAGGGATAGCTCTCTTTATAAAATATTCTATTTCAATATTTTAAAGCTCTCCGCAAGACTGAATCCAAATTTTTTCCCTGATCCTTCCACTGTGGTGCAGGTTTTCTGTCTCTTTCCATGTTTCTTTGCTTCCCACATGACTTGGGAAGGAGAGAGGGGCTGCCAGAATGACCCACACTCCCTGCCCCAGTGTTACACTGCAGCAAAAGGGGCACTGTCCTCCTGTGCTGCCCTTGGGCATTGTTCAGTAAATGAGGGAGTCACTCAGATTTTATGAAATAATGCCTCAGCAGCTGAAACCTAGAAAGGGTAGCTGAAGTTCAGATAATGCTATCTATATACCTTGCCATCAAAGCAGGTAAGAGCACACATCCTCAGAAAAGGAAGCTGCTGTTTGTTTTCAGTAAGTGTGTGCTGTTCAACTCAAAACCAGAGCATCCAATTTTCTCAAAGGTTGGAAAAGTTCACACCACAAAATGCTTTTGCCCTTGAACATAAAGGTATCTAATAATTTCAGGGTACTCTCAGCACTCAGGTAAAAGAGCACTTTGAGAAAATATAAACAAAACAAGTGTGGTAAAGATAGGTGGTGTAAAATGAGTTCTTTTGTGTCTCTAGAGTTATAAACATTAATGGCTTAACAAATATTCTATCTCCAGACAGTTAAATTAATCCTCAGCAGAAGCAATATAAATTTAGACTATATTTTCCAGATGATTTTTCTTACTTCTGATCTCCTTTAGCACATAATGTGCTGTAGCTCTAAGAAAACAAATGCTTACAAGTGTAGATATTTATATGAGTCAGCAAAGCTGGCATAAACTTGATTACACCTTGTGTGCCCAAAGCAGCTAATATTCACTGCTAATGAAAAAAGTAAAAATCTGATCTTCCAGCTGATTATAATGCTACAGATTAATGTGCCAATGAGCCTATTTGAAAACATTATCTTATGCTTGCATAGCAATTCTTGTAACTCAGATTGCCAGAAAAAACAAATATGAACATTACCCATTAAAGACACAAGTCAAGAATAACCCAACTAAAATTAAAATACTCCTGTTCCAGCTGGTATTAGCTGATCAGCTTTAATATTTGCTAGGTCTCTTAGGCAGCAGTTCCCTCATGCTGAACTTGGTCTTCAGATGGATTTTGGTTGCAATTTCTACAATGAATCTGCAAGGAATGCTCCCATTGTCCTCATCATTTTACTTAATCTTGAAAATTTCCAGTTATTATGTAGCAACCACAGTCTGTGACTTCGTACCATGCCTGTATATTGCACCTCTCTGCATTATTTTGCTTTCCTTTCATCTGAGAATTAACAGAACCCAAAGGAGAAATTAAGGCACAGTAATGAACAAGGAAAAAAAAATTCCTCATTGTAGAGGCATTTTGTTAGATGTATTCCTTTCATGGTTGTCAGTGGGATTTCAGCATTTTACTTGTGGTGCAGATATTGAGACATGAAAGTTTCAAATTAAAGGTATTTATCAAATCAAGCCATTATTTTAGCAATGAGCATAATTAAGGAATAGCTCTGGAAACTGCTGTGTTCTGAGTAACTGTCTCAGCATGGTAAAGAGTAAAGATGAATCCTAAATGTTTCTAAGGTAAAAGCAGCAGTAATAAGCAAGTGTGATGGGAAGAAAGGAAAAAAAGCTACCATAGACTCAGGGATAAGGAGATGGATTATATCCAAGCATAACTGCAGAGCTCTGTGTAGTGGGGTGACCAATTTTTCATATAATGTTAGCAACAAACACTTGTTCTTTCTTCCTTCAGTAGATTTTTTTCAGGGTAAAAGACACACTTAGTAGTGTCATAATTAGTAAAACAAGCTAAGAAAGCCCATCAAGTTAGAAAATGCATGTGATTCCTTTTAGCAGATGTATTTAATCTAGAAACATCTAGAATAACTAAATTTTTCAGATTTTCAAGGAAATTGTATTTATAAATTCCCAAGTAGACAATCTCCTTTTGGTTTGCCTCAATATTCAAACAGTCCTGTAATGGTTTACTGAAACTTGTACAGAGTCTCTTTCTCAGTTGCTTTTTGGGGAGAGACCAGGTCAGATTTCACATTGGATAAGATGTTGTGAGAAGACAGTGAAGATGAGGGCTGTGCTCCCACAGAGACAAGGCTGTCCTGCCAGGCAGCTTGGGTGACAGGGAATTTTAGAGATTTCCTGAGACATTGTAGAAAAAGTAGTGGAACTGTGAACTCTCTCATAACTGAAAGTGTATATTTAGCTAAAGGATATAAGGAAATTCAGTTTGGCTTGATTGAAAACTACTGTATTCAGCTTGCCAAGGAAAAAAATATGGTTTTGGGCTAAAAATTAATCCTCAAGTAGTAAGCTATGAGGTTTCTGGCTTTTTTTTTTTTTTTTTTTTTTAAATTGTTTCAGAACTGCTGTTTTTCTGCTGTCAACAGCTCAAAATGCAAAATTTATTAAAAATTCAAGAGAGTTCATAAGCAAAGGCATAATCTCAGCTGGACTTGATAATTTCCTCCAGCTGTGGCAGTCTATGAACAAAAGCCAGAGCCAGAATAGACAGAGATAATTTATTTCTAGCTCATGTAGCCAGTAAGATTTAAAAAGCTTTGGACACACCAATGCTTTCTCAGATCTTTAAAGGGAAGCAGAGAGAGGATGCAAGACTAACTGGAATTTTGGCATAAAAGCAGGTGTTGACAACAATGAAGGACTGTGATGGACAATTTAAAAGGCAAAAGCAGTTTAATTTCAAACCTTGTCACAGTGCAGGTCGTAGGTTGCTCCTGTTGCTATTATGGGTAACAGAAAGTGGCTTTTGTCCTCACCTTTTCTGCAAAGACCAGTGAACTTTTGAATTCTCAGCCTCTTTCTGTATTGCTAAATAAGAGAGATGGGATAATACTTCAAGAAATGATCTGCCTACCATGCAGACTGGTTATGCCCCATGTATGCACCCCTAAAAGTTAGTTCTGTGATGGCTGGCCCTTTCTGAGATGTTTTTTGGGTATGGATCAGAAGACAGAAGACACCATGCTCAACATCAGTATTGGGTTAACTATTCTTTTACAGTGTTTTGTGTTCCCTGCCAAAGTCATCTTTTACTTGCCTTCTCTTTGCTTGAAAGAGAAGAAAATCTGGAATAAGTACTTTTACAATCAAGTTTTGAAGAATAGTCTTCTAGAAAATAATGATTTTTTTCCCCCAGTTATTGTCCTCAAATATGACCACAGATAACCTTATCTTTCAAATTTCAAATGTGAATACACATGTCAGGTGTTGACCATTTAACAAGCTCTAAAAAAATGCTATTTAAGTCGGGTAGCTTCCACAACATACATAGATACAAGCTTGTCAGTCTGAAAGTTCACAATAAACATCCTACTCTCATCAGCAAAAATCAATCTACTTAGCTTTAGTTTAAACCTGGTCTAAAATGCAAACGGTGTTTACCTCCTTCAAGGGCCAGAGAAACTAGCTTTTTCTAGTCATATGCACAGCTTTGAAAGGCCTAGAGCACATGGCTAGTCTGTCAAAAGTACAGAGAATGTTAAGCAGTTTGGCATTATCATAAGTGTATTAAGCCGTGTTTGGTTTTATCGTGTCGTGTTCTTTGCCATTCTGCTTGGCGTGCGCACGCTGCCTGTCAGTCAGAGAGTCAGCATGTCAGGGGGGAGCTGCACTGCAGCAATGGGGCTGCCTGGAGAATTCAGATGAGCGTAAGGAAAAGGAGCAAGGAATGCTTGCCAGCTGTGAGGAGAATTTTTGAGGTGAATCTCAATCTCATTAGGTGTATGGTTAAAATCGTGAATAGTGACGGCATGGCAGAGAAACAGGCTCTGATATACTACAAAATTCTTTGTGCTGGAAATGTTTTCTTTTTAAAAATTCTCTACAGTTTTTTTACTGATGAGAATTTTACTGAGAGAGCAGCTAAGCACAACAATATCTTTCTAAAATAAAAAGGTAGTTCCTGAATAATTTAAATGATACTTGTATTACTATATAATGTATACTGAACATGGGGAAAACCAGAACAGGATGAATTCAGCTAAACTTCCTTTTGTGGACAACTTGTGACAAATTTGTCTTGTGCCATGACTAGTCTGTGCATCTGCAACAGCCTAATGGTTCCAGAGCTTGCTTACTATTGCATTTTGCTGAACATTTTATCAAAAAATATGCCTGTCTGCCTTCTTGCCTGTTTGGAATTCTCCCTGCCTTGTTGGATGCTACTATCACTGTACACATATGAGTAAATCAAGGGGTAATAGGGAATGTTCCTGGGGACTGGAAGCTGACCAGTTACACTGGTGACATGTCATGGTGATCCATGGGATGGTTTTGCCCTTGTCAGCCATCTCTCAGCTCATACTAGGGCCTTGTTCAGGTTTTAGGAAAAAGGAGGGACCAGTCCTAATAAGTAATCTTGATACAGCTATCCTGCTTGGGAGGCAAGAGGAGTTTAGTTGTATGGACATGGACTGGTCCATGGCATTCAGTTGCAGTGTCATAGAGTGTTACTGGCATATTAAATTTACTTTTCTGTAGATATCAAGTTTTTCTATACCTACTGCTAAGATGCTGCTCCTTCAATTTCTTCTCCTCAGCTTTGGAGATCAGTGTGACTCTTGTTCATATTCAGAGGAACAGAGAAAAAAAAATACAAGATATAGGCCACATGTGATAGTTATCTATAGTGGAAGTGTTGGTAGTTTCTGCTGCACAGTTTCTCTCACTATCTGGAAGATAAGAAGCACTTAAAATGTACTCAGGATTGGAGTGGACCTTTGGCTTAATCCTTCCTCTAACTTCAGAGTGATGACAGCAATAGGGACATCACTCTGTCCTGGTGTAAATGGTTACTGTAAGTTACTTCTTCTCCAGGGCTCTGAAAGGAGAGAGATAGAAATGGAAGTGTGACTTTAAAATATATATAGAGATATTTTCAAGGTTAATGCTAGACACAAGTCCAAATTCTAACACATTTTATCCAGTAATAGAAAAAATTTGATTTCTCTCCAAAATGATACTAAAGATGGGTGGTAAATTCCTTGATGGAAACTTATTTGTGGAAAAAAACCTCTGGCTAGTTAAAAAGCTCTGTGGAAGACACAAGAATACCAGATCACTGGCTTGGGAAAATGTTAGCAAACAAATATACATGCACTATTGTAATGTTCTCTCTTTGCTCTTTATGGAATTAATGTTTTGATTTACTTTTTAAAATTTTGATGTGACTTTTATTGCAACTTCTTTGGATGTTTTGTTATTATGCACTTAATTGTGGCAATTTAAACCAGACAGATTGAAATCCCCCAAATCATCTTCAGTATGGAATTATCAAACTCCAAAGAAAGACTGAAAGAAAGATTTTTCTCCTAGTTCTTTCATTCCCTCATCTTATAGAGATTAGGAACAGTGAAGCTTTGCTGGTAAAAAATACTGTTGTTATTTCTTCTTGGGTCTCAGGACCCAAGGAACTCTGCAAAGACTATCCCTGCTCCATTTGAAATCCATATGCAAATAGACAGGTTTGAACTCCCAGCTTGGAGCAGACTCAGGTCCTCTTATGGAAAAACTGGTTGGGTGATATATCTGTGAGCTTGTGGGAAAAGGAATAGATTTTATTTATAGTGAGAGACAACTGGATACAGAAGACTTACTTCAGGAAATTGAAAACAGAACTGAGCTCAAGAATTATTAATTTTAATCGGACTAGTGTTGCTTCAGCAAAGCATACCAAGTCTTTTCTGGTTTTGTGATATTTAATTAAATTTGGAAGGTTAGAAAGAAAAGGTATGTTTCCCAATTAAGCATCATCAAAATTTCATTCTATGTTTTAAACAGCTCTTGAGAGTACATGCTGTTGAGCAGTATCTGGTCATTTTATTTCCTGGTATAGTTGCTACTTATCAACTTAAACCAGGGTATCTTTATTTTAAATTCTTACTCTGGGAATTCATACTGTTCTACATATATTGCCAATGATATGTGTCATATTGTATATTTTAAATCTGTGGGATATTTATCTGATTGAGTGTGATTTTTGCTTGATGTGAGGAAGACTTTTCTTTGTATCTTACCAGAAGATGCAGCAGGGCATAATATGACTTACAAAGAGCTACCATTTCAGAAAAGAAGGCTTTTGAAGAACACAGCCACAAAGATCAAACATTGGCACTGCATTTCTTTGCACAAGGACAAGGTAGCCATCTTCATCCTAAGAGAGAGATTTCTGGCAATCTTCATCTTTCATCCTAAAATCATCTTCCTGGATTGAGAGGTATAAAATTAACTTGTTTAAATTTACTTGTATTATGAGCATAACTCCTGTTAATGCTGATGAGAAATGTACTGAACTTACCGGGGATGAAGTTACTTAATTCTCCAAAGCAGCTTATATTTCTTTTTCATGGCTGTGATAATTTCCTTCCTCTACCATAATTATATTCCACGCTATGTAGATCTCAGCATTTTATCTTGGAGTTATCCTTCAGAATAAAATACTCAGTAATTTCTTTCCAGCAGTATTTCTGTAATCACATCAGAAAATTTCCATTCATTTCAAACATGAGAAAGAAAGAAAAAATAGTTTTAATTATTTTTAAACAATTCTATGTTTTTTATTCCCTGTTGACATTATTTATCTACATGAAAATTTTGAAAAATACAATTTTGCATTGATAGCTGACTCTCTTAAGATCTCAGTTTGCTATTATACCTAACTTTAACATTTTTAATAGCGTTTCTCAGACAGGAATTTAACAATAAAATGTTTTAAACAAAACAGTAGTAAAACCAGGCAATTGCAAAAGATAAACCACACATTTATGTTCACTTGAGCCCAAGATACTTAAAGCCAACCCACTACTGAGTTTCTTGTAGCGCAATAAAAAATTTAGCATTACACATGCCTGATTTTCTCCTTACTGTTTTTATGTCTAAGAACCTTTGCAATTTTAATCTGTTTAAAATTATACAAGAATCCATAAAAACATTTATTTACTTTATGCTCCTTGTGACATGTAGGCAATATCTAGGCCCTTTTTCAGCACTTGGGAGCTTATGGAAAATACTGCTGCACAGCAGCCCTGTGAGAGATGCATAGCTGGGTTTGCAATGGGCTGGTTGTGCTCCTTGGCACTGGGAAACCTCCTGGCACTGGATCATACTGTGAGTTGCCTGGTGAGAAAAGAAAAGAAAAAAAAAATCATTGAATTCTTAAATTAGTTTTCCTTTAGGTTACAGTGTGAAGAGAAACTGCATTTATCTAGCCTTGTTTTTTTTTCCTTGGGTAATTATGCTGCAGGCTTGGTGCAGGTGCCCAGTTGCCTTCTCCTCTGAAACCCCTTTGGGCTTAAAAAATCTCTTCACCACAGCAAACCAAAGTATCCCAGAAAACTGAAAGCACACCTTAGTTCAAAAATCTTTGCTTTTGAGTCTTTCTTCTCTAGAACTGTAAATGGGTAGAGAAGACAGCAGGTTCCTACAGAGGATTTTTTCACAGGAACTGTCTGGGAGGGTCTTGGCTGTCCCATAGCTGCACTACCAACAACACGGCACAGCCTGCTCCAGTATTTCTCCTGCTGAAATATTTCATGCCAGGTAAGGTAAGGTTTAGCCATCTTGATTTTCTTCCTTGCTGTTTACTCTGTAACACTGGTAACCTTCATGACTTCTACCCTGCTTTAAGATGTCTGCCATTTTCACCTGGAAACGTACCTCATGGTATCCTGGGATATGGAAGAAATCAAATTTCTACTAAAGAACCTTGAAACTGGAAAAAAAAGAAAAAAATAAAAGAAGGAGAACAAAACTTTGCATATGTTTAGCCTTTTGAGGTAGATAAACATGCAAAGATAGCAGTTCCATAGGTTAATAATCCAGTGCACAAATTAACCGAGGCTCAATATGTAGTCTTAAGATCCAGAGGTTATTAAGCCAATCAATGAAATTTTTAGAATTCACTATTTCTTTCTGAAAGATCACTGTTGGAAGGTGATATATATATCATATAGGACTACTACAACAGTATACAACATAAGTGTTTACAAAGCCTGTTGTGCTCACAGAGAGTGTTTTCTCAATGAATTCCCCAGCCTGAGCCAGCATCCTGGATGTTGCTGAAAGATACAGCAGGACACAGAAAGCCTAGAGAGAGCCTTGGTTCCTAATAATTTTTTGTCAAATAAATCTAAGTAAAGTCTGAGTAGCAAAGCAATGACTTGGGACCCTTTCCAGACTCTTAGGACTGATTGCAGCACCCCAGAAAACCTGTGGATGTGTGAGTCCTACAGCAGATTTCAGCATGTTGGCACCAGGCAGAGGGTGGCCGGACTGCCAAATGCATCCCAAATGGAAAGGCAGCTCACTTGTCAGAGTAACACATGCCCTGCCAATAGGAAAGATATCTTATAGCTAGGGGTGGACCTAGCTGTTCCAGAGAAGGTTGGTCCTGTGGAGATGGGATTACTGAACTATCCACAAGTATTGCTACTACTTTCACTATGGTCATCAGGCCAAGAAGAAAAGCTGTGTAGAGATTTCTGCTTCATAAATCCTCTTTGCTCGTTTGTTTCCTTTATACATAAATCCAGTAAGGACTCTTTTTTTGTTTTGTTTTCCTTTTCTTTAAATGCTGATACTTTTCAATCACATGGGGCCCTAATTTTGCCTCAAGTCACTGAAAGCTGCAATAATGTAAATGCAGATGTTTTTAGGAATACTTCTACTCACTAGAGACTAAAAGATATCTGTAAACTCACATAATGTGTTGTTTAAAATCAGAATTATGCTAGAGGACTCCAATTTTCTCTAAGGCTTCTAGAAAGCACAGAGTTTTGTATTTTCTTATATTTAGTAGTCTAATGGGATTCCTTGAGTGTTTGAAGTCAAATTGGTCTGGGACAATTTCTTAAGTAAACACAGACTTTACCTCGGGATTGAAATTAGTTTTTTTGAAACTATAATTCTAGAACTATGGCATTGACACTGACAATTAAGATAAGAGACATCCTTTGCACAGAAATTTAATGAAAAGAATTGCTATCATGTATGTCAAAATTACAGTATGATCATTTCTTTTCATTCTTTATAACCATCACATGGCATATTTTTCCAGAGGTGCTACCTAATTATGTTGTAATTAAATGTGATTCATCAAATAGAACTGAAGACAAAACTGGTAATCAGTGAGTCTTTTTCATTCACAGAATCTGTAAAATAGGTGTATCTTGTAATTAGTTTACAGATGTTTACTTTTGTACAAGTAAATCAGAATTATAATAATTTTCTTCTCATCATCTGGTAGAATATTTTAGCATATATAAGCAGCACATAACAATGGCTTTCATGGGTGGGACTACCAGAAATTATCAGCATAGCCACAATTATTATAATTATTCAGAGGACTTTAAAATATAATCTCGTACTGAAGATAGTGAATAAGACCATGCTTTAAGGCTAGAGGCAGTAGAAGAAGCTTGCTTCTGTTTGTGCACACTAACTATGGCTGAAACATCATAGAATAACAGAATGTTTTGGGTTGGAAGGGACTTTAAAGATTATCCATTTCCAACCCTCCTTTCTGTGGGCAGAGAGCCTTTCACTAGGCCAGGTTGCTCAGAGCTCCATCCAGCCTGGCCTTGAAGGTTGCAGTAAAATTAAAAAAAATTTTTTTCAATGTTGATTGAGTTTACTTTCCTATGTAAAGTTAAGTTAATACTATTGGCAAACCACATCCTGCCTGACTCAGTATTTTGATTAAAAGAGGACCTTCTTGGGAGTATTTGTGGGCTTCAGCTGTCTTTCTGCTAGAAGAATTTGGCTGTGCTTTAATTTCACCAGCTATAATTATGCAGGTTTTGGGTAACTGAGTGAAATGGGTTGGATTGTTCCCTGGGCTGCTCAGTTACAAAAATCTGAACAGACCTAATGTCTGTGTGCTGTATATGTCACGCTGTAGTTTCAGCACAGTGCTTTGCTCACCCACAGAAGGAGGGTCTGTCTGTCACGGCTGTTTTGGGGATGTCCCTGTCACGTGGGAGCCTGCCATACACACACTAACTCAGAGCTGGTGGGCTGGGGGGGTCTGCCAGCTCCTCCTACAGGGACCAAAAAAATGCAGGATCTGGTGGCAGAATAACCCTTAGGATTAGGGCACTCATGGAAACAGCTATCACATTTCTCTCCCCGAGACAAGACCAAAGACAGACTGAATGTCAGAGTGGTAGCTGCCCCCTGGGCTCTCCCATCCTCATGCCTGACACTGACTGAAGGCAGGAGAGCCTTCTCAGAGAAAAGAAAAAAATTAACTTAGATTTTTTTTTTTTTTTCGATTGCTGAAAGTATATTTAGCCTAATCAAGCTTAAAGGAGGTAACGATGAGCCATCCTATGTATTTATTGCTTTCTGCTAGAAAATAAATTTGTTTTCTCTCTAAATACAGACCCAAGCCAATCCTATTTCCATCACTCACCGTGCTTCCCTATGTTTATCCACCCACACAATCTATTTGAAGGTACAACCACCTGTAGGACTCTACTTATCTTCCCAGACTTTGAAAAGGCTGACTGGAGAAAAAAAAACATCTTAAGTAAGCACTGTTTAGGGTTTCCTTTTTTTCCTCTTCATTTGTTTAAAGAGCATTTGGCTGAAATCTAACTTTTGTAGTTTTACAGCTATTTCTGCTCTTTCAGTGGCAACAAATCATTCATTTTTGTGACAAACTATTTCCAGGACAACCCGCTATGATATGACAGAGAATTATAGCTTGAGAGAGGATGAAAGAGAAGGAGCAGATGATATCTCACAACCCCACAAACAATCCTGTTGTCATGAAAAGTATGCCTATTAATAGCTATAAAGATGAAGGAAAACAGGTACCATTTACAATTTTAAAAAGATGGTTGCTAAGCTAAAGATTTTCCTAAGGACTTTGAGCTGTTTTTTGACAGTGATAAGCCACTATCAGTTCTGAAAAATGCCTGGCAATAGGCACTGAAGCAGGAGATACACCATAGGCAGGCAGGGAACACTCTTGAAGCTTAATCACATGCAAATTGGAGATTAAGAGATTACAGCTGACTTCAATGCACGTGAGGAATATGGTGTAATGCCTTCATATATCTTCAGTTTTAATTCCATGTTAATCTTAGTGTGAATCATTCAGAATTGGGAAGATAAACCAAAGAAGCCTTGACTTCTCTGCTGCTGAGATCCATGGAATCATTTACAAAGTTAAGGGTTTTGTTACATACACATCTGTGTATTCTGGAGGAGTTTAAAATGTATTTCCAAAGATGACTTGCACAGTAGGGTCTAGAAGAGTTTACAGGATTTTGGGAGCCATGTCTGAAGTGGGCTGTATCCTGCATCCAACTGCTGAGGCTGTGATAGTCTGAAACTGATGCTCTTGCTCTGTCTGGGACTGGATGATCATGCCCTTGCCAAGAACACACAGTCTTTAGTGATGACCTGTGTCTTTCTGATATGTAAAAAAATCTGAAATCTGTTTAGGGACAGAAAAAAATGTGCATTTGCAATGAATCAACTTCCTTTATTTTATGATTAACAGACAAAGAAGACAGCTGATGATTACTAGTACAAGAATAGACTGCAGGTGTGCGTGTGGATTGTCCTTTAAAGTATTATCTCTGTCATGGATTCACAGGGATACAGATCTGTAACCAGAAAGGACAATGATGATAAATGATCTCTTGTATAATTTTGAAAAGGATGCTTCATTTCTTTGTGCCCTCTCTGCTCATCTCTGACATCATGATAATCAGAGGCTAAGTTCAACTTAATTTTTTTTCAAGGAAACTGCTGGAGCTAGTCCAGAGGAGGCCACAAAGATGGTCAGAGGGCTTGAGCACCTCTCCTTTGAGGAAAGGCTGTGAGACTTGGGATTGTTCAGCCTGGAGAAGGGTTCAAGGTGACCTTCTAGCAGCCTTCTAGTACCTAAGGGGAGCCAACACGAAGTCTGGAGAGGGACTTTTCCCAAGGGCATGTAGTGATAGGACAAGGGGAGTGGATTCCAACTGAAACAGGGTGGGTTTAGGTGAAATATTAGGAAGAAATTCTTTATTGTGAGGATGCTGAGGCACTGGAACAGGTTGCCCAGAGAAGTCATGGATGCCCCATTCCTGGAGGTGTTCAAGGCCAACTTGAATGGGGCTTTGAGCAACCTGCTCTGGTTGAAGGTGTCCCTGCTCATGGCAGGGTGATTGAAACTAGGTGATCTTTAAGGTTCCTTCCAACACAAAACATTTTATGATTCTCTGATTCATATATAGTGAGACAGATCTCTTTCATTTTCTCTTTCTGTGCATGTAAAATGGGACCTATGTACTCACTAGTTGTGCTAAGACATTAATCTTTGGTACTTAGCTCAAAGTCATCCTACTTTGAAATTTAGAGTACAATGACTTTGGCAAGGGCTATAATGTTATAGAGACAAAAAAAGAGCAGAAAGCCTTGGCCTGGATACATACTTCTTGTGGAATCTTGTCTGAATTATTTAATACTCTCCCCACCATGCCGCACCATTATTTAAATTTATAAAGTGAGTTCAGATATTGTTTCTTTCTTGTATGAAGATGAAAAACACTTTTATGTCATAATAGAACATATGGGTTAGATTCTTAGCTCAGGGTAATAAGGGATGTGCCATTGGTGATTTGTGCTGATTGAACATTTTTTCCTGAGGTAGAAAATATTTATCCATAAAAATATTTTCTTCATCACTGCTAAATGTATTCAAGGGTTTTTCTACTCTAGTTTTTTTGTTCCTTTCAAACCATGTAAGTTCATTTTTTTGATTTTTATAAATTATTTTCCACTAGTTCCAGAAATACAAAATTTCTGAATTCAGAAAAGAAAGTATTGTCATAAGCATTTAAAAAGAAGATTAATTTAGGGCAACTGATCATCATTTAGTGGCCAAAAGGAAATAGTGTTATTTATACAGTAGCATTTCACACATGCTTATCAGTAAATTGTTTTTAGAATATATGACTAGAACTGGCAGCTGTGTGATCACAAATAAGAGAATTGTAATTATTCTGTCTTTTATACAAAAATGAATGCAATGAAGGGATTATGTACATATTTTTTCATGGCAAGAACAACCAATAAATTACCAACCACAGGAATCTCTCAGCTGGATGCAGGAAGCAGTACTGTGTTTTTGTGAACAATTCACCTGTATGCCAACTGCCAGTCTGACATTGAGGGAAATGAAAAGCGTTTTCCTCAAAAACTTTATTCCCTTGAATGAAATTCTGGGAAAAAGTGTTGTGTGAGACCTGTATTAGTAGGGAAGAAAGACAACCCCCTAAAGTAAATTACTGACAGGCATTATTTACAACAAGAAGCTACTCTAGGAGAAAATTTCTATTGAAAGCCCAAATGATATTGTGGTTATTACAATAGGTATTTCATTCAGTGTAGAAAAGGATTGCTTAAAAGACATCTTGTAAAATACTCTTCCTTGGTAAAGAAATGAGTTAAATAGACCTGTATTTTCCTCCATTGTTGTAGACAGAAATGGTGAATATATGCAATTATCTTCATATTGCAAGCACGGGTTCAGCATGTGTGAGGAGCTAAAAAGCTCAAAAATGATACAGCACTTACATCCACTTGGAAATGACAGGAACTTTGAGAAGGAGACAGATAGGACCCAGTCCTCTGCTGATGTAACCTGACAGAGCTCCACTGAAATAAGTGGAGCTATTATGATTCAGGCCAGCAGAGGAGCTGGTCAATAAGTGCATTGCTTTGAGACTTGAACTTTTCTAAGATTACAGTAATTGTAAGCGCTGTGGATACTTCATTTTTCCTTCAGGGCTACATATATATTTATTTCTTCTGTGACCCACTTGGCATCTAATAAAAAAATTAGGAAAAAATCTTAAAGCTTCTAATCTGTCAGTCCCTTCTTAAGGCAAAACTCTCAGCACTCAGACTTTGTTGAGCTTTCAGCCTCATTACAAACACACTCTGTGTTGAAAGGAGCCATTTACTGTGCATGTAAATGAATGCTGAAGCTGGTCACTGCTGCTAGTGGGCTGGACTCTTCACAATTTTACTTTCATGACTCAGAAGTGCACTGCAGTCTGCCTAATACCCTATAGCTCACAGACCTGGTAGGTGTGCTTTTAGCAACCTGCTGTACATTAGCAGCTTTGGTGCTCCAGGAAGGTGTCTAACTGTATGCAATTTTAAAGTATTCCTGTATCTCAGTTGGAAGTACTTGATTTTCTTTTGATCTTGCCTCTTTTCAACAAAAAGACTGCAGAAAATTATCTGGGGCCAAAAGGTTTCACACAGAGCCTTATCAATGACAACTACCAATGACAAAACATAATGGTTCTCTATGCCAGTATCCTAATATTGTCTCAGTCAACCATATTCCAGTGAAGTGTAAGGTGGTGTTGGGGAAGATGAAAAAAAAAAAAAAAAGTTCACATGTTCTGCTTATATACTATACCCATTTCTAAATTCATAGAGTTTCAAAGAATCAGAATTACTGAAATCCTAAGTAACTCAGATTTTGAACACTTCGTCATGGATAATGAACACTTCTGATTTGGTTTTTTTGCCTCTGGATGTCACTGTTGTTTTGCAATAATATAAACAGTTATTTGACAAAGCAACAAATGAAAATGGTATAATTGTCACCATCTTATGTTAGAAAGTACAAGGCTGATCACACTGGCAATTTGAGATCTACCATTAACTCAGTGTGAGGTATGAACAACTGAATATGTAAAACAGTGCTTTCTTCAGTTTAATATTTAGTGAAAGATAAAAAAAAAAACCCAAAAAACCCAACCTATCAACTTCTCTGATGTCCCAAAATGCATTTCTTTGGAAGCACTTAAAATGGAACATGAGCCTTCATTGTCCTGATGGGGTCCTGTCAGGATGTGTCCAGGATAAATATTGGCTTATGCAAGTCAGAACAAGTGGTGATCTGTGTGAGGAGGAGGTGAATAAGTGACAAGGACCATGCACTGCTGCTGCTGCTCATGGCTGCTTGAGAGGAGTGGAACCTACTTTTCCCAAGTAAAGTTGTTATGCATTTGTTACAAAATTGGGAACAAAAAGAAGGGAGGGAAAAATCATACCTTTCTTCTTTTACAGACTCTTGCAGAGCAAGAGTGTTCTACTGTATGAAATTATATATAAAGTTAATGAAGATTTAGTGATTAGGAAGGGTATTTTTCAGATTCATTAATGGCTGCAATTGCCTCAGTTTTTTACAATAAAATTGGATGCACTATGTGCAAAAAGTCTTCCTTGGAACAAGACAGATTCATCAGAAGTTTGTAGGGCAACTGGGGTGAGACAGGGAAATAAACAAAGGAGTGTACAACTTTTAAAATGTCTCTGATCTTTAGTTTTTTGTTGTCAATTTAATGAATGAGAGTGGCTGCCTTCTGCTGGGAAGTATCAAACATTACATAAATATCGAAATAGAGTATTTCCATGAAAAAAAGGACATATTTAATTTTTTTTAGAATCCTTGAATTTCATTTGAACTAAATCTGAACAGGAAATTTTGTCTCAAGGAGGTCTAGGTTGTGGTGATCAGGAAACACACTGGTATTCTCTGCTTTGAAACCAGTAGCCACTGACTCCAATTTGGATAGAATTTCTTCTTTACAAAGGGATCCCATAGGATCCTGCTCAGTCAGGGTCAGACTTCCATGAACAATTGTTGTGGTTTATACAATTCTCTATGGCAATGAAGTACAAAGCAGCTGCTTGCTCACTTCCCTCTGCCCTGGCCCCTCTGGTGGGGAGAAAATATAGAAGAAAGGCATGGGTTGAGGTAAGAACAGATTAACAACAGGAACAAATGAAATATAATACTGATATTATTATTAATAATAGCAATAATAGCTATGAGTTATAATTAATAATCTAATGAAGAGATACAGAAGAATGAACCCATGAAACACAACTCATGCACATCACAGTTTCTCACCACCCAATGACTGATGTCCAGCCCATCCTCAAACAGTGATTGGTGCCTCCCAGCCAAGTCCCCACAGTTTATATACTGAATGTGACATTCTGTTGTATGGAATATCCCTTTGGCCAGTTCAGCTCAGCTTTCCTGGATGTGCTCCCTCTCTTCTTGTGCCTTACTCATTGGCAGACCATGGGAAACTGAAAAATCCTTGACTTAGAGAAAGCAACAACTGAAACATCAGTGTGTTATCAAAACTCTTTTCATCCTAAATCCAAAAGACAACACTGTATCAGATAGTAGAGAGAAAATTAACTCTATCCCAGCTAAAACCAGGACAGCAATGAATTAAAGTAAATCCAAAGTACTTTTTGCTATCATACCTCAGTTAGACTAGAGCAAATGTATTAAATCACTCACATACTGTAAAGAAGATGCTATTTTTAGACTGTAAATTCCTTTTCCCAGTGGCAGGGTGCTAATGTCATATCATGCTATGAGGGTGGGTTTTCATTCTTTTATCTTTTTTTTACGCTTGCAGACAAATATCTTACACATTTCTTTTATGGCTTTAAACTCCTACTATTACAAGGCTGATTAATAAGGCTTTATGAGCTAATTAATATGCTTTTATCTATATGAGCTTTTATCTTTATGTGACTGATTGCTACAGCAATTCTATAACATTACAGGAAGCTATTTATTTTCAAATTAGCAATGTCATCATGACCTTTTACCACACAGCTAAGTCAAGGTTCTGGCCTGCCAGGTAGCTCAGAGTGCTCAGTGCTGGCTGTAAATTACTTGCTGATGAGTGAGTGTGATGATATCTGTTCCTTGATGTGAATGCAGCAGTTTATTCTCCCAAACATAAGTGATGATGGAATTCTTGAACGCTGAAATGTAGGATGAAACAGTAAATTTTTAAAGCAATGATGGCAGAAGGAGTATTAATGTATGTGCTTACTGGGGAGAGTGTTGGTGTGTCTGTTGTGTCTGGACCTGGGTCCTGGCCACCCACGGATATCTCCAATACATCAGTTGCTCTGTCCAAGATCCTGTGCAGGGTGTGTTTTGGGAGGTCACAGCACCAGGCTGATGTGGATCTCTGTTTTTGATTTTGGATTTACTCTGAATTCAGTATCTGTGCTGAGTAACTGGGCAGAGCCCTGCAAGCTCCCTGTGCAAAGGAACAAGGCACAGATATTTATATTACTGTGGTATATGTGACCTCCACAGGATATGGGTTAAGCTCAGCCCTTGGTAGGGGACGAACCCATAGTAGGAATTTCTTCCTTCAAAAAACTTAAAATCTCAGCAGTAACAAAAAGAGAGGGGTTAGATCATGGTTCATGGTTACAGCCGTGAAGAGCAAGTTCTGTCTTGTAATGACCATGACTTCAGCATTAGTTTGCATTCAAATATATTTGAGGACATTTAGAGGGGGAATTATTTTTAAGTATTAATTTTGTAATCTTGAAACCATCCAGTGTCTCAAGTCTGTCTTTCATTTGAGATGACTGGACATTGTCAATACCAAGATGCCGCTACAAATTTTTAGACTTTAACAAAAGATGTTATTTTGATGAAAACTATATTTAGATTCACTAGGAAAAAAATTACTTGTATTGATAACTCAGCTAATTTAAATTCTAAAAATAATATTAGTTGGTAAAAGAAATATTAATATTATATTACTTATACCAAAACCCCTTGTTTTTTACTCTACTGTAGTTTCAAAGTTACAGATAAATAACTTTAAAAAATTCCTTAGATTTGCTTCAAAAAGAGTTTTGATTTGGGTTCCTCAAAAGTACATAGACTGATTTCTTTTAAGGTTAGAACTGATCTGACTTCCCTCCATTAATGCTAAAGTATCAAATTCTGGATGATTATACAAGGGGGTTTAAAACAGTAGTATATCTAGGGGAAAACACTCACAAAAGGATGGGAAGGAATTTATGTGGTATTTGTGCAACTATCATACAAGCTTTCAAAGGATTTCCATTGTCATTCAAGATTAGTTGAGCATAAGTTAATGGACTCTTAAAGTATTACCCAAAGCTTATTATGATAGACTATAGCAGCCTCTTTTTAAAATGTTTTTTAATAATATCAACTACAAGGTCCCTGAAGACATGATATTTCTAGGCTTAGTATTTCTTCATCAAATATTAAAATAGGTCAAGCAATTTGGTTTCAGTTCCTTTTCTGTTCATGCTCCTGCTGTAGCGTGCATACCAAGTAGAGTGCATTATGTAGATTTACCAACTGTTGAGTTCTCTGCTTTGTTTCATTATGTTGTTTATTTTGCAAACTGAGAGTGGAAGAGCTACAATTACACACCAAGGAATCCTGTTATTTACTAATTCCATAGAGTTAAGGTCATCTTCTGTAGCAATTAGAGAATAAATTATCAGAATTCAATCTTGCAGATGCAGGTAATCCATAATGAAAAGACTGAGATGAGAACAAATGACTCAACAAGGTTCTTAGTTGCATGATTAAACTATTAATATCTTACAGTATGAGCAACAATATATTTCTGTGGATCAAAATGTGTTTCCCAGGAAGTATCTGCATTTGTCAATAGGAATTTGGCTAAATTAAGGCTCAAAATTTTATTCTTAGAGGCAAGTAGCCAAAAACAATCCCCAAAGGACAAATATTCTTCCCTCACTTTCCAACTGAACAATTTCCCACACCCCTTGTTTTATTTCTGAACAGAAACAGGGATGAAGAGTGTTTAAATCTTGATTCCATCAATCAGCATTAAGTTATGTACAAAGTTTTGCAAATACTAGACAAGAATCAGTCCAAACAGGTCCATCTTAGAAACTTATCTTTGGCTGAGTATAAAAGAAAGGGACTCTTCAGACTTCTTTTATTTAAAAACTGAATGTACAAAGCAGTGCACAGAAAAGAATGTTTAAGGGAGATATTTAGAATAGAATAAAAATCTTTTGATGTTTCAAAAATAAAGCTGCACACATCTTTTAGATGTAGAACCTGGCATGAAAAAAGGATTCTTAAAGCATGAATTGCAGCGAAGACATGAAAGTGTGTGACCTCATATTTGTAGTTCACCAGTAACATTGTTAAATGTCTTTTAATACCTTTTGTTACATAGCAGCAAAATGCTGCTGTCATTGATTTCATCAAAAGCAAGATGTGGCAGCAGAGCTGCGGCTGTGCAGTGCACATGGTTAGGGGATAGTTTGTCATGCTTGGTTTTTATTTTAAGCAATCTAATATTTAGCCACTTAACAACTTAGGAGGCTAAGTCTTTTATTTTGAAAAATGTTGCAGGGGTTGTACAGAGCAATGTCCTTGATACAGGAGCAGGATCCATGAGAGAGTATGTCAAGTATAGTTTGGAGTCGGCAGGCTAAAATTATCCATGAGTCTTTGATTTAATTTTGATGCCAGAGACAATCTTTGTTCTGATATTTATCACAAATACTGTCAAGTCCTTGTCAAGTAAAAGTAAAATCGTGTTTCAGTGAGCCCATTTGCCAATACTGACATATCATTATCTTGGTTTACCTTTCTTCTGTGTATTTGGTTATGTTTCTGGCAAATTAAAATGCTTATCATTATGATTTCAAAGATGCCTTATTGGTAATTATATATTTCAAGATGAGCTGCTAGCTATTCTGATGAAATTTTGGACTATCACTTTGAGCAAACTTCAATTTATTTTAGTAGCTCACTGAGGAATAAACATCATGATTATCCTCTTGTCATTCAAATAAATCTCAGATTTATTTCCATGCCAAGAACTGTGAGACAAAATAACACTCATTTTCTGAGTGGTGACTATGACCAGCAAAATAAAAGACCCATTCCTTAGGAAAAGACTTGAACTTCCCTGCAAGTTACTGCAATGTGTCTTTTGACTTGCAGATTTTGCATCATGGTGTGAGTGTGCAGATTCAAGGACCCAACAGTAACAACAACTTTGTGTCTTTTTACTGCCTGCCTTATTGCATCTTGCTGGCAATTTGTAGCCAAGATTACACATCAAGAGCTTTTGTGGAAGGATTATAGTTTCTCATGTATGTGAAGTATTTTTCAAGTTTAGGTTGACTCTAAAATAATTAATGACTGTAAGATAGAAAAGTGAATAGTCTGAATACTAATAACTGCAACTTCATTTTAAAATCAAATTTTAAATATTAGAAATTTGCAAAACTGCTTATGCAAATGAAATTGCCCCATGTCACTGGCTATGTTAATCCTACTCAATTATGTTACTGCTAAGACATATACATTTATCGAGTTTAGATAAATGTGTGCAATTCTTCAAAGGCTTTGTGTAATTGCTTCTAGATTTGCCATCAGCTGTACTTGTCTTTGTGATTGTATCTGTACTTGGTAGGTTTTCATGTTGTAATTGTATGTTAATTGTTTCTGATTGTATCTATGAGGTTTTTATGCAGTAATTTTGAATAGCAATTGTCTGATTGTACCTTTGATGAAAATTTTAATGTTACTTTTACCCAGAATGTACTTACTAACAATCAGTTCACATAAACCAATATATGCTAGAATGAAAATTATATAAATAAAATGGGAGGGCATTTCCACAAAGGTAACACATTGTGAATTATAAAGGTAAGTACTTTAGTAATTTATAACTTTGCACTTCAGTTTATTCTGACAAGGAAGAAGTGATTGAGAGAGGCTGGTAACTACTGTATGACTCAGAAGCTTTGAGGGTTTTTGCAATCTTCTTGCTTGTTCCTCTGTGTGAATTCCCATATGCACTTTAGCTAATTATATCAACTTTTACAAGATACTCAGGGGCCATTGCAATTCTTTAAATGCAAAAACAGAGCATAAGAGCAGAACCAGAGCCAGCCCAGTGGGCAGGCAGGCATTTTCCTGGGTACCACCCAGTGGGAGGGACTTTGGTGTGAGTGGACACCAGGCACCCTTCTGCTCTTGTTAGCTGCTCCCAGGAAAGCCTTGCTATAAGCCTGTTCCATTCAGGTAATTTGGGTAGTGAATATTCTGAATTATTTGTGTTGCCAAAACATCTCAAGGCTCTCAGTACAGCCCTGGAGCCACGAGTTATTTTCAAGACCATATATAAGCATGGTCTGGCTGCAAATAAGGACAAATTATAGGTATATTCCATAAATTCTAGTGTATGAAATATACTTTCACCCAAGCCCTCAAAGACAAAAGCTAGTTTGTTGTCAGTACTAGTAATTTTAGAATTAGATTATTTTGTTTGCTTATTTAGGAACTGTTTTTCTGTGATTTCCATTTTCATGGCTAGTTCGACTAGAAAAAGAAGTAGATTTTGAAAAACTCTCTTAAATCAACAGTCCAAAAGAAGTTTAATGTTCTTGGGTTATACTTTATTTTATCCCCCCCCCTATATATTTAGCTTGTTTATTTGAGTAGTTACAGGCTGTTTTTCTGTTTCATCATTCAAGGCTTGTGGTAGGGAATTCTCAAATTGATTTTTTTACTACAATATTTTTACATTTGATTTTTGATGTTTTTCTTACACATCTTTATTTCAGATGTGGGAAACTGAAAAAACATGCTACACTCAGCACATTTTCTTAATTGGTTGCTGCCTCTTCATTCAGATAATGTGATGAAAGATTCTCCTTCCCCTTAGAGACTATTCATTCAGTTCTGACATTGCTTGTATTTCTAGAAATTGTTGGATTAATTTTTTTCAGATTGCATTTTTTTTGGTTCTTCCGTGTTTTTCCCCCAAACAGTTTAACAGTAAATGATAAAGGTAGAGGCCCCAGCCCAAGTCAGATCTAGTAAATCAGTGGCTAGAATTCAGCAATAAACCTAGAAAAAGAATGAACTACAAGCTGTTTGTGTTAGCAAATGCTGTAGTAGTGAACCGTGAATAAGTGAGCAGGCAAGACCAGATGCACCATTTAAATGGATTAGGTGGGCCAGTTAACTATTGTTAGCAGTCATTGCAATTAATTTAATTGAATCTCTTCTTTTGGCAGTGATCCCAAAAGGCAGACATTCAATTGCCCAGAATGCCTGTGGTAGACAAGCAATTTCGGACTAAATATAATATACTTCTAATGGATTCTGTGTTTTCCTTAAATGTGGACTATGCTTACTTTTTTAAAGGTAGGGACAATTTGAAAGCACTGATTCTATTGCTTTTGTCCAACCTTTGGAGTTCTCTAGGGCTGCCTGTGAGAGAGGGCATGCAAACTAAGATGGCATATAAGGAAAGATGTGCCACTTTAGGAAAATTTCAGTATTTAACTAAAGAACAAGCCAGGCTCTTCTACTGTAAGTCCTGCTTGAATAGAAATGTCTCAAGACTTAATCAAAGATGTCAGTATTTGCAGTCTCCACAGTCTGGAATTACCTCAAACCACTGGATCTTGTGAAGCTTAGCATCATGAGGAATTAGAATGGTTCCCATTCCCACATTTCACGAATGGCCAGAGGCATGCCCGGTAAAAGAGAGGGAATTAAATATTTGTGGCTAAGAGTATTTCAAGAGAGAAGTGAATGCATAGGTTAAACCTATGCTTTCTGAGCTGTGTATTTCTTTAACACTGAAGAAGTTAAAAAAGCCACCAACACCTCGAATCTCTACACCTCAGACACCTGGAAAGGTTTCTGGAGTCTCCTTCAGACTTCATGAGACCATTAAGCAGTGTCTGGGTGGGGCTGTGTCCCTTCCCTGATGCTCCCATATTGGGCTGTGAGAGATTTTAACAAGTCAAATGGGACTCAAAAGAATGAGCACATGGAGGAAAACATCAGTGAGTCGTGGAGATTGGTGTGCTGTTGTGCTGCCTTCTAGAAAAAGAGAATTCTGAGTTTTGGTCTATTTTCAGAATCACCTCTGTGTTTTACATTCTTCTAGGAGATCAGACCAGAAAACCTTCTACAGAAGCAATAGGTATCTGGACTTTCTGAGCAAGAGGGATCAATTGCTTGCAACACCTACATGGTGGTTTACCCAGCTTGTTGTATAGCAAAATATCTTTAATTACAGGTTTTGAACTTTGTATGGCTGAGGAAGGAGCAAAATCAGTGTCTCCATTCATCTAAGACATCTTTAATCACGTGACTGCTATGCAAAAATATGTGAGGCTTTAAAAAATTATTAACAATAATAATAGTTTTGCTTCCTTTCACATCAGTAAACCCACAAACAATTTTTTGCTGTAATAAGCAGATAAGGAATTGGTATTTTCCATCTGAACGACTTTTGAAGCATTTATCACTCCTTTGCCTAATTGAAAGAGTCCTGAAATTGAACCAATATGCCATGCACAGCATTTCTGTGAGAAAAATATCTCATGTCCACTTGTTTGAAGGTTTGGAACTCCAGAGAAGTTTGTATCATGTCAAGTAAAATCCACTTTTTTCAGGAGATCAGCAAAAGGTTTTCTCATGCCATGTTATGTACAGGTGCCCAAGCCTCCTGTGGTGTTCTGCATTCATAGATCTCAATGTGCTCCTTGGAAAGAGGGCAATTTTAAACCTGAGGGGAGCAGCTTCTCCTTTAAACTTCACAGCTGGCTGTGCTAGAAAGCCCATGTTCAAACCAAAAATAAGCATCTGCTTGAAGGGTGTATATGTGACTGCTAAGGAAAAAAAGGAAAGGAAAATGTAGGTTAAAAGCTAAGCTAGCTTGAGACTCAATATGGGATTTGTTTGTGTACATCTGACTGACTTTTACAGACAGATCTTCATCAAATAATAAACCCTTCCAAGAAAACTCTGACCTAAATAATAATGTTTACTTTCAATTGTTTGTACTCATTTACTGAGAATAACAAAAAAAAATTTGCCATTTTAAGTAGCAATAGTAAATTATATATCATAGATTCATAGAATCATCTATGTTCACTGAAACTTAATTACTTTATACTAATTACTTTAGTAAGTATCAATTATATCCCTAAATGGTTTTCTGAATGTTAATATATCAGCTACATCCCTCATTTTCCTACATATTTTGTAGTTAGAAAATGAAGCAGCAAGATTTCTCTTTCATACCTATTAGTCATCATTACATTCTCTAGTAAAATGTTATTTCAGTGTAATGATATTTGCAAACACATTTAGGCTGTAGTTCCAAAAATTCATGTTAAATGTTAACCCATTCCATTACACAAGGTAGAATCAATGTGGCACAAAACCATGAAGGAAAGAAACCATCAGACAAAATGATGAACAGAATGGGTTTTATACCCATTAATTATTGGAAGTATAAAGGGTTTATAATGACCTTAACTATTGATATGGCCTAAGTAATCTCTGGTGCCATTTAGAAATGCATCACATTAGTGATTCCTCAGAATAGAAGTGGTCTCACTGGTGTTAATAAAACTGTTTGGTTGGCCTTGTGTGCTGAAGATTTTTCTGCTGAAGAGTTATATTTTACTGAAACAAAGCCTTGCAGGGATATGACAAATCCAGAGAAAATTTGAGAAATGTAAAAAATAATTGGGTTTTGAACTGTCACTTGGAAATTAAATGGCAGTCTTCATTTAGTCTTGTATGGAGCTTTGCTTAATTTTATCTAAAAATAAAGCAAACAAAACCCAATATTTATGTAGAAATGTTGATATGAAATGACAATGATTAAGTCTGGAGTTCTCATGCCCATCTTCTGTTTAACTTCAAGTACTAAAATTCCCAATGTCTCTCTTGATTGTTTTGGAAAAAACTATAGGTGTTTAACATCCACAAACAGATAAAATGAACAACCTTTAGGTTATACAAGTATGTATAAAAAATACACATATAAATATATATATACATATAAAATACATATATATATATATATATATATGTATATATATATATATGACAGTAGCATGTACCTATTCTGCCCATGATGAGGCAGATGAGGCTAGCTGCTGTAAGTGAATTTGTTTGCACTCTCATAGGAGTCTAGCTGCAGTAGAATTGAACCCTATGTGAATTAATTTATCCTGCTTTCAGGCTGCTTGGCAGCTTTTAGCACTTCTGCTCCTTTATTTATGGCTGGCTTGAGGATGTACATGCTGCATGACAGTGTGCAGCACAGGCATATATCCTTATTCAGTGTTTAAGCATGGGAGAAGTTGTTACTCTGAGTTGTCAGCTGGTTATTTCTTAGAGAAGCTGCCATGGGGATTGCATGCTGTGGAATTGACATTACTATTTAAAATACTGTGTGATTTTTCTAGATTAAAGGACCCTGTCAGGTAAAATACAGACCACATTTTGAATTTTATGTCTTCCCTCTATTCTTAATGTGTTTTGAATTAAAATTTTTGAATTTGTGTTCCATCTGAATTACTCTGTCTGCTGCCAACTTTGTTTTTTTTGTTAACTGCTGGTCCTTTGCTGGTAAAAAATATGACTTCTCTTTGTTCTAAATGACTGTGTTTTAAATTTCTGAATAAACAGTTAACATAAAAACTTATGCTAATTGTTTGACAACAAGAATGTAAATACACTTCCAAATTTTCCCTTCAGAAAGTCACATTGTATTTTCTTTTTTCAAAGAAAATATGACATTACAACTCAATACAACTGTAAAGTCTTGCAGTGTGTTTTTATTGGTAATTTTTTTTTTTTACAGTGAGGATACCTAAACTGCCAATCAGAACTGAGGCACCTATGGTAGTAGATTCAAGGACTTTGATTACATGTTTCCAGCCCATGGAGAATGCATGAAACAAGTGAGGTGGTAAACATCAGACACATGCTAAAGGGAGTGATTTTTCAGACAGCCTATGTATGCCCATAAGTGGTCTCAAATTGTGAAGAGAGGAAAAAATAACCTTCCTTATGTACACACACACCTTCAGAACATGATATGATAGTATGAGAAAAGGTATATTGAGAGTATATGAGAAAAGGTATATTTTAAGGTTCTGTTACCTGAGCTGGAGGTCTCATAGAATTTGTATATTTAAAACATGCAAAGGGATCTGAAAGAGAGTTTAACGTGCTGTTACCTCTCCTTGAACAGCATAACTTGGTTCTAGGGATGCTCCAGTCACATCAGCTTTACACTAGAGCCAGGTGGATTAGCTGTGCTAGAGTAAAGCTTTCAGATCAGCCTGGGTAAATCCACATGGAGCTGCACTGCAGACCTAATGCCTGCTGCTGTTGTATTTAGTAAAGAACTTAGGAAAATATTAATGGGGGAAATTCCATGTTGCATTTGCAGCAGAATGGAGATACTTCAAACTGCTTCATATCCCTTTTGTGTTGAATAACTCCAATATTTGAAGCTGTAACCAAGTGGAATCCAATGAAAATTAGATATAAACCCCTTCTCTTTCCATTTTAAAGCAGCCACGGGATATCTTGGGTCTGTAGTAACTTGTCCTCTTCTGATTTTTCTTTGGCTTGTCTTTGAAGCTGATAAATCAGGGATCATTGGAGGAATAATCTCTTTTCCATTGTTTCCAAAATATGGAGTAACTGAAAATTAAGGGAAAAAGAAGGGAGAAAAACTGATATCCTCAAAGAAAAAAAAAAGTGTAACAAACTCTAAAATTAAAATTTAATGAAGCAGATTTGATATAGCACATAACAGCTTGAGCTTGGAGTGCTGCCAAAACTGGGTATTACTTTCCTTAAGAAAAGGAGATTCTGTTTTGAATTCTATGATCAACCTGGCAAAAGTATTACTCATCAGTATGTTAAAAAAATAACAAGCTTACTGCAAGACAGTGCAGCAAGTGATGATTCTTGCTCACTTTCTCATGGGAGAGATGGTCTGTTTGGTAATCTGGGCATTGAGTAAGTACTTGCAAAATCTAAGGTCTGTGATGAATCCTGCTATTTTTTGTCTTTGTGATCTTGAGCATGGTATTCCTCTGCTGCTCTTCCTCCTTGTTTTTATGCCTTAGTTACAGAGGTAGTAAACTCATGGGAACAGTGCCTATCTCCTTTTCTGGAAAGCTAAGCAACACACATGGTTTGTTCTCTGTCAACTCAAATTTCAAAATCCTAGCCTGACTTGCCTCTCTGGAAACCTATTTATGCTTTCCCAACTCTTTGTGATCCTGCCTGTTCCTCCCATCTGCTCTCCCCTGCTTTGAGAGCTGCAGGGGTATCAGTGGGCCATGTTTCTGATCTCAGGGAAAGCTCTCATTCTGCACTACTCTGGCTTGTGTCTTTGGCAAAGTACTTTGCTGTTTCAAGCACATATTTTGATGACTCTCTTCAATACATGTTTGTTTCCAGAGCTGAATAAGGCAAATCTTTTCTCAGTCACTTACATCCACAAGAAATCAGTGAAAGGAAAGTCTGTAAAGAAAACCACTCAGGTCGGGCCAGTCTGCTTCTAGTTTTCCCAAAGTGAATATTTTATGCCTAAATTATAAAGCTGCACTGATTTATGACAGCTCTGGAACAGGACAGCCCATTTCAAAGGAAATTTTAAATTAAATAATGTTTAATTAAGTGTGAGGCATTTAAATATTTTTAATTCAATCAGACTCTAACATTTCTATTCCATCACAAAGTTGTAGAGAGGCTAAAGATTTCTAACAAATTCTGTAGGATTTTTACTTGAAGGGAAGAGTAAGTTTCCTTTTCTTATTAAATAGCATCTGAAAAAAAAGGTGATTTGTAATAAATACTTGATTCCCTAATTGAAAAAAATCAATATATAAAATTATCTTCAAGGATTTTATTGCCTTAGCTTCTGTTTTTGAATTAATGTTAAAAATATTATTCAAAAACACCCACAGGTATTAACTCTGCCTTTGAAAAAAATAAGTTTTTTCAAAGGAAATTGGAGATTGAATAACTTTTTAAAATGAGGCCTACAACATCTTTACCATATCCCAGATCTTCCCCAGTATTCTATTTAAACAGAATATAAACTAGGGAGTTTTGTTTGTTTATTTGTTTGGGAAAAAGAGGTAGTTTTCTGCTGGAATTAATGGTAGATTAATGGTAAGAGTCAGAGAAGAGATAGGGACATTATTTACATGAGACCTCCTTATAAGTGCTGGTACTAGACAACTTACTCTAAGGGATTTATATAAATGGGATGTCATTTGCAGCAAGGAATAAAACACATACTTAATGTGGGTAAAAGCACTGAAATAAAATGGAGAGAGGATTAGATCAGGCTTGCAATTGCTTTTGTCTGACAATAGCTAATTTTGCAAAGTACTTGGGGAGAACAGGATTGGATCATAAGGATTTAAGCAATCTACAGTTAAAAGATTGCAAATGAATCTACTTAGTTTCAGTAACTTTTAAAGGATTGATTTATATTTAGTTGACATATGTATACCTATGCATAAATTCACAGATACATGGATGATTGAAAACTGAAAATACAGCCAAGAGAAAATGATGACCAGTTTACTTAAATGATATTAACTAAATTCCTTTGAAAAAATATCAAAAAATCTGATTTGTAAAACACTTTTAAAAAACATCTTCTAAGATAATGTAAGTGGGTTTATTTTCCCTGAGAAAATGTAGCCAAGTATTTCTCAGTGAAGCTGAGAGGCAGAAAAAACTTTAGCTAATAATGTTGCTCACTGCAGAGAGCTCTTGAATTCTAGATGTGAATTTAAAACTAAGGTTCAGAAGCTGATTAAGGACCAGAATCCCTGACTGAGTTTCTGATTAACATTTTGAACATGGAGCAAAATATTCAGTCTCTGCATAATTATAAAATATAGACATCAAAGAACAAAAATGCCTTTGGGTGATCTATTCTATCTCTTTTTGAAAGCAAGATTATATTTTTAAGCTGCCAGTTACAAGAGTTTTTCCAAATGTAATTTTGATGGTTCCCAATGATAGAATGGAAACTGTTTCTCTTGGAAAAATATTCCATGACCTAAAGGGTCTTTCTGAAAATTTTGCTGTCGCTTTGGCATCCACAAATCTTTCTCCCTTTCTGTCTCACGTGATCTCTTGTTACATTTACTGTTTGCCTTTACATTTATATCAAAATATTAAGGAAAGAATGAAAAAAGAAAAGGCCTAAAAGCATACAGAATTAAAAAAATATTTTAAAAGCCCAAACCTGCATGCAAACAAATGCATTAAATCTTTTAAAATATTTGACTCATAGGATGGGACACATGACATTAGTTGTGTAATAATGTGTAATAATTTCCTTATATATTTAATGAAAGCCTTCCCTCCCTTCCTCCCTTCCTCTCCCTTCCTCTCCCTTCCTCCCTTCCTCCCTCCCTTCCTCCCTTCCTCCCCTCCTTCCGTCCTCCCCTCCTCCCCTCCCTCTTCCCCTCCTC
>WBNO01006346.1:121246-153444 GCA_013400575.1 Peucedramus taeniatus
TCCTTCCTTCCTTCCTTCCTTCCTACCTACCTACCTACCTACCTACCTACCTACCTACCTATAGGGTCAGAGCTACACATTCAAATCAGGGACCAAATTTAAATTATCACATATCTAGGCAGATGTGAAAACTGTCCAATTGTGAAATTTTCTTCTGCTCTGAAATCTCTTCTTAATATTTTGTTAACCAATTTTATGATGCTTCTTGAATTTAAATGTGTCAAGGAACTGCTTTTTACACAGTGAATAAATAGTATTTCTTAATTATGCAATATTACTATTTTGTTTATGTAAAACAAAAAATGCATATTCTAGTTTAAGTAATTATATTTGGCCTATATTTATTTCCCTTGGAGTTTAGTAAGTGTATTATTCTCTCCCAGTTTCCTTAATGTAATGTATTAAGCCACACAATGTAAAAAGAAACCAAACATATATCTATAGAAGTAGCATATTTTTTAACACAGCTGTACACTATATATTGATTTTTACTTTGGGGTTTTATTTGCAACCATGCAACAATTGTTGCAGCCATGATCTGATTTGCTTGTATATTAAGGTATAATAATCAATGTATATACTGTCTGTGCATACATTTCTGGTTTTATTCTGATCTGTCGTATAGTTTTAAGAGACCTCTTTTATCACATTCCCTCATGGTTTGGTTCTTTGATAGCTTTCCAGTTGCCCCCTCGTTCCTCACTGAATTTTCTTTTTCTTGGAAATTCAATAGAGAGTACACTATGAAAACTTCATACCTTGCTATGTTCACAAGATGTTAAAGAGAATTAGACCTGCAGTTTGTGTCACAGAAAAGGTGTTACAAATCTTGTTATGAGACTCCTGATGTGCAGACTCCCAGCTATTTTCTCATACAATAGTTTTGCCACTTATTTTTGATGTGCCAACTTCAAGATTTTCTTAACAGTCTTCTCAAAAAGAAAACTGAAGATATAAACATCAGCTGTTCCCACCACATTCTTTCAGCAGAGAGGTTTCATAAAGTCTGACACTTGGCTATATTTTGTTTTTCATTCAGTGTAGGTGGTTGTGTAAATTTGCTGACAAAGACCAGGTTAAAGTGAGATCCTTTGAATGCACCTTGAAGAAGTCAGTTCCTTTCCAGTGTTTCTGCTGCTTTCCAGTAGTGCCAGTGGTCTCTGAGAACATGATGTGAAAACCAGCCCAAAGTACGAGTAGGTGTGTCTAGTATATACTTATACAAAATTTAAATTGTTTAGAGTTTAGGAAAGCTTATATACATTACACATGTAGACTTTTTAATGCTTCTCAGAAAGCATTGATTATACTTCATAAGACAATGACTGTGTTAATTAGACACAGGAGTACTGTCAGCACTATAAAATTAACAGGCATGTAGACATGTTCCACATGCAGTTTACTTGGTGTTGATACCAACATAGCATTCCTCCTGGCTAAAGTGAGCTTGGAAGTTATATGCTTTACATAGATATAATCACAGAAGCTCCTGCTTCCCTCTGCTCTACCTGGAAGTCATACAGCTGTTAATTTTCAGTAGCTAATTCTGCAGCATGGAGCATGAAAGGCTCCTTCAAGAGGAAAGAGACAAACACCAGTAAATTCTGTTTCAGCTCCATGCACAAGTGCAGTCACTTGAAGGCAAATTCTGCTCTTCATATCAGTGACTAAAAAGACACTTCATTTTCTAATAATTAATGTAGTTTCTGTAGGATCCAATATAAATTGATCATAAGAGCAGCTCCATCTTAAGCAGGTGATAGTCATCCAAATTAATTGGAGAATTTTCAGTATTATGAGATTTTTAAAAATTTAAATGAGAGATGTGAAGTCTTTCAAATCAGAGGAAACAAATGCATATCATTGTGGTATAGACTACTGGACTAATCACTCTAGAGAAAACTTGCATGAACTCCAGATGATTATCTGTTTCTTGCTTGTATGGGAAAGAGGGATGATATTTTGGAAGCATGGGCTATTTTATCTAAATTATGGAGGATATTTTTATAGTCTTTATTTTCCTAGTCGTAATGACAGTAGGGTTCCCTTATTCTGCTCATTTAGGAGTAAATGGAAACAACAATCCAAATGATACTCAAACTCTTATATTTCTTCATTCCTCATACAATAACCTGTTATGGATGTGAAACATAAGATCTATTGATCTGACTGAGTTCATAGAAATTTTCCTAACAGAATAATTCATTTCTTGAAGCACTTAGGTTTAATCCAGGAAGAGAATGCCATTCTTTGCAAATATTGCAAGATGACACAGGCAAAATGTTTCCTATCCCAGTTTCAGCACCAAGCGATAGGTAGGCTGCTTCTGCTATAAGTAAATGTATTTTCTAACCAACAATGACAACCCATTTTCACAAGTAACATCACTGTTAGTATTTGCTAGAACCTTGATGTATTAAACTTCAGCTTTGCTGTGAGTGTCTATGATCTGTTACAGAATTTTGGAGATTGGACAAATGCATTTGTCTGAAAATCAGCATTGAAATAGTTCATTCTTATATACTATGGAGCTGTATTTTCAGTAGGTATGCTTTGCATTGCTGCTTGTTTTGATTGGGTATGACAATGTGCAAAACAGTAAGGGATCAGAATTGCTACCTGCCTTTCTAATATCTAAATGTGTATAAATATTTTGACATGAGGAGCAGAGATTTTAAAATGCTAAGCACTACAGCAAAATGGATTAGCCTTTAGTAAGGGGAGCTTCAAATTGCAAGTGCCAGGGGGTTAATGGAAAGCAGTGTGTCATATTTCCTGATTTACCCTTTCACTATCTTGTCCAAAACACCTGGGTAATGTGTTGCTCATAAATTATAATTCAATAAGCATACTTTGAGTTTCAATCCTTATTCTTTTTAAAAGTTTCAAATAAACTGTACAGACATTCTGGCTATGTGGAAAAGTGCTCTGCGTTGGTTAGTGCTGTAGTGATACCCCATGGGCAGAATGAACATAAGGTGAAATTGATCAGCCTTTTTGATAACTTCAAAGTAGTCAAAGATTTAGAAATACTCTAACATTTTCCCAATGGACTCATGGAACAAAGTCTATTAATTTTAAATTATTTAAAAATATTTATCTCTTTTACTTTTCTGGGAATACAGAAGCATTTTGTGTGATGTTAAGTTTGAAAAATATGGTAGCTTTCTTATTTCCATAAACAGAGTTTGCACACGTGACATAATATCCTGGTGATGTAGTCTTACCTTGGATTTCACCCTCTCTTCCTGAAACTCTCTGACTTCAGTCTTCAGCTCTGATAGCAGACAAGCCATGGATGATGACTGGCTTACAAAGGATTTACCATACCTCTTGTTAGCTTTGCAGATGGCTGTGGGTGCTGTGCTGCCAAGGCTGAAACACCTCAGCCACAGCAGTACATTTATGCCTTGTAAAACTGGGATATGACGAGCTGGAATCAAAGGGTTAAAATCTTTTTTACATCTAAAGAAATATTTATTAGCTTCCCCCAGCTCTTGGGCAGAGGCAAAGCTCTCTGTCCCTGACCAATGTGCCAAATCTCAAGGATTTCTAAGGACCCCATAATTTAAAAAGGATAATCAGATTCTGCTTTGTGTCAGCTAATGATACTACTTTCATATCCTGGTTTCAGACAAGACAGGCTTAATTTTTTGCAGTAGCCCAAAAGGTGCGTAGCTAGGACAAGGAGGTTATTCTATACCACCTCGTGTCATTGCTGGGGGTAGGGAAAAGGGACTCTCTTCTGGAGAGAAGGAGTTCCTGCTGGTAAAGAAAACGTGGTGGAGGGAGCTGTCCAGTGTTTTCTGTTATCAGGGAGTTTTGGTGTGTGAATAATTTATTTTCTTGTATCTTTTGTTATTAATATTTTAGCTGTTGCTCTCTGTTTTCTTGTCTCATTGCTATTTCCAGTAAATTGTACCTGTCTCAACTCATGGTCTTTGGAGCCTCCACTTGGAGAGAGAAGAGGAAGTGGTGCATGGTTTTAGTGGGAGTACTGTATTGGAGAATACAATTCCTAAACCATCGCATCTCCCATTCTTGTTCCCCAGGAATTTTTCTGCCTTTCCACTCATCCCACTTCCCCCACCCTTTGCTAGTGCCCCACTTTGCCACTCAATAGAGTGGTGGTTTGTTTATCTATAACACCAAAGAAGGACTAGGAAATAGAACAAGGGAATGTCTTGATCTGTGTAAGGTCTCAAGATCAGATTCCCAGGAACATTCTTGCCAGAGAGACAGATGGTGTTGCTACCACCAAGTCTCTTGTAAGTTGTTGAAGAATTACTCTGAGTGAAATTACCTGCATTTCCATCTTCACATACCATGTTAGTCATATCCCATAATACAAGATTTTTATCTGGCTGTTTGGTATTAGATATAGCATACAGAATTTATAGATATATTTCTAACTGCATTTTCACCTTCTTGTATTTTGATTGATTTTAAAAACAAATCAATTCACTGTTTTACTTTCTGATCTTCTTTTCATTCTGCGCCTTTCTAAAATGACTATCAGGATATTTTTCTTTGATGTTGCACTTTCCACTCTTTCTCAATTTCCTTTGCAGGTCTTCCAAGAAAGAAAGAAATCAAACTATTTTTCTGATGATGAATTTACTAGATCTGCTCTGCCTTTTCAAAGAGCTTTGTAGTATTGAATGAACCTCTCAAAAGAAATGCCAAACAAACAGAGTTTTTCAAAGTGAATTTAATAGGCACAAAGAACGCTGACAGTCTCAGTACCAAAGAAATTCATGGGATTTTGGTCAATAATTTTCTATAAAGACACTATTTGTGCTGGTATACAAGAAGTTCTGATGCAATAACTATCAGTAGATGAAGTTGCATTAATTGTGTTCAAAATGAAACAGCAGCTCAAGGTTTCAACAGCTGCTTACAAAAATATCTAAATCCAAAGGTTTTGTTTTATCATGGAACTTTTTTTCAAAATGCTCTTTATTTTTTATTTTTATACAAAGGCTATGTTGATTATTTTTCTGTTTGTTTATTTTTTTCCACCAATTATTAGTTTATCATATCAGGAAAAAAAGTTATTAATGCATTGCAATGTGACAGCATCCATATCATTATATTAGCTCTTGGGCAGTCTTATTTTACATTCTGATTCTCCTGCTGTCATGTTTTCCCTGGTATGTATCACTTTGAGAACTCTGCAGCTCAACTATACATAAAGATTGCTAAGCTAAGAGAAAAGGATAAAACCTGGGAACACAGCAGCACACATGTTGAAAGGAAAACTAGAATTTCCTCAGGATCAGTGCCTTTAATCTGTTATATCTAGTAATTTAAAAGTTGCATAGAATCATAGCTTTAGTTAATTTATTAAATTTAAATGTGTCTTATCATGACAGTGCATTAATTCTTCCTCAGTACCTTGTAGCAAGCCCTTCCCTGAGTAGTTATTGCATACCAAGTTCATGGCTATTGGCTGTAAATTTCCACCATTAGGTACAGAATAAGACTTCCCTCATCAAAAAGATTTCCCATATCAATTTTTCTGATTGAATTGAGAGATAAATCCTTTATGTTGATGTGGAAAGTGAGAACATATCACCCTATTGACCAATGCATGGTGAAGATACATAACTGCAGCAGGGAGTCATCCTTGATGATGGGGCAGATAGCAGTATGTACTCCAGATAATTAAAAACATTAAGCACTACTAGACTGGATGTTGCATTCTTTCTACTTTTAGTAGAGATCTAGTTTCTCTGCTATTTAGCTTATAGGAGCTCATAGATAATCCATCTTAGCCTTTACTCTTTCTGTTATATTTACATTAATGATACTGAAAACTTTATCAGAAATTGTTCAAAACCTGATATAATATTATCTGTATTTTATATATATATATGTATGCACAATATTTATTAAAACATAGAAACATAGCTTTTTTTTTTTCCTCAGGTATCCAGAACATTTTTGGTAGACCAATTAGCACTAGTATTTCTGTTTTATTTTCTTTTTAACTTCATGTTCTTTTATTTTTTCTTTTGTTTAATTTTTTCTTTATGCCTCTGGAACTGTTAATTACATAAAATTTAAAATGCATGCTACATTTATGTTGTGATATACAACAGCTTTTATTTGGCTTCTTATACCTTACTGTATTTGTTTTGATGCTACATAAGAAATCCTTGGTTTTTTTTTTAAAGCACTTTTAAAGATTTTTCTTCACACTTCATGGGATATCAAAGAATTTTTAAATAAAAGCAACAGATCTCATATTCCTTTTTTTTTTTCCAAAATTCTGACCAGCCTGAGGTTATCTTTTAAAGAATGGTGAATAGATTGAGGCTATGATTGAGAGGTTTTCATCCTTACCCTCTGGAGACATATAGAACTCACCAGATCACTGATCTTTTTCAGAAGTATTGGAAAAAAGTAATTTTTTTTTTTTGTAATACAATTTCTGGTCCAACAGAGACATACATAATTCAGTACACAGAGGAAAAAGGTGGTGACCACAGCTTTTTTCAGAGCTGCTAAGGAACGAGATACACACCAAGATAACTTTTTGAACTTCAGTCTTAAAAGCGAAAGCATCTATAACATATTGTGCTTAGTTTTTTTAAAGAAAATTCCTTTCTTTTTGACAAACTGTATTTCCACATTTCTTAATGAATGTAGGTCACTGACTAGATGGAAACCCTTTAGATTCTGAAGCCTCAAGGAACCTGTGAAAAAAGAGGCCAGCTACCATCCCTCCAGATATGTGGTTGGGCTGTGCTCTGTCCTCATCATCTTCCTCATGTACCCTGCAGTGTTCGGGGAGAAAAAGTATATTAAAAGAAGCTGTGGATTTAAGGCTGAAAGCCAACATTTCCTATAGATATTTCTCAGTGTCTAGAATTAGTATGTGCTTAGTTTTACCCATTTTATTTAGGGCCTTTTGGAATCACTGCCATGGATATCTGAGGAAAAACACTTCCTGAACAGCACAGACATCTGAGGCTAGACTCAATGTTCAACAACAGCCAGCCCTAAGCTGATGTTACTGACAGAGATCAGCTGGCTTGAGATAATATGAATAATATTTTTAAGCAAAAGCTGATATTTTCATGAGATCATGTGAGGCCTGTGCCACTGTTTAAAGCAAATACTAGATATTGTGAATAAAGTAAAACAGAAATAGAAATGGAATTCTGGAATGGTTTCCACTGTGCTCAACAAAGAGAAAATGATAATTTGTGTAAACCACAGAAAATGTTATTACAATTATCTGTCATGATGAATGATCTGTCATGATGAATAGTTTGTGCTGGCCACAGTATTCAGACTCACACAAAGTTGTTTCTCACATACATTTCCCATGATGGAAATCTACAGTGTAGACAGAAATTCAGAGAAGGACATGTACAATATAACCCCATGGAGATGAAATTTATCCAGAAAAGTAATCACAGACCAGAACATTTTTATAGGCAACGTGCCTAAGACCTTAATACAAGAAAATTACACTATAGACAGAACAAAATTTGCTTTAAATTAGAGCTCAAAGATAAGCATGATGTCCCAGTTTTAAATGGAGGAGATGGGAAACTGTTATTGTAGTAATTCTGAGGATTTGAATTAAAGACAAACGGAACCAGCACCTCAGGATTTTTACGGAGACTACTAAATTGCACTCACCAGTGACAAAGATAATCCAGGACTTGGTGGCTCTGACTGTAACAGTTTTGAGTAACATTGGGACTGCAGCTATAGTAATGAAGGACATACAAAAGTGATGTTCAAAATTAGGATTTTTTCATGGTAGTTAAGTTATGTAGCATCTGTTGAGAGGAATCATAGGAACAAGGTTTTTTTAAGTGCTTTTTTTCCACATGTCACCAAATATTGCTGAGATTAAATGAAAAAACCCCTCTTTCTATATATTCAGCCGCTGATCACTAGCAAGGAGTGTCTGTTAGGACTTTTTCCCTTATAAACAGAGGGGAGCCCTGCTACAGTCATTGTTATGTTAAATACAACATACCTTGTCTAGCAGTGCATGTAACTACACGTTTACCTCTCAAAATTTCTACCTCTATTGTACAGAATCAAAGCCTCAGTGCACATTTATTCAAAACTCCCCTGAAACCATGCAGCACTGGCACCTTGATTTGGTAAAAATTTATGTGTGTCAAGGCTCCAGAGCTTCAAGGCATAAGTGCATGGGTTTAAGGTTAAGTTTGCATTGCTCCTGCAGTTCACATGAAAAACCATCCTAGTGCCATTGGCAAGTGCAAGACATCAATCATCTGCTTCACGTGGGGGCACAGGAGTAGGCATGTGTATGTAAAGCTCTAACAGCAATTCTCCCCCTTTTGACAGCCCTAGCAAAAGTATAGCTACACCCAGTTTTGGCATATTTTTCTACAAGACATGGGCCATTTAGGCAAGTCACAAAATAATGATCAGAGGTCTAAAAATTGTGTGTAAAGAAATGTTAGAAGAAATGAGATTGTTCATTTCAGAGAACATGTCAGTAAGGCAGAGTAACCAATTTCCAAATGTTGCTACAGAATACATGAAAGTAAAAAATAGTTGCCTTATGCAACTATTTTTAGTTATTAAAAAATAACTTGCCTTATGCAGGATGTTGGACATATATTAGTAAATTCAAAGAAAAGAAAATGTAGGTTATGAACAAAAAAAATTATAACAACGACTAAATACTAAAATAAATTGACAAGGAAGATTGTGGAATCTTTTGCCATTTAGGGTTTCAAAAGACAAGCTGGATAGATGTCCCTCTGGTGTTTATGTGGGGCAATAATTATGAAATAGCAATTTGCTTCCTAAAATGACATGTAGGTTAGGAAGTGGAACTCAAGTTGAAAAGCTGATTTTTGTGCCAGGCCAAATTTCATCAGATACAGCTTTGTCTGGTTGGGCTTTTAAATGGTCCTTAAATGTTTAAGTTTTAAGTTAAGTTATCCTGCTGTAATGCTTGGGAAGAGAGAGGGAGCACAGAGACTATGGTGACCCTAAGGGACAAGTAGGGACTGACAATGTGGTTCAACAGTGGAGACAGGCTTAAGCTAAGGAAAGAAAACAGCAGCAGTGAATTTTTTGCTACAAAAAATGAGGGGCTATTGGACTAGGTTTCATCCCATGGTCACATCTAATTTTATGATGCCTGAACATTTTCCATTAAAAAAAGAAAAAAAAATCTTTGGAACTGTACAAGTAAAACACTCATATTGTACTTATTTTCATTTGGAATTTTCAAGAAATACAATTTTATAGAACACTACTATTTATTAAATTTTTAAGTAAATATTTTAAAAGTAAAATGCAGGCTGTTAAGCCTGCAAAAAATTACATATTAAATTTCTTAGGTTTTGTAGGGTGCCTTTTCATTCCATATTATTAGAAAATAAATTCTACCAAGATATAAGATTGCATAAATAAGGACTTTTAGCAAAAAAGTGGGTTTGTTTAGTTTTTAAATCTAAGCTGTTGATATCTCTAGATATGCCCACAAGTACTAATAGCAAGGACAAGACACATTAAGTGTGTTGTTGGAGTCGTTTCCCAAAGCAGTTTTGCTGTAAGGTGGCCCAAAGCCAAATGGAAATTTATCAAATAGATTAAATGGTAAAAGTAATGGCAGCATTTCAGACCTCAGTCTTAAATGGGATATAAAGGTTCCTCAGTAAATTGGAAAGTTCATCTGTAAATGGTGACTACTTAAATGCGCAGTATGGCTACAGCAGCCTTTTAATATAGCTATAATTAAGACATATGGAGGAAAATGTATATTCACCCTTTCAGCAATAATCAAATTAATATTCAGTTAAAATTTTCAATAAATAACATTGGTCAGTGTCAAGGAATAAGTAACAGACATTTCTTCAATAAGATGATCTATGAAAAGATTGTGAGATCACATAATCTCTTCCAAGTTGATTTTTTCCCCCTCACATTTTAAGTCACTTCTAATTTCTAGCCATTTCCTTTCTCAGGGATACCAGATATTTCTTTCTCTTCTGTTTCTGGTCTGTTCTCCATCATTCCTCAGTGCAGCCATTTGATCAAATTTATTATTTGCTTTGCAGCCATATCTTTGACCATTAAAAGTTCCCACAGAAAGTATTATTCCCTGTAGTGTGTGCATCGTTTGGGAATGATGCACTTTATTAGTTACGCCCAGGAATGTCTTTGGGCATAACTCTTCCTCCCTTCCATATTTCCTCAGACTTGGCTCTGGACCCCACACTTCCCAACCTGAAGACTGCAGCTCTTGCTGGCTGCATAACATCTCCCCCATTGTCCTTCCCCATTCCCAGAACTAGGTGCTCGCTTTTGGCAGTGCTGAAAATCCTGTCAGGTTTCACTCTTGCAACCCAGATAATTAAGCTTAATACTTCACAAATTCAGGTTCCAAATTTTATCTGCCATCTATCATCTTCATCTTTATGGATTTCTTTTGCTCTCTACTTTTTTCTCCCTGTGTTTTCTGATTCTGTCCTTCTTTATCAGAGCTGTCTTTTTTTGGCATCTGATTTCCTTTCATTGCATCCTATAAATATTATGAGTTTCCCAGCAAGTCTGGGACACTAAGGATCTTCAAACTGCATCTGCTCTTAAAAAAGCAGGGAGAAAACACAAGTGAAGACAAATCTGATGGACTGACACCATTTTAATACCAGGATAGTGGAAATACAATGAACTGGTGAAAAATTTTGGAAAACAAATACTAAAAATATGACAGAGTGATGATGGTATTTATTAGAAATTCTCCTTGGAACCAAGTCAGCTAGTGCTGAAATTAATTTTGTTCCAGTGGAAGTTGGAATAGACTGTTTTTAACCTACCACAGAAAATTCATTGAAGGTTTGGTGAAAAACCGTATATATTACATTGCAATTATTTCAGAATCTTGATAATACTTATAATAATTTCTTGTTTTATGTCATTCTAGCTATTTTTTTGTTTTATTTTTTTAGTCCTTTGCAGTTTATAGCAGTGAAAGCAAAGAAGTTTTTCTAAAGCAAAGTCACTGTTATTATAGTTGTCGACAATATTTGTATTTGGAAAACTTTATCTTGTATCTCATTTACGTGAGTGTAGTGATGTATCTTGAAATGTCTGTGATATATGGATATGCACCTGCATTGTCATGTGCTGACAAATGCACTGCACATGAAATATTTCTTCTTTATTATAAAGAGGCTGATTTCAAAAACTATAAATACCCCATAAACATTTCTATGGTATTATCTCTAAGATGCTGCATTTCTTAATATTTTGCCTCATATGAGGCAGAATCTTAGATTTACTTTGCTCTCCTCTATTTGTATTGTGATCTGTCATTGATATTCTGTTGTGAATGAAGATGTCTGCTACATAGCACCAGTCAGAGTGCAGGGTGTCAATAAAAGGAGTAAAATGCAAGTTTGCCATTCAGGAAGCAGTATCCCTGAATCAGTCACTTGCTTTTAATTCACAAAGGCAGGGAATTCTGAAGGCAAGTTTTGTGACAAGATATATGGAGAAGCTGTAGGTAATTTGGACATGCTACAAATACAGACAAATTGTTGCATGGATAGTGCATAAATAAAACAAGAGGATTGCTAATTATTTAAATGATAAAAGATACTTTAATAAAAAAAAAAGAAAAATGAAACAAATTGAACTTTCAACTGCTGTGAAATGCCTTTTCTTTACAATGTCATTTGAAAGGATTTCCGTTGTAGAATGTGAAGTTATAGTTCAGAGAGGTTTTGGTTTCATTCTTAGGCTTCATGTAGCCATTGAATATGTGCTTCTGGACCAACAGTGGAAATATAAACAGTTGAGGATTGAATAAACAAAAAATTGTATTATCTGAAGGCATTTAACATAAGAAGTGCTGCACCCCATTCAAGGAGGTCAGTGTCCATAAGAATGCTTTAAATTTCATAACAGTCCTGGTCATTTTTGGATGAAGTATGAAGGTTTATTCAGACATACTGGCATGTTTAGTAAGGGAGCAGTAACAATGATTGCAAATGAGGCATTCAGGGGCTTCTTATCTCAGGTGATGTTTGAATATAGTTCCACAATGTTTTGACACAAGTTAGAATAAAAGGTGTTACATTTGGTCTGACAATGAAAAACATATTCTTGATTATCTTGCAATTAATCTGGCCTAGATAAGGTGATAGAAATAATTTAGATAGAGCTTAGTGCAGATCAAGATGAAGAGAGGGTCAGAAAGAGGTTTAAAAATCCTAAGGGTTTTTTTGCCTCAGGGAAAGAGACTTCACTTAGAAGGTGTTTTCATGCCTTTGAGTGATACATTCTGTAACTTTAGTGCTTATGGACAAGTACTAGTAGGCAGATGAGGAGTTTTGGAGGATATGTGAAGGGAACATAAATTGAATAGGGAATTGAATACATGCAGAGGATCCAATTACAGTTTTTGATTCCCTAAATATACCATTGCTGTTGCAGAAATACAGAGGAATTGGCAAGGTTAATTGGTTCAGAGATTGAACAAAAGGTTTCTGCTTGAAATACAAATCTTTGGATCAGCTGGCTAGATGGCCAGACTGTAAAGTCATAAATTTTAATTACTCTTGCTCCTATGGAGTTTGTAGAAGACCTAATCCCAATTTCTTTATGCACCAAAATGTCTAATGACTTCTGAACAAGTAAGTGTGCAGAGAATGTACAAGCAGACCTGGAATGATTATACAGCATTGGATCTTGCTACTGTTTTCTGTGCTGTGAAGTGACTGTTGATTTTATTTAGCCTGGAAAAATTATGTGACTGAATTGATTAGCTTTGCAATTTTCTGGACTTATACACTGCACTGTCTCCTTTCTGTTTCTTTCAGCTCGAATATTACAATACAGCTTTTTCACAGTTTCTTTCAGATAACTTTTCTTGAAGACTAAGTTATTAAGTCATGCTTGCAAAAGAGGGGCAAAGAAGAGTAATTCTGGTTGTTTAACCGTTGTTTATAATATTATAATTTTTCCCACCACTATCAAAACCTTTTATGTTAAATAGACTGCTTTCATACCTGTGCTATCACCTTTCCTCCTTGGATTGTTTTATCTAGGAACTTTTTGTCATGTACAGAGAAATTCTTTGCATTTTTTAAGACCAGAGCAGATATTGCAGCTAAAACACGTAAGGGAAAGCTGAAGTTAGTGAGTTGTTAGGTTGATCATCATCACCTGCAAAAGGGGCATGATGAATTTTTGCTGGTCATCAGTCAGGTGCAGAGGGGTCCATGCCTACTACTCCCTGAAATACCTTGTTGAGTTGTTATCTACAATTCCCTGATTTTTGCTTTAGAATTTTTTGCATATTAACATCTCTTTTTTACCACTTGATCCCTTGGGCTTATCGTGGGGCTGTGAGGGCCAGTGGCTCTCACCACCCCAGTGAAGAGGAGGGCAGCTCCACAGCTCTTCCCCAGAACTTAGCAGTCTCCAGAGATCAGAGCCAAGGCTGCACAGCAGGGACACACCAAAAGAGGTGTTGGATGACAGAGAAATGAACACCCAGGAAAGGGGAAGATTGCCATGCAAACCTCTGGGTCCTCGGTAGGTGACAGCTCTTATCTTCCTTCTGCCACTTGCCCTTGGAATTTCCTTGTGATAGAACCTATTATTGAAACTGGGGACAGCTTAGGGGGCATTAGGTAGAGATGGATTCTGGGTGTCACACTTGGCACCCATGGTCTGCAGACCCCTGTCCATCTGCATTAGAAACACACTCACTGCAGTCCCCACACACGGGTTTTTTTCTTTTGTCCATCTAATACTGTAAAAGTGGCACTCGTATATGAATGTACAGCAGCTTCCTCTCTGTATTTGTATGACATCTTTAGAATTTCTTATTTATCTTTTACATATCTTTTTCCTTTTCTTGTCAGGAGCATTCATATTTCAGGCAAAACTAAGCAGCATTGCCTGTTCCTGAGGTTGCCAAGCAATCTCCTTGATACATACCTTTTTTCAGTTACTTATAACTCAGCCAGACTCTAGCTGTTTGTGATGAATTTTTCCATGCCAATTTCTGCCTCCAGCTGAATCTTTGCATCAAAATGTTTCAAGCTTTTCTGAGAATGATGCTAGGGGAAAATAGGTTGTTTTGTTCATATGATTCAGAAGCTTTGCTTTGAAATACGAAAATATCTTTTGTTTGGAGGAAAGGGAAGAGATGAGGAAGAAGCAGAAAGACTGCAAAATATTATATCTGTGTCTTTTTCTTTCCAAAAAAGCTGCTGGACCAAAAGTTAAGCAGAGAGACCCAGATTTTGGAAGATGGAATCCTGGGAAGGTATCTTGGGCAATCAGGAAAATGTCCAAGGAGTGTATGTGATGTTGGATCCAGGAATCAGCCAGGGCATAATGTGACAGATCTGGGAGGGACCCAGAATAAACAGACCTGTTGCCCAAGGTGGTGTTTGGAGTCAGGCATCTGGGGGAAGCAGGGTGTGTAGGCAATGATACTGAGATAGAAACAGCCTCTGGAGTCTTGGGATACTCAACGTGATGCTGGGAACATGGCAGCTGGGATTTAACAAGAACATTTTCTTGTGGGGTTTCACTGCATGATTACTGACTTCTTTCCCACAGCACCCCAGTGTCATTCATTGTGCAGAAGGCATCCCTCCATGCTATTTTACATTCTCTTAAGTAAAGGAGGGTCTTGTTTGCAGGATGTTAATCTCTTTACTTTATGTATGTGTCACTGGGAATGTATTTAATTTCATAAGCTGGAAATAGTCACAAATGCCACACAAATTGTACAGAATCTTGCAATCCAAATTTTCTGCAGTAAAAACAAGTTAATGTAACAAACAGTGAAAACAAACTCTGCCTTCTAATGTCATCCAGAGCCTGAGGTGGCTTTGGAACTGGTGTTCAAAATTAAGGCGGTGCTAAAAATCAATCAAAAGCAATTGTAAGATTCTAATTAAAATTCATTATAAACAAGAGCAAACAAGAGGTTTTTTTTTCTCTTCACAATTCTCTTTTTCTTCCTTTGCCTTCTTAGGGATGTTTTCCTCTTTCCTATTTTATTTTTTTGCCTCTTATTTAAATACAGAGACTGGTTTAACTAGCTGAGATTTCATCTTTTTTAACAATACTGTGACCCGTGACCAGAAGGGCAGCTCACAGCACTGGCTTAAAGAACCTGACTCTGGCATCTGGCAGGTCTTGAAGGGACTGATAAGACTGTGTGAAAGAATAGTAGTAAATAATAAAGAGTAGTATTTCTGTAAATTGCTCAAGCAATAAATTTTCTTTCTAAATACTCTGTTCAATAAAAATACTACTGAAAAGAAAACCCTTGGTAAACAAGTACTCTAAAGCCACTGTATTCATTACTTGAGCATTATTCAACAATCTGATGTTGTCTTATCATATGGTCATTTGGCACCTTTGACCATTTAGGCCCATTTAGTCCTTCAAAGAAACACAAGGAGAGAAGGAATAGCAGTAAGTTAAATCACTTGAATGATTTTCTAAAAATTGGGGGGTTTGTTCCTAGCTTTGTCAATTGACCTTTTCAATTAATCAAGAGACAAAAAAACCTCCTTTTCATTTACTGCGTAGTCTTTGGTGGCTGAATGTTTGACTCTATATCCCAGGAGTTGATCTGCACAAGGGCTGAGTGTCTCCAGTGCAATTGGAAATGATGTAAAATGCAGTTTGAACATTTAAGCATCCTATATAATATTAAATTGCTTTGAAAAATCATGACCTCTTTTGCAATTTGCATTCTGTTCCTCTGTTCAACGTTTTCTCATTCGTAAGAATGAAGCTAATATTGTTTCCTCTAGCTCAGATTCATTCATCCTGGTAATGGCTAGTAATGAAGACAATGATTATTCAGAGCCAATTGTAATTTTCTGCAGAGGTGAGATGGATCAGTGGGCCCTATCTTTTTCTCAGAGGGTATGTCCTTATTTCAATGACAGTAGTCACCAGTATCACCTTCCTTGATAAACCTGGGCAGGCAAGTGACACATCAAATTCGTCTACAGAAGATATTTTATTTTGTGGATTTGCAGATACCCAAAAATTTTCCAGCAAGAGTACAGGTATGTGGACTGAACCAAAGCTATCTGAAAAGAAAAACTTTCTTGCCTCTGCTTACCCTTCATGGATGCATTAAAAGTTGTTGACAGTCTTGCAGAAGTCTCTGGGCTGCAGGTTAAAAGCAACTTTAGACACTGAACTTTCTGACTCAGCTCTCTGCAGACATGAGTTTTTCACTGCAGATATCTGCATTGCACAAGTTCTGGAGATAAAAGGAGATTTTTATGGCGAGCTCTTCCTCCTGGACATCCAACCTGCTTTAATATCTTTATTTTCAAACCATATTTGGACTACTCTCATGTTCATTTATTGCATCTTATGTTCATTTAGTTTTCCCATTAGAAACTGAAGCATGCAAAATGAATCTTGGGAATTCTACACAGTGTAAAGGATCAACATGATAAATATAGCTTTATATATATATATATATGTATGAACAGCATTCATTCAAATATGGTTCCCAATGTCTGTCCTGCTACCCACACATATCAAAGGGTGGACTATGAGGAAGAGGTTCTAATAATAAGCTGAAATGGCAGTCCCATTTGGCCACCAATTGCAACCTACCTAGAAAACACAAATGTGCTTTAAAGAATGCTAGAAGGGAAATAAAGAGAAACAAAAAAAAGCTATAGGTGATACTAATTTGAGAAAGGAATCAAAAAGCTAGTTAAATAGCTCTGTTTTGCAGTCTCATTTTAAAATATTCATTGTGCTTGACCTGCAGAAAGAATGACAAAGCACATGGGATATGGTTTAATTAGCCCAAAACTTTATTAACTTCATTCATCTGGGAGTTATCTGGCAGTAATTTGTGCAGTATAGGTTATCATGCCATTTTCACTCTTTATGACCTTTTTAGAGAAGATTATCTTCAGCCCCATCCCTGCCCCCCTGGCTGCAAGCAAGTTTAGTGGCCTGTTAATCATTTTACTTTTGTCAGCTGTCTCGCACATCACAGTGTCTGTTGCAACCTTAAAAAATCAGTTTCAGACTCTTTATTATGCTCTGGGGAAAGGCACAGGACTTACACTAAAATATGACAGCCTCCTTAGTGTTCCACTAACTGTTCCCAAGTCCCACAAGTTACAGGTGTCAGATTGTAGAAATGGAGGGGTGCAGTCTCCTGTACTTCAGCTGGAATTGTTCACCAAAACTTCTTACCTGCATCCATTCACAACTCCACATATACCCCTCCAATAATCCCCAGGTGTCTGAAGAGGATGCAGATGATAAAATTGCTCACTCTGCTTAGTTCTCTTTCCTAATGTTGTGGAGAGTGGACAGGTTCATATGTGCCCTGTGCATGCTGGTTTCTCTGATGTATACAGTGCAATTTTGCCTCAGTCCTAAACCAGAACAGCACAAGCAATACTTGAGATTGCTCAGAACTAGAAGTAGCCATAAAGAATGAGATGTCCAGAACTAGAATTAACCATAAGGAATGAGACTACCATTTTCAGCCTCTTTCAGCAAAATATCATCCCTGAATGCCTCAGCTAGTATAAATAAAAATTAATGGAAGTGTCTTGTAGTATTTTCTTTAGCTCCCCTGCTTTTTGTACCTTAAAGTCGAAAGACCACTCCACTCCTGTACTTTAAGTCTCCAAACCTCCAGATGTCCAACCCTTGCAAGGCAGTTACTTTTTTTCTGTTGTAAACAGTCCACAAATGCCACCTGGAATGTGATTGAGTGCAATGAGAACACATTGTTATTCTGGCATACCTAAACTAACCAGGGACAACAGATGTTCTTTAAAGAATACTAGGATAATTCTTTTGACTTGACTAATTAACTGGCAATTTGAAATGTTTCTGGTTTCCATTTCCATTTCACTGTGCTCATATGCATTTCTGATTGAACCTTTGCTTCACTTGAGATTTTCTTTATGAGCAAGTAATTTGAAGGATCTGCTTAGCCTAACATCCTTTAACAAATTTTACCCTGAAGTTCTGACACAGAATTGTGAACATTTCTATAATGCACAGCAATGTTCCTCTGAATAGTAAGTCCTATCCTGAAGGAGAGTTGAGAAAATTCATATTCACTGGGGAGGTGGAAATCACTCGAAGTGCAGGCAACCTTCATTAGGCAGCTTTTTGTTTTTATTCTTAGTTAATAGGTCTCAGATTTCCCTGACTCATTGGACTGAAACAAACAGACAAACCTGGTAAGTATGAGGGAGCTTGCCTCCCTGCCAGCTGTCAGGGAGCTAACCATAAGTTGTTTGGATTTCCTCCAAACAGATATTTGCTGTATATGTGTTATTCTGTGCATGGAATGGAACACTTGAAGTGCTTGATACTTGATGTTTGAACTCCATGCTTTTTGCTTGACTGTGATGGATTTACTGAGAATACTGAGAGTGTTGTTTCTACTCAGTATGCAAGCAAGAAAAAAATGTAAACTGAAGAAATGGCTTCTAACATAATATTTTATGAATTGGTAGATTTTCACTTAGTATAATAGAATAGAATAGACTGTTTCTCTTGGAAGGAACCCACAATGATCATCTCATCCAACTGTGAGATTAATTCAGGGCTGACCAAATGTTAAAGCATGTTGTTAGGGGCAGTGCCCAAATACCTCTTAAACATTGACAGACCTAGGGCATAGACCACCTCTCTAGGAAGCCCATTCCAGGATTTGACCACCTCCTTGGTAAAAAAATGCTGCTCACAGTTCAGACTATGTCTCCTTGCCATAGCTTTGAACCATTTGCATGGGTCCTGTCACTGAACACCAGGGAGAAGAGCTCAGCACATCCCTCTCTCTGTTCCCTCCTCAGGAAATTGTAGAGAACAATAAGGTCACCCCTCAGCCTCCCTTTCTCCAAACCAGACAACCCCAAAGTTCTTAGCTGCTCCTTACAGGACATTCCTTTCAACCCTGTCAGTAGTTTTGTTGAGCTCCTCTGGACATGCTCACGTATTGTAAAAGAAAGGGCAATTCCCGACCAGAGTGATGAATGATTGACATCTGACTCCATCAATTCAGAAGGCTGAAGAATTGCTTTATTACTATATTACATTTCATTATACTATATTATATTAAAGAGATAGAGATACTTTCTGAATGCTAGAAAGATAATAATAATGAAAACCTGTGACTCTTTCCAGAATCCTGACACAGCTTGGCCCTAATTGGGCCAGTAAATTCAAACAACCTCACTGGAATCCAATCAAGGACTCACTTCAGGTAAGCAATCTCCAGGACACATTCCACATGAGCACAAACACAGGAGCAGCAAATGAGATAAGAATTGTTTTGATCATTCTTTTCTCTGCTTTTCAGTAAATCTTTGGGAGAAAGTTGTGCCTTGCTTTTCTCTGTAGAGAGAAATGAGATGACATTCAAGGACCTTCACATCCTTCTTAAACTGTGGGGCCTAGAAGTGCACAGAGCACTCGAGGTGAGGCTGCACCAACACTGAATAGAGCAGGATGATCTCCTCTTCTGACTGGCTGGGGATGCTGAGGTTGGTGCACCCCAGGATGGCGTTTGCCCTCTGGGCTGCCTGGACTCACACTGCTAACTCCTCCTGAGGCTGCTGACAGCCAGCACCCCCAGATCCCTGCAGCCTCTCCTCTACCAATTTATATCTGTGCCTGGCATTACTCTGTCCTAGGTGCAAGATCCAGCATTTTGCCTTGTTTAATTTTATCCCATTGTCCATTACTGAACCCCAAATTATCTAGAGCCTTTCTATTGTCTCTGGTCCCTCAAGAGGTTTGACTGCACATTCAAGTTTGGCATCATAGGTACATGAAGGCAAAAATCTAAGGAGTATCTGATAGGTAAAATTGGAAGAAATAAAACTTGTCACTGTAATAGAACACACGAAAAAGTAGGTCTATGTAACTTTTGGTATTTTTTTTTCCAAACCAGGAGAATATTAGCAATCCAGAGTGTTTGAAGGTGTTTGGATAATTGCAGGTAACATCTTAGCACTACATTCCTTTGAACATCTTGGTACTAACCACACCAAAAAGCTGTATGTATGTATCAAATATGATATTACTGCTCAGCAGACTCTCTCAAAGGACTTTCAAATGTCAAAAAGTAAAATAAGGCATTGTTTCTATATGATGCTTTATAGAAGTTAGCTTCTAACAAATGAGTACTTTAATGGGATGTTAAGAGAATTTAGGGATTTTTGACAGTTTATTTCTGTAACGAATAGAATCAATCATCAATACTGTGTAGCTGAATTTTGCACTTTTTCTGGGCAATGAAGTTCCTCAAGGGATTGTCTGAATTTGTCCTCAAACACGTGTACAATTCCATGGAATCTAAAGTAGGGTCTGGCTACCTCTTTCTGAATTGCTGAACATAACTGAGATGAGGAAGCTACAAAACTGGTGAGCACAAAGAAAGAGCAACATTTTACCACCTAGTGAGCCTTAAGCATTTGCCTTTAGGTATTTAAGTATAATCAGCATTTATGTAGCCTTTTTGAATACCACCAGGTTTGACTTACAGCTCACATGGACAACAAGTCTATCAAATCTGGTTTCAAAATGTATTTGTTCCAAGTTTTCACAAAGACTATGGGATGTTGAAAATATCCAAAGATCACTTAGCTGCTCAAGAGTGATGAAGATATGTGATGTCCATGACATCTCTTTGTATAGAGCAGCAGTGCCTGATGAAAGTCCTGTTTATGAAATCCTCAGTGTATAATAACCAGACAAACACTAGGTACTTGAATGCATCAGGAAGAAATATTCTGATATAGAAAGACTGACAGACATACCCAAGGTGATATCTTATTTCAAGCATTTAAAGGAAAAAAGAGTAAAAAAAAAAAAGGAAGCACTTAGTAATCATGAGTAGACTTGTGCAAATAATAGATATTTTGGTTCAGTGGCCTTTCTGAAATGTATATAAATAAAATTTCTTGAGGCCTACTGAACATATTCAATCCCTGTTTTTTTTACAATGCACTTACGTATTTCTGTTTGACAAAACTGAAATGAGATATTTTGTTTTTTCAAGTTCTAATCCCTCTATTTCTGCCTAAGACTATTAATCAAATAAAATCAACAATTTTATTGCTCCAAAGCTATTTTTCAGCATTCTTTTTCTTCAGAGTACACTTTAAACAGCTCTTCTTATGAATATTGTGTGCATAGACAAAGAGTGAATAGTTAAAACACTGCTTTTATAAGGAAATTTTTAAAAACAACCACTGAAACCTGCAGGTCCTGAAAAGGTAAGCAATGTATGTTCAATCCATTGACATACTAAAGTATGTTTCAGTTTCAAGTGTACTCTAGCATGTGTCAAAGTTCATAAGCTAGGACAGAACCAACAGCTTTCCAATGAATTAATAGTGCTTGGCTTTGGAAAGATGTGGGCATAGACTAACTAGGAATCATAGAGAAGTAAAATATTTTGAAATAGTTGTTGTTATAGGGACTATAGTAATGCAGATCAAACAGGAAAAAGTAGATTTTGTAAGTGATCTCTGCACATTTTTTTTTTTAATGAAATACCCAAGTTATTTAGTAACAATGGAGGGTGTTATTTATATTGGCTAGTAAAAATGTGTAAATTTCTAGCATCTGCAGAATCATAACATTTGTCTGTTAATTATAAAAAGGTCAATACTGCCTGCTATATCTATTGTTAAACAAAGACTTGATCTAACAGAAATGTTGGGCAATAGAAAAATCAGACTAGTACTGATGCCTTAAGTTATAGCTTTTACATTTTTCAGATCCTGTACTGGAGAGTATATAACTCTGAACTTCACATAGAGTGTTAGTAAGCTCTCATCACATTTTGGTCAGACTAAACAATCCTTCTGGGCCTGGGAACCAAGGTCACATCATTTGCCTCAGGCCCCGGAAAGTATAAACAAAAGTGAATCGGGAAGAGCAGCAAAGCAGGATAATGTGACTTCATTACCTGAAGCTATAATTGGACAATTAACCTCTGATATGCAAACAGAGCAAAATTATATCAGTCTGAGAAAACTCGTGACTGTCTACATCTTGGGTGTAGCCTCTGCCAGGCTTTTGCACTGCCCAAGGTGTATCTGTTAAAGGCCTTTATTAAATACCCATTTTATTCTCTAACTCTGTCTAGCTTCTGTTCTAGGGAACCTCTCCAGGCATCAGTACAGCCACTCATGTAGTAGAGTATGCAAAGCATGTTATCTGCAACAAGTACATATTTGAAATTATTAACTGAAAAATTAAACAATGATGAAAGCCATTATGACAAAAATATAAGGTATTTGATGCTAAGATAATGAATTCTAAAATTCAGCCTGAATTAATTGGTGATCCTAGAGGCCTCTTCCAACCTTAATGATTCTATGAGATATGGAGAGAAAGGACATACTTGCATAAAGTGAACAAATTCCTCTGAAAAGCTATTTTGTACAGAGTATGTTCATTATCACTGGTGACTCACAAACTGGTATACTGGTATATATTTATTTTTCATTGATATTAAAAATAAACTGATTAAAAAAAATTAAGTTTGGAAGGGACTTCTGGTGCATAGATATCCTCTAGTGCACACCTTCTCAAAACAGGGCCGATTTCAATGGGGGGTGAGGTTGCTCAGGGTCCTGTCCAGCTAAATCCTGGATGGACCACACCAGGTTGTGTCACCTTGTCCCAGACAGGACATGAATCTCCCAAGGATGAGAAAGTTATTAAGAATGTGTCCTAGGGTGACGTTATGATGTTTGTATCCCCAATCATCTGTTCTGTTATGCTGGATATTATGCTATGTCCTTTCAAGACCGGCTCTGAAAAACGAAGTTTGTTTTGTTATCAGCCTGCTCACTCCCACACAGACGGCGAGACACAGACCGTACATAGAGCTGCTTTTGGTTTTTTTAGCTCTCTTTCGCTTTTACCCTTGCTTTGCTCTGGCTTCTGCTTTTTCTCTCTTGCTTTTGCTTCTTGTTAGCTAGTTTAGCTAGGCAGTCCAAATTTTTTNAAGAGTTTTGTCATCCAGTATTGTTCATTTTTTTTGTGTGTTGGGGGGTGTGTTGCCTGTTAAATAAACAGGTTCTTTCCACTTCTCTCTGAGGAATTTTGTTCGGAACCCTGTGTGGGGGGAGGGGCCTTGTGGGTTGGCTTTTCTGAAGGGGCCCCTTTGGGGGTTTTCTCCCAGATTTGCCCTAAACTAGGACAGAATGAAATGAAACAAAACAGAACAATGAAATTCCCTTCTTATTCTGAGCATGACTCAGCTGAAGTGATTTGGATTCTTTTTTGAAAGGCAGTGTATATCAATGCATATTCTGGGATGGCATGTAAGCAAACATGTCCCAGTGGGGATGCTTCTGAGCACTGGGGTATCTTAGGCTTGATAACACTACTTGCAAAGCACTAAGAGGAACTCCATCTAGCTGTTTCATGGAACAGAAGACACTTCCCCAAACTTTTGTTAACAGTATTGTAGCTCATGAAAAGTGCATCAAATACTTTGAATTTATTAGCCTGTAATTCTGTGTCTCCACAGTCACAGACATTTGCACAAAAAAGTCATTGCTGTAGTTGTAGCTGTTAATTGGACACTGAGATACCTTTCTGGCTAATTTAATTGTATCTGTGAGAGGGTTTTTGTATAACCAGTATTTAGAAAGTCTGTATTTAGTGGTTATATTTTATTTCATATATTTATACAAGACTTATTATAATGCCAGGTATACAGATGGACTTGATCTGTTATTCTTTCCTCATTTGCTTAATTAATTGTCCTTTTTGGCTTTACTTTGTACTTTATACCAATCCCCTAGCCTCACACTCACACTAAGAAGAATAACTAAAAAAAAATTAATGAGGAACAAGAATATACAAAGCTCTCAATGGCTAAAAGTCCAGCATTACAATGAGATATTCACATAGCACCTAAGCTTATGTGCAGCTATGAGAAAATAGGTGGAATTCAAAATCCCTTAAAAATGATTGGTGGAGGTAGATGTTGTGGAAGGTGAGTCAGAGCTTGTAACTGATGTATTAGTAATTATTCTTTACTCAGTGCTAGAAATTCTTCAAAAGTGGGTTGTGGGGATGCTTTTTCTGATGAATGATACATTATCAGTTCGTCTATTGGTATACATTGTCACTTCCTTCATTTGAATTAATTTGTTCCTACACTTCTAACTGTACTGCTGTTTACTCAAGTCTTTTATCTTCCCAATTCTCTTCACTGGATTCTGTTCTCTGTATCATCATCAGTGTTACCAGGGTAGCTCAAAGAGTAAATATACTTCTGACTTCAAATGTTATTCATTATTTTTGTATGTGATTGTCTTTGCTTTTTATTTAATGGCAGTCTGAATCCTGTGTTTATCCCCCTTCTGATTAGTACAGAATAAATGGCAAAGATAAGTGACAGCATTTGGCTTTGCCTGTTGAAACAGTGACACAGGGTAGGAAACAGGAATGGATGAACAGCTGTTTGAAATTAGACTCTGTGTGTGTGGAAATGGAGATGTGTCAGACAGGGAATAGAGCGTGGCCAGGTCTCAGACCTCTGCTACCTTTAATGGGACCAGCTTGCTTGTGGGAAGAAACTTGAGGAATATTAAGTGGCTCATAGAACAAATAAAAGCTTTTGGAGAGCTGCTTTGAGAAATGAGTGCTTTCTGGCAAATGAAAGTATACCTCAGTTGCATAATACTGCTACACCTAGCAGGCTCAAAGCAGCACAATAAGGGCAGCAGTGGTATTGTATAAGGGACAGAAGATAAATGAAGTATTCAGTTCAGAACCAGGAGAATGTCACAAAAGGAACATACAATATTTCTGTGGGGCCAGATCCTCACTTGCCCTAATTTGGTATTGTGCCATTGAAGTCAAGCTGATTTATGTCAGCTGTAGTTCTGGGCAGGTGTATTTATAACAGGGAGGCATAAATAAAAGTCATACCCAGAGTGCTTGGTAGGAGTTGATTTCCCAAAACTGAATGATGAATACACAGGCTTTACAGTTTATCTGTTCTTTCAACTTACTGCAGTACTCACCTTCAAATAATTTCTGATCTGTCTTTAGCCTTTCTGAATAGCTCTTTCCCTTGCTTTCTGGAGTCCTGTTTCATGGCGATGTTCTCCAGCTTAAGAAATTACTTTCCTGCAGAGGTATAAAGGCAATTGCTAACCTGTCCTCTGCAAGTTCTCCTGGTTCACACCATTCTTTCCTTTAGCCCCACAAAAAAGTTCATTGAGTTCTTCATTTTGGGATTCCTTCCTGCTTGGTAGAAGGTGCCACTAAAAAGAGAGTGGCTAGTGTAGAAACAGCATAGATCAATGTCTGCCAGTATTATAGGAAGTATCAAGCTTGTCTGTATGCTGAGAAAGAAATGGATCTTGGAAATAAAGAACTTCCTTCTACTGGTTTTAAGAAGGGTAGCCCTGTGGGAATGCCAGCAGTGTGCAAACAGAACATCCCACAATACACTGCTGCCCCATTGTGACAGAGTACAGTGGGATGCTAATCAGAAAGCCACATAATTGTACCTTAAAATTTTTTTTAAAACCCCGATGCATGGTCTGGTTTGTGTGCAGTGTTTCATGTTTGCATGGCTTAGCTGAGACAACCTAGACTGCCTGAGAGTCTGCTTTGGTCTGAGTGACCTAAACAAGAACAGAGACAACACACTCATTTTTATCAAGATGAGATAGATTTAGAGGGGATTGTAAAAATTCAAAGGAATACATATCTTTGAAATATTTCTATTAAATTTTCACTGAATTTTGGACAATCACTCAGAGGTTTCTTCTTCTAGTGGTCATGGAAATGACACAAAATGTACTCTTTACATGCAATTTCATTTTGACTACACTTAATACTTGATTTTCTCTTGATTTACTAATTGTGAGATGAAAATTAAACAGCAGGTTGCTAAGTGTTGAAGTGCATTCATGTTGCTGTTCAAAATATTTAGGCATGCTGTATAGAATTCTCCAGGTCATATGTATGTAAGAATTGTAGGTTATTGATGAAAGAAATTTAAAAAACTTTCACAGTAGATAGAGTTGCTTTAAAATTAATTGCTGAAATGCTATTTTTTTTTGTTATAACTATTTGTGTTTACCTGCATACCAACCTGAATAACATATGCTTCTTGAATTATGTTAACATGTTTTACTCAATCTCTTGATTGAAGGCTATTTACACAAGTCTTCAAATCAGACAAGATGAAAGAAAACAAAATCATGAGCCTTTTTATCTATGTATTTTTTAAAAAATCTGTCCTCTTAGTTGAATTTAATGTACAATATGGGGAACCAACAGAGGAAACTACCTAACCCAAACATAAAAATTCTATTGCTGTGTAAAACAGACTCATAAATTGGAAAGCCTGTATTGATTAGTTAGCAAATATTTTCCCATAGAAACTGCAAGTCTTTTCAGTTGTTTATAATCCACATTGGTATAATTTAACTATAAGGCCCAGTAGGGCACACTGAGAAAAGAAAAGAGAAAAAAAAATCTCACTCCACTACATTAGGGAAAAAAAGCCTCTCAACTCCACAGCTGAATTCAGAACAATGTTTTATGATGAACAAGCAGTTACTTGGGATGGGAAACAAACTCTTAGACCAAAATTTTTCTTTGCATTTATTTTATTTTCCTCCCTATTTGGCAAATCAAATGAAAATTTGTCCAGCTAGATTTCCTGATTTTCCTCTGCTTAACCAGATGATTGTTGTAAAGGGTTTCCTTGGTTGTTTTTTTTAAAGGGCAAAGAACTTACGTTCTCAGAGATAATTTTCATTTTGCTTAAAATAAATCCTTAAAAAAGTGTGTGATGCAAGAAGATTGAACATGTAAATGACAGTATTTTCCAGTGTTTCTCTAACTCCTTGAACTGTGGAAGAAGGTTCTACGCTCATTTGGGGATGATAAATGCTTTCCTGGTGAAAATGGAAAAGTGGATAAATATATACATGGCAAGGGGCAGACTGTGAGCATGCAAATGAAATCTCACCTTTAAGGAGAGGGCAGGAAAAGTGACCTTGCTGTAGCCATTTACTCCAAATAATACCTATTAATTTACTGAAGAAAGAGAAATCTTTCTTTCAGGATAAGCTAGTTTAACAGTAGAGGTTGGGAATTTCCACAGTACAGAGCTGATCATGAGCAAGGAATAAATTGGTTCAGCTGCTTCCTGGCAGAGTCTGTATCTGTCTCTTGGCCATTGCTACCACTGACCAAACAAAATCCATTAAAATGAATCCCGAAGTTTGTTGAAAAGTCAGTGGCAAGAAGATATCCCTTAAACAATGGAAATATAGTAAAAGCAAGCCAAAGAGTTCACTCTTTCAATAAAGAATGGTTACTTTTCAAGCTAGGTATTTAAAGAAACCCAAACATGCATATGTATGTGGAATAAATAAAAGAATTTGTGGGTAAGGTGTTTGGGTTTTTAAACATTTTTTCCTATTAGAAAAATATTTCCATTTTTAGGAAGTACATCTCAGTATTAAAAAACCCAGAAAATTTCAGCTTACTGCTTTTAATCATATTGATATCTTTCTCAACTGAAAATTGTTCCAAGTAATATTTTTATTTATTGATTTCTTATACCATTGTGACTAAACAGTACAGAATGGAGGTACTCCTAAATATGTCCTGAAGGAAGCACTTACAGTGATAAAAAATTAAACAGCTTGGTATTTTATAAGTATTTATAACTTATATGGTATCGTAGATATCCATAAAGTTTTACAAACATGTGGAAGGATCTGTAGATGCTAACAAACTGATTTAAACAGACACAGCAGTGGAAGCAACAAGTATGCAGGCAGAGCAGAGAGAGAAGATGCTTTAATACCAGTTGGTGCATGTGACATGAGTCCTCAAATCAAAAAGCTTTCATAGCCTATCCACAGCCAAACTATCATTTCCTGGGCAGCACTGGGAGGTCAGCACCTACCTTTCACTGACCTTGGGTATCAGCTACTGTCATTGACTAGTTACTATTTTAGACAGGCATTTTCTCTTCTATTCTATTTTACTTGCAATTTGAAAGATTTCCTTATAAATATTAGGTATTCCTTATAAATATAAGGAGTTCTCTTTTAATGTCTCAAATGTTTGCTGGCAGTGATGTCCTGGAAAACATCTTCTACTTGTATGTATATGCAAAATGCTGAATAATATAAGCGCTTAAGTGCTTTCTTTGGTTCTAATGGAAAATCTATGAATATCCTTATGAAAAATACTTACTGTTGGGTTAGCATTGTAAAATGGCTTCAGAAGTTGAGAAATACATCACTGACTCACCAGAACAGAAACTGTGGCTGCAGGAAAAGGACTTGAAAGAAGAGAAATGGTGGAATGTCAATTCTTGAATGTGGTCCTGCCTGCAGCTTGCATCTGACATGCCTAAGGCAGTGCTCCCTGAGAGCGACTGCAGAACTGGCTGTGATGCTTCTGCTTCTGTCAGAAATTTCCTTTCCTTAGTGACAATTACATGAAGAGCTCATATATTCTGCTCTCTGATCTCTCTGTGCTGCTGTAGCCTTTGGGAAAGGCTCCAGAGTGAATCCTGGCCAATACTTAGTGTAGAGGTTAGCCTAGATTAGGCTAGAACCTTTGCACCTGTGTCACTACTCTGTCACTGACTGTCAAAGAGTCCAGAAGCATGAGAAAGAAACTGCTTCAATGTTTTTCAATTTACTATAGGAAAACTCATCTTTTCATGTGTCTATTTAAAATTCAGAAAGAATATGTATTTCTCTCAATAAGCACAGCTTGGAGTAATATTAAATTTTTCTTCATTTAACTTGCATATTTCTCTCTAATTATTTCTTGTTGATCTGCCATACTCTGGGGGTTTTCTTACTCTGGAGTCTACAGCCTTCTGTCATCCTACACACATACAACTTCAGTGCCTCATAAAAAAGCATCTCATTGAGATGAGAGCCTGGCAATCATTTACCTAGATCTTTGCAGCTTTACTCTCCACTGCTCGCTCTTTGTTTGTCATATTGATTTTGTATTTTCAGTCACCCATTGGCCTTGAGGAGGATGAATGACTGTGTATTGTTTACATTGCAGTAATGCCTCGTGGCAATGACAATTCAGTCAGAGAGCTGGACCCTGTACAAATGTCCAGCTGGATGGATAAACCCTGAAAGAACAGTCTGCCAGAAAAACAACAGTCAAAACAGGTAAATAGGACAAACTATCCTACACAAACAAATTGCAGTAAAGTCCCATTGATTTTGTTATAATAAAGAATAAATCAGTGCTGACGTAGTGAAGTGGTGAGAGGCTTAGAAGATAAGGATTTTGATGAATTTTAGGAGAGAAAATAAGATAGATTTTTAACTTTATCTCATTAAAAGAACACAGAACTACAAGTGATTGGCTCTCTCACAGTATCCTTGTCAAAGTCTTCCTGCTGCCCCAGTCAAGCCAACCTTGGCATTTTAACCCCTTTGATTATGTGAGGTGCCTTTCTTTTAGTAAGTAAACATGAAGTCACTGGAGAGGACTAATTTTTTTTTTTTTCTCTTCAGGAATGAAAATATATCCATTGAAGTCCTGCATGTGTACTTTGGTGCCTTCTAAGCTGCATTGTTGCTGTGTTCCATGACTTTGAAGATGACGCCAAAATCGAAGGTCACCTCACAGCTGCCTCTGACAGCTGGGATTTAGGGCACAAGAAACATTCTGTATCAGCTGCTCTGTGGCTTCTCTGCTTTCCTTTTCACTTCAAGTTTTTCAGAAAGGAGGAGATGTCTTTCTGGTTTAGATCTTAGTTATGTGAGAAGACACCTTTTCTCCCCTGTGCAATCTGCAGCTGTTGAGATAGCCTGCCCAGAGCCATCTCTGGCTTGAACCGTCTTGAAACCATCTGATCACGCATCTGATCTAAAGCCACTTGCACCTATGCAAGTGGCTTCCTCTGTTGATTAGGTGTATTCCACATCACATCAGTGTGCCTGAGAGCTGAGGGCTGTACTCAGATTCTGATGGCACCATAGTGCTGCTGTGTGGATATGATTATCACGTGCTCACCAATAGAGAAATGTGTGTATATGGATGATACTGCCTCGCTTCGGGGCACAGCCAAAGGATGCAGCCTCAGCTGAGCAGAAGGATGAACAAACTGTCGAGCTGGTTGATGACAATTTTTGTTGTTGCTCTCTGCAGCTCCCAGTGAACATGAATAGCAGCTAATGCAGGCAATCAGGCTACAGAGGTAATTGAATCATGGAATCATTAAGGCTGGAAAAGACCTCTAAGATCATTGAGTCCAACTATTACCCCAGCATTGTCAAGTCCAACATTAAACCATGTCCCTAAGTGCCATATCTGCACATCTTTTAAATACCTTCAGGGATATTTACTCAACAAGTTCTCTGGGCAGCTTATTCAAATTCTTTGTCTTACAGCAAAATCCTTTTCCTAATATTCAGTCTAAACCTACCCTGTCAAGACTAGAGGATATTTCCTTCTGGTTATCACTTGCTACCTGCAAAAAGAAACTGACATCCACTTTTTTACACCCCCATCACACAGCTGTAGAGAGCAGTAAGGTCTCCCCTGAGCCTCTTTTTCTCCAGGCTAAACCACTCCAACTCCCTCAGCCACTCCTCATAAAACTTGCACTCCAGACCCTTCCCCAGCTCCATTGTCCTTCTTTGGACTCACTCAACATCTTTCTTGCAGTGAGAGGCCTAAGACTAAACACAGGATTTGAGCTGTGGCCTCACTGGTGCCACAGTCACTGGGGGAGACAATCACTGCCCTGGTCCTGCCCACTGCACACCCAGAGCAGGCAGCCAAAAGAAGCTGTGTCCTGCAGAACCTGGTCCTGCTTGTGTGAGGGTCTTTGCCCTTGGCAATTAGTGGAAGCCTGCATTTGGATGGTTTTTGAGGAGTCTTTCCCAATGACCCAAGCTGCAATTTAGGAAATGACCCTAAAATCTGCTCTGGAAAGCACAGAGAAAGGGAAACCTGCAGTGCTTAACTTTTTAAATGTTTTTTTGCTTTCTTCATTTGTCACTAATCTTTATCAAGCTGCTCTCCTGCTTGCAGGTGAATCATCTGAGATGTAGTTGTAAGGTAGAGCCCTCTCTGAATTTTACATTGCATTTTTTTCATCAGATTTGTTAGATTCCAAACTTAAAGACTGCCAGCTGGGGAATCTCAATTTGCCATTTACTTCCAATGTGTCCTTCATAGTTCAGCTGATTAGACATCCAAGCTTGCCCTGGAGAACACATCTAACAGGAAGAAACATCCTAGAGACTGCTGCTGATGGCAAACTCACTACTTCTTGAATGTTTAGCTGCTAGTAGCTTAATATTGATATATGTCTACAATTTGGGAGGATGGGAGTTAGTAAGTGATCTTCTGACTCTATAAACACAACTACATACATAATCAACACTGTTAGTTTCCAGTCTAGTTGGCAAATCTTGTAATAAATTGCCACACTTTCATTTCATTAAATCAGAGTGATATTTTTTCAGTGTGAGGATTTCTGCATCTCACTTTCAGAAATTTACCTGACACCACATCTTAGTGGAAGCTAGCCATCATGTTCAGATCACTTTTCTGCAGCTGTCCTTCCAAAGACATGTTAATTCTCCTAGCCAGTTGAAGTTAAAATATTAATCTAGTTAGTGAAAAATAATAGATGTAGAAAAACATGTACATGGTTTCTGTATGTTCTGAAATCTAAAATGCCTAGAGCTGCCCTGATGTCAAGCTCATGAGTCATCTAAACTCAAGCTGTAGAAATTCCAGGGGGCATGTTGCTAAATAATTCATGAGTGATGTAATTTTACTGTGTATCTCATTAGCAAAACACTGCAGGAAAGAATTAGGGAAAAGAACCTAAAGCAATCTTAGTCCTTTTTTTTTTCTTTCCAGAACTGTCATATCCAAAGAATTAATTTATAAGTGATAGGTTAACAAGTTTGTATTAAATTATGGCATGAAAATCTCTGTCAAGTGATGAGAAAAATTAACAGAATCGTTTTGGATTCAAGTCCTGTACCCCAATATGTTTTGTACAGTCTTCTTTTGCAGATTGTAGGTATGTTTGAATATGTCTACCCACTTAATTTAAAATTATATATGTATGGGAAGGCTGGAAGAGATCTCTTTTGCAAAAAAATATATCCTGTACCTTCCACCAA
>WBNO01006346.1:153488-193236 GCA_013400575.1 Peucedramus taeniatus
AAAAAAAAAAAAAAAACCCCCCCCCCCCCCCCCCCCCCCCCCCAAAAAAAAAAAATCCCACTTGGTCTCAAAGTTATTAAAGCCTTTTTATTATCTCTAGCACTGTGTAATAGTTGAGTAAGCAATCAGGTTATGCAAATAATAATCTTCTTTTATCTAGAGGTATGCATCTGTAATTAAGAATGTCAGTCACCTTATCTTGTAAACAGCCTGTTCTCAGTACACAAATCTGGGATCTGGTGCAGATGTGCCTGTGTATGCCAGAGTGCCAATATATCATTTTTGCTGCATCTAAAGCCTGCAATTTCATGCTTAGCACTTGGCATTGTAACCATGGTTATCTCCAGTGAGATGCAGAATACAGAGGCTTCAGCAGATGGGTTTTTTACTTGGACCTCTGGCAATCAAAAACAAGAAAATCCCCAGAATATATAAATATAGCATATGGTAGATATATTAGTATTATTTACTACCAGATACATGAAGTTTAGACTTTGAGTTTTTTCCTCAGCTTCTTTGCAAGCCAAGAGGACTACTAAGTCATTTGTAAGAGAAAGTGACCTCTTTTTCTGTGAGTTTTCCCTATGCAAAAAGTAGAAGCTAAAGGGCTGATATTTCTCTAATTGTGAGGGTAAAGTGCCATGTTATCTGTAAGCACCTATATTTTCAAAGGCTTGGTTATCTTTTTTTAAATTTTACCTTAGGAGAATCTAGCATGTTGTTTAAAAATTTTTAGAAAATATTGGAAGTTCACAGCATTGATATTAGCTGTGATTATTAGATATGTAAAATTTTTTACATGTTCTTCTACATCTTCATGGCAGTGTTGAGCAGAAAGAATTTACAGAAGAATAAATTAAGCAGACGACCAGTGCATCTTTACAGGTTGAAATAAATTACTCTGTTTCTGAGGAGTGTTGTGATTGTGTTTTTTTCTTTCTGAAGACTGAGTGCTTATATGCATTGTCTTGCAGTTTTGACTTCCTAAATGCAAAGAATTTTCTGTAAACCTAATGGGTTCTGTGAAAAAGTGCAATAATGTCAATCCTTATCCTCAAAGAATTTTCTTTCTAATTTCCAGAAAATTTGTACAGGCTTGAGTTGGCTGGATATTTGTATTAGGAGTCACCAGGTACCATGCTGGAGACATGGTATGTTTACCATGCAGCAGCTTAAGAACATTTCTTGTCAGGAATATAAAGCAGAAATAACATCCTTCCAAAGTAAAATTGGATTATGCTCTTAAATGACAATATCTACTGTAAAGAAAAAAGCTGGGGTGAGCATTAGCTCAACCTTTCAAACAAAACCATTTACTCCATATCTGTTATTTTTATTCATTTGCTGTAGCCCTGACCTGGTAAATGGAGGTTACTCTGAAAACTGTACTTAATAACTGCTACTGTTATTCACCATACTCTATACTGAATGAGTGAGACATGTTGGAAATGTCACCAGAGTCAAGAGTCAATTCCAGAAGCATTTGAAACCCTTGGCATCAGTCTGCCACTGAATTTTGTGGAGAAGGATGGTGAGCATGTGTACTTGTCAGCATTCAAAGCAGCTGGCAGTGTAGCCTGCATTGAATCTCTGCAGGTCTGAGGAGGCAGCATGCAGCTTGGGAAGAGCCAAGTAGGAGCTGTGGCACTGGAAGAGACGTGGAAAGTCGTTAGAGGAGCTGACCCACATGCATGAAAAAAATCCACAAGCACTGCACATGAGGTCACAGAGCTTTGTCTGTTGTTGTGGTGTCTGGAAGGGAAATGTAGCACTAAGTTATAAAAGTCCAGATTAAAGAAATCATGGAGAGTAATTTTATTGTTTCATAGTTTTTCTCAGGGCTGAGTAGTGAGGGACAGAGTTTGAATGTAATGAAGCGCCAGGAACAACAGCTGGAAATGCCAGCTGCAGGAGACAGAGAGGTTCTTCTACATCTTAGTCAAGTTCTCTTAGTCAAGTCATCTTAGTCACAGGTTCTCCCACAACTTAGTCAAAACCTCACAAGGAATGCAGGATTCTTCTCGGGTTTGAATACATTCCTTTATAATGTGGTATCTCCAGCAGATCCAGCTCCACCATGTATTTGTGTTATTTGTGTTATGGTACCAAAGCTAAAGGCTGCTTTCACATCAATTCCTTTATGCTGAACAGATAAACTATCAAAACCCTGGTATCTTCTTCAAGAGCTTACAGACATGAGCTATAACAATAGATCTCAAAAATAAGAAGAGAAAAGGAGAAAGGGAAGGTTTTCAAATAGATCACAAGGGAAATAAAATTCCACAAGGATGACATTTTCATAATTCATGGAGTAAATGGCTATAAAATGAAAGAGGAGAGGCATAGGTTAGATTTTAGGAAGGAATTTGTTATTGTCCTGCTGGGGAGACTGGAACAAGTTGCCTAAAAAAATTGTGGATGTCCCATGCCAGGAGGTGTTCAAGGACAGGTTGTAGTTCAAGACCCAGTGTGCTGTTTAGTATTTGCTTATCTTTCAAATGTGCAAACCTTGCTCTGTCTCACTTCATCTGAAAATTTAAAAGTTTTAGGATCTTCATTACAAAATTCAGTAGATTTTGAAGTAAGCAAAAAATATTACACATTGTGATTGGAGTCTAATGGTCAATATGTCCTGGAGCCAAACCCTCAAAATTTGCTTTAGGTTAAGGTAATGCTTGGTGAAATTTTATAGTGAACCAGCTCTGGACACTGCTTTTCTTTTCAAATGCTGAAGTTGGTTACACCTACCTCTTTCATACAGACTCTCTGCAATGGTAAAGAGGGTGTTGACACTTTCAGATGAATTTTGCTTTGAATTTTTGAATTTGTCTGAACTTGAATTTCAAAGCAAAACTCAGAGTGTGTGAGATCAAATAAATTAAAAACCATAAGTCTGCATGAAACCCTGTAACACGAAATAACTGAGTCTTTGCACAGATTTGCTTGCTATCTAAAAATAGTTCAATCTCATCTATTCAGAATCTCCTGTGATAGCAGAAGGAGTGATGCAAAGACCAAGAGACACATTAGAAGGTAAGTCAGAGGCTTGAAAGGAAGGCAAGGAAAAAGAGATACTGTAACTGTGATGCAAACCTTGTCCCTCCTTGAAAAGGCATTTAAGCGCAGTGACTGTGGTACTTTCTGTAAATGGATTATCATGCATCTTCCTAAAGCTGTGTGTGTGCCCTCTCTGACTGATTGAGGTGCATGTGCTATCCAGGTACCAGATGAGAGTTTTTTTGCTTTTTTTTAATAAAAAGAACAAAAATTTTATTATGTAAATATGGTGGAACAAAAACAAGAACAACAAAAAAGTAAAGGAGAACTGTTTACTAATTTTAATAATAAAAGCAGTCTTCCATAAGCAGTTCAGTACTGAAGATGTTGCTGTTTGAAATAGCTTCATTTGCCTGTGAATCTGAGGCAGCTACCATCAAATTAATTATCTTTTTTTTCTGCTGGGTAATCCTTCAGCTGCTGTTATTTACGTAGCAGCATATATTACATTTGCTGCCTTGCAAGGGAGAAGACAGGTCACCTGCTGCAGCCTGAACACAGCATGCACAAGGAAAGAAAATAAGGGTGCAGTGCAGAAAAAAAGGAGACTTTTTTGATAGTTAAATCCTGATGCCTGAAATATTTTCCCTTTTTTAAAGCTGATTTCTTTCATCCCTTTTATTAGTTCTTTGAATATGTTTTAGTTGTGTATGCAATTCCTCATTAATTTTTTTGCCATTTTGCTCCAGATTTGGCCAATACTTAGGCAGTTATTGACATTTCAGCCAGCTGATGGTTGTCATGGTTGAACCTGGGCTGTGTGTAATTATTTGCAGGGTCAGGACCCTTTTTCAGACATTCATCTTTTTCATTCTTCTATTACAGCTGGTTGAATTGGTTTCTCAATATTTTTTTAAACAAGTGTCTAATATTTTCTGTCTAGTGCTATTGACTAATTCCCATTTTTCTTTTGACTGACTGGTCTCTTTAGTTTGCAAAGAACAACTCTTCATTTATTATGATTTTGCTATGAGTATATCCTACCAATTTAAAATGTTCCTAACTATTAAGTTTGCTCTTCTGGACAGACTTTCTGGTGTTTTGTTTGTTTGTTTTAAATTACAAATAAAATTTCAGAAATCTTACTCTAAATGAGATATAAGCCAGATTTTTATTTTACTTAATTTTTCTGTCTGTTCTGTTTTTCATTTCTCCCATTTCTGTAACTCAGGGAATTTTTAGTATTCTGCTACTCTTGCAAATCATCAATTTTACTAACTAGCCAGCAATGACAGCAAAGTCTCTGCCAGACAACAAGAGAATATATTTTTAGTTCTTGCTCACAAAATTCTGTACAGAAGAACTGGACTGTACATATGTACTACTGGTAACTGTAGGATGAGAAATTCCACATTCATTATCAGTTTGTACTGCCAGATGTGAAATATCTCAGGACTTAGTGTTCATTTGCAGTTGCAGTCCAACTAATAAAATGCCTGTTTTGTTTTTTTTTTTGAGGATTTAAAATAACCATTAAAATTTAGAAAATATTTATTGAAGACTATATGCAACTGTATAATTCCTTGACAAACATGCCAAACAGATTTCCATCCTTAGCTACACAGTAAGCTCAGATTCATATACAAAATGAGGCTGCTTAATGTTTGCCTGATGTTATAAGCCATGAGAAGTTGGAGTCACAAAGCAATGTGATGGAAAAAAAAATCTTCAGACAATTTTTTGTTTTACTCTCTCTATTGAAAATATATGAGCCAAAGACATTTTATGTAGTGAAGCAGCAATCATAACTTTGGATTTATGATATCATGACCAGCTGGAAAATTTAGTTAATGTAGCCCGACTTCTAATTGCTATCTTGGACCTTGATCCTTATCATTATGGTAATCCTTTTACTATAGCAATCAATCAATTAATATTTTTCCCTACACAATTATATTTCTATTAGATTAGTATGTGTTTTCAAGGTACTGTTCTGATAACTTATTTTTTATTTATATCTAAGGAATTCCTGACTGCCCTTAAGTACAAAAAGTAGCATCAAAGAAACATAAAGGTACACAATAAAATGCTGTTCACTGTTACAGGATAGGGGTGGTTCATAACTCAGAGAGCCTCAGCTCCTGTGAGGGGCAGATCTATCTTGGGCCAGGCAGCTTGCAGCTCTGTGCCGCAGTGTTGGAGCCTGCAGATTTTGGGATGATGTGGGGGGCAGCACTCCTGCACTGAGCAATACATCACTACAGGTCAGTGGTGCTAAATGTAAAACACCCATGCTAATAGCAGCCAGCAGCTCTGGGTCCCAGGAAGCTTTCCAGAAAGCCTTTAGTTATTTTTTTTTAGTTAATGAAAGACTGCAGAATTTATAAGGGTTGTTGGTGTGGTTTTTTTTTTTTTGTGTATTCTATGAAGTGGAAGTTGTCTGGAAAATGAAAGTTGATAGAAAAAATAGAAATTTCCTTTTCCATAATTCTGCTTTAAGTAGTTCAGATTCTACCAAGATGTCACTTGTTCTCAGTTATTTTCTTAAAACCAAGCATTCGAGGGAACTGGGCTGCTATATGGCTATTGTATTACTTTCTTTGGAAGGCCTCACATGTCAAAGTCTGTATTTCCACCTGTAAACTTAAGCAGACTGAGGACAAGTGAGTGGTCAATCCTGCATAATCAGATAAAAGAGTAAAACTAGATGTAGTACTTATTACTGTAAGAAAACAGCAAAGTCCTGACTTAACCAGTCAGCAATGGAGTGCAACTGGATGGAGGATGAAAGCTGAATAGTCAGAGCTGAGCAGAGTCAACTTGTTTCCCTAATTTAGAATATTTCAAACATTTTATTTTTGATTTTTTGTTTAATTTCTGAAAGCAACGAAAAGACAAATGGATTCTGGAAGAGAGGAGAGCTGAATAGCTGTTGTATTTGGACAGAGAATCCAAAGCTAGAAATCTCTTCACAGGTGGGCACCGTGCATTTTACCAAATGTATTAACTCAAACTACTATTTAATGATTATCTTACACAGAAAACTATGTGAAAATAAGAATTTTAAGCAATGTGATATATAGACAAAGCCTTCAGACATTTTTAACTACCATTAGCTTAGATTGACTCATACCAGCACATTAACCTCTGAAACTCTAAGCAGTCCCTAATGAAGGCAAGCATATGTTAGGAGAAAAAAGTATTTTTGCCTTGTAGGCAAGAGATTAAAACAATAGACAGCAACTTTCACATCCTCCATACAGAATAAGTAAAATCTGTTTCAGAGCTTGAGGATTGGGTTTTTTCCTGTGACCAGCCTCACCTGTGATTAATCCCAAGTGTCAAGGGATTTGGTGTGATGCTCCTCATCGGTCTCTTCCAGCCCAAGTTATTTTAAATCTATGAGTGTGGTAGATGACTGAACCATGTAACTAATGGGAAAATAGCACTAAGTTTCACCACTAACCCACAAAACTGATGTTTCTGAAGTTCATGCAAACAAATGAAACAAACTTGAAAACAGATCTCCAATGTATTGAACCTCAGTGTGGCTGGACAAGACAATTTTATCTTTTCTCAAACTTTACTAATGAATTGAAAATTTGATAGCTACTTATTCTCTTTTTTTTCTTTCATGTCTTTACCAAATTGCACTGCTAATTATTAGTTAAGGACATCTGCAGTTGGTGTAGGTACTCTTTACAAAATAAGTGCAAGTATTAAAATGAGATGTGGGGCAGCAGTGCCAGCTCACCATGAACAAAACAAATGGTGCAAACTAAGATGCTGAGCAATATATTTGCCTATTGTTGACAGCAGCAAGGGAGAACCTTCATATACATGTTAGTATATAAACAAATCAATTCAAAGTTTAATAAAGATTTTTTTCTATGTAAGACATTGAAAGTGAATGTTATATGCAAATCCTATTTATTTAGCTCCTCAGAGCTCTTTCTAAATTATATAATCAATGCTACTAGGTAAGACACTCTCACTTGTTCTGATACTAAGCTCTTATACATCAGAGTGACATACTATTGAATAATTTTCTAGTTGAATATATTTGTGTCTATGAGCATGTTTTGGATAATAGCAACACTTTTCCAGTTCTGCCAGTAGTTAATAAGTTCAGATATTGATGTACAATTCATTGCAAAAAGATTGCATTGCTTAATTACATTCTTGTGAGGATGTAGATACAAAAGGATAAAGGTCTTATCTTAGTGTATCTATTTCCCCACAGGGAAAGAGACTGTGCTGTTCTCCAGTACATGCACATTCACAGATATATTAGAGTTGTGCTCACACTGGGAAAGGCAGTAGCATAAATATTTCAGTAGAAAAATAAATTTCTAACAGAAATAATGCTGGTAGAACCTCTGTATGTGTGCCAGACTCCACTGACAACAGCTTTTTCCTGATTCCCATGATAACAACATCAATAATCGTGAAATCCTTTGGAACTAATGTGGTGTATGAGTGTAATTCTGAAGGACAATCACTTCACTGGCTCAGAATATTCTGCAACAAGGTGATTGGGGCATCTGGCTGCATTAACAGAATACAAGTAGATGCTGTGGATAGAAATGAATCTATCATCCCTGGTCCTGATTATTATGTCACTCAGATATATACTAACTTTCAGTATCAATGGGCTATTTTAAAGGTTATCAAAACTTCATCAGGAATGTTTTCTGCTAAATCCATAATATCTTTTAGATGGCACATATGTGAAGATTTCCAAGCTTTTAGTAGTGTTCTATTTCTTGTTCTGAAACTCCAAATAAATGGTCTAGAGAATATTTATTCTATTTTAGTGATGGGGAAAAGATTTAGAAAGAGAGATACTTTGCAGCATGTTTTTTCTATTTTAGATATTTTTATTCATTACTTCTTTTGCTTTCAGAGAAAAAAAAGAAGTCCCAGTCTTTTGAATCCTTCTTCAAAGAAGTTGTTTCTATGTTTTTGTGCTAATTACTATAATTCCTCTCTAAGTCCAGTTTTATTTCACATTCTTCCACTATTTGGACAGTATAAGAGCAAGGTATTTCAGGTACTGCAACTCTGACACTCCTACTGGTACTGTGACTTTGCCTGCAATGTTTTCTGTTCTACTCCATTTGCCCAAGAACTCATCTTTTTGAAATGTGATTTTGTATTAAATGGAAATTTCTAGTGGGCTAGAAACTGAGTCCATCATTTCCTAAACTGCTCTTGTTAATATAAAACAGTAAGTGTAAAAGTAATTCAAGTTTCCTTTCCAATTGTTGAGAGTGTCTATATCTCTGGAAATCACTATTCTGAGAAGACTCCTTGAACTTGAAAGGGCAGCAGATAGGCTGGTTATGACAATTGCATATCATATTCTAAGGTACATTAGCCATAGACTGTGCTTACACTTAAAAAAATTTTCAGCTAATTGCATTTGCTGTAGGCAAAATATTCCACTGTGGCCAAAGACCCTGCTGACATGCACACATCTCCTGGTGAAGGTGTCTGGGATTGACTTGAGACTACATGAATGTAACTTCTGCCTCCTCTCAGGGATCCTTTGAATTTATGCTGAGAGATAGCAAATGCCTCACATATTCTATTGCTTGGCTCTTCTGTATGTTGTCCCATGAATTACTTCCTCAAAGAGTAAATACAAGCAGAAATCTGTCTCCAATTTTCCATTGTTTTTGAATGATGGTTATTGGGTCATACTGTTTAGAAATGTCAAGGGAAATTTAAAATGGATCTATACAAGACTTTGAAGTTTCCCCATGAGTCTCCTTTTTGGTGTGTTTGGCTAAAAAGTGTGACATGTGTTGACAGAGGTTAAATGCTACAACCTTGACTAATTCAAAATTTGGCAAAATGAATTGTTGTCCCTGGATTAAGGGAGAGAGATAGAAAACGAGAAATATGGGACCAAACTTGGGTTTGGTGGCAATATTAGTGAAAAGCTATCTATATATAGTAGGTGCTTTGGTTACTGCAGAATGAGCCTAAACAATGATTACATGTTTCTTGCCTATGGCAGATACTTTCAACAGGAATGGAAATATATGAAAGCAAATCTAACAGTTTCTAAGTATTCCAATGGAATTGAGGTCACACTTTGAAAGGAAGACAAATATTCAACAAGAAAAGGAATAGTTCACGAATTTCTTAATTTGAAATTCCTGAAGTCAGGGAGTTGTTCTCCAGATGAGATACAATTAAAGCATGCAAAATTCCTGTTTCATAGTTGCTTGCATCAGAGTTGGAACTGAGAGTTGATTGAAACTGCAAGTATGTTGATATATATCAGGGAATGCAGCAATTCAGCTTTACTAAGTGCATGTAGGACACATCCCAAAGAACCTCTTCCCATTTCGGTGTTACTATCTACCTGCACGGTGTCCTTGCTAAACACTGCCAGTTTGTCAAGTGTCAGAGAGTAAAGGTGGGTGACATCAGACAATTTGAGCTTTGCCCAGCTGCAGCTCTGGCAGAGCAGCACACATCTTGCAGCTGATGAGGTGCACGGAATCTCACCTGGCCTCACCTGAAGCAGAGATGACTTCACTTACATTTTATTTTGCAGTTTACATATCAGATTGGAAGGCAGAGTAGCATGGTTCAGAAAGGAACAAATAAAGAAGAACTAAGTTGAAAATATTAGGGTTTGGATATAAATTTGGAAATAAGTATTTGGAGTTTGGATATAAATTTCAATGGAGTTAGAAAAGATTGAAGATATGGGGATGTGGGCATTAGTGATGGTGGAAAGAGAGCACTCCTTTTCCAATGCCAGCTGTTTCATAGAAATGCTCTCTCCATGCAGGTCTCATTTCTGGGAACAGGAAGAGAGAGGGAGTTCCTGAAGAAGTTGGTAATGAGATTGGGAATCTTAAATCTAGTGCTGTGAAGTAACAACTAGGCATCCTCAGGTTCTACAGGTGGTGGTAAAATGACATTGCAGCAAAACCATGGCAAGAGGGCAGAAGATTAGGAACAGCCCTTAAAGGGGAAGCAGTTAAAAAAGGATTCATGAGAAGGTTTTTTCAAATAATTTATCATCTGAGTGTCCCAAGTTACCAAAATCTGATTAAACTGCAAATCTCTGGTATATCACCCCACGTATCCAGGACATTTCTTATGTTTTCCATTGCTGCCACTTCTGAGTTTATCACTACAGACATATTGAAGGAAAATTGGTGAATATTAATTCTTTTATGCGTTTAGACCTGTAAAAACCTTTTCTTACAACTATTAGCTTTACAGCTTGTCTTCTTTTGTATATTTTTCCTTCCTTCCTGTATTATAATTTCCCCCAGAAGCATTGCTCAATTTTTACTGCTTTGCTATGATCTTATAAATCTGATTGTTCTTTATTTTCTATGTCTCTGCTCTGGCAATAACATATTTTTTCCTGATGTGAGGTGAGCATCAATGTTTCTTTTTTTTTTTTTTTAATTTTTTTTTTTTTGGTTTTACTCCTTCTTTGGTAAATGGGTTGTAAAAAAACCCTATAATTTTCATTTCAGATGCCAGGAGTGAGTTGACAAAGAAGACTTTCTGCATACCCTACTGCTCTGCCTGGAAGCTAAAGAAAAAATAATCCTTTTGTATGCCACATGAAGCAGGTGAAAATCTTTTGCAATGGGAAGGATGTGAAAACTTTGTGAAAACGATGCTGTTTAATACTTTCCCATGGCATAGGTTAGCTCCTACACCTGTGTGCTGGTTGAATTATGCATTTTCCATTAGAGCGATATGCTTCAGAATGATTTTGTAGCTGATGGTACTGTAGAAAATTTACAGTTTGTCGCTGAATTTATTAGCAATGCATGCCACAGTCCTTGGTTGGGTACTGCATATCACAAAATACAGAGAAGCAGGTCATAGTCTGTTCAGAGACTGCTTATTTCTAAGATGCAGGCATTTAAAGGAGCAGTAAAGGGCATATTATTATGCAGACTTTCAGACGTATTAAGTCTATTTGGAGAAATATGATACAGATATACTGCTAGCAATCCACAGAGGCTATAGGCAAGCCATGTGCTAGACAATGTGGATTTTACAATATGGGAATAAAAACTGATTCTGTGAATGCTTAGAAATAATACGTGGAGTCTAGGAGGAAGGCTTGTTAAGCTGAATTTTAAAAAAATGAAGAAATTCTTGCACACATTTTGGACTTTGGGAAGCAAAGCCATTACTATACTTTCCAGATATCTATCTGATCAGAAAATGTAATTTCTCATTTAGTTCAGGAAGCATTACATATGTTTAGTTCCTGACAAAACCTTTACTGATGGGCACCTTGTTCTGATTAATTCTTGCTGGTTTTTGTCAGCATCAGAAAATACATTATCAAAAGTGAATGGTATATACCTATGAAAGGTATTTGATTTCCCCCACAATACTGCTGACTTTATGTGTGCTCTTTATCAATCAGAAGAGAAATCTAAATTCTTTATAAAAGAGAAGAAAGCTCAGTTTTTTTTTTTTTTTGGTTTTTTTTTTTTTTTTTTTAATTAAAATTATATTCGTTGGTTGTTTTGGGGTTTTTTTGATGCTTTTAATTGTGAGGCCCTCATTCCCTGAGGGGATAGCCTGAAGTTGTGTCAGGAGGGGTTTAGACTGGATAGTAGAAAAAGGTTCTTCCCCCAGAGGGTGGCTGGCCAGTGGAACGGGCTCCCCAGGGAAGTAGTCACAGCACCAAGGCTGACAGAATTCAAAAGGTGTTTAGACAATTGTCTCAGGCACATGGTGTGACTCTTGCGGTGTCCTGTGCAGGACTAGTATTTGGACTTTGGTGGTCTTAGGGGGTCCCTTCCAACTCATCATATTCTCTTATTTTATGGTATTCTAAATTAGAGACATGGATAAATTAATTAAATAAATTCTCAATAATTCTGACTTTAAAAATATTATCAGTAAAAATATTGAGTTGTTTCACATTAAAAAAAAAAGTTTATGTACTGATTAGGCACTTTCTCACTGAGTTCACCAGCTTTTCTGAAATAAACCCAGAGTAGGAGAGTGATACCTATCATGAAGAAAATATACATGTAAGGTGAATGAAGATGAGCAGTGCTCTTAAATCACAAAAACAAACAAACAAAAAAGTGAGACTGAGAGCTGGGCAAGAACCAAATGAGCTGGGAAATCAAAAGACAACATAGCTTCATAAGGGTTTTTTGGATTTCACAGCGACTCGGAAGCTGAATGCCTCATAACCTATAAGCAGAGGAATGTGAGAGTCAGAAAAGTCCCTTCCCTCCTTAATTCCACTACATAAACCAACTGGATTAGATTAAAAAAAACCAAAAAACTTTATCTATTTATTACATAATAAAAATACTTAACCCCACTACTTAAACAAAAACCGATTGAACAAAAAATCTACCTGATGAAAACAAATACTACCTGCTTTGCAACAAATGGAAGAAAAGGAAAGGAAATCTTGAACTGAGCATGAGAGTCACTGTCTCAGACCTGCCTCTTGGGATGGAGTTTGGATTATGCCTGTTTCCTGGAACAGAACCCACAGTGGACTTAAAAGTGTCAGCCTAGCTCTGGAATGGTTTCTGATACTTTGAAATAGCTATCACAGCATATCATTAACAAGGCTTTTTTGCTCTCAGAACCGCATTGGAAAAATAAGTGTTTTATAGATTCTGCTGCTTCATAAAAAGAAGCATCAGAGCAGGGATGTAATTAAATATTTGGCATCTCAAACATTATGTGCAAATTTAACCTGAGCCCGTAAATCAGCTCAGCATCAATAACGGTGTAGAGTGTATGCAAAAAATATAAAAACAAGAAAGCACATCCTTTTGCAAGCCCTGAATAATAATTCACAAAATGGACTCTACAAGGACAGGTTACTGACGCAAAACTAAAGCAACTGTAAAACATACACACCCCCCCAGAAAACCATCAGAATGCAGATTAGAGATATTGCTTCTGCTTTCCTCTTCCCAAACTTCCTAGGAATTACTGCTTCATAACAGTTCCTCAACTCTTTCCATATGATTAAATTTTGGTTATCTCACTGCAGCAGGATAATTGTATGCAGATCTGCAAGAATTTAACATTGTTATCTCCTTTTAAATCTTTAATACACTTGTTTTCCTTAAAAAAAAAAAAAACAAAAAAAACCACAAAAAACCCACCAAAAACTCTGTATGTGGATCGTCATATTGGAAATGTGTTATTGCTTACTTTGGCAAGAGAAATGAAAAGTTTTGTTGGAAGGCTTGACAGATTACCAAAATGAATCCCCCCATGGATTTTAAAATCTTTTGGAGAGCTGCAAAATTCAATTAAAATTCTGTGATACCATTTGTTTATATAGTTTATATGATAGTATCAAAACCTTGGGTCTGGTCTTTCTAGTATAAGCTTTAAGCTTGCAGAAATGCTTATTGAATTTGTTTTATTCTTATATCTGTCTGATCTGTTGACTTGGATTGTGCATCACCCAAAGAAGGAACAGGAAATCAGGACGTGAACTCCACATTTCAAGGTATCATTCCAGGGACTATAACTGCTTCCAGTGAAACAAAAGTTGAGCTTCAGGTATTCCCCTCATATATACCCAGATATCCATTCCTTTCTACATAGCTAGCTCCCTCTTCTTTCCACTACATTAAAAAGGAAAGGTAGCAAGGAACGTGTCATGATCTGCAACATCCTGTAGGATGGGATGCCACATCTCATTCACTTCTTCCAGCCAAGGAGACATGGATGAGACACCAACTGCTTCAGCATCATGTATTTAAGAACTTTATTCAACTAACAGCAAGGTAGATCCCTTATTCCCTCACTTAAGACCACACAACTATTTGTGATTCTGTGTGCAGGGAAGTAGAATGTTGCACAGTAGCAATGCACAAGACATGGCTAGAAGAGAAATGCAGCTGGAAAGAAACTATGCTTTTCCCACTAAATTGTTGTTAAAAATATAGAATGTGGAGCATGTTTTTCCGAACATGGTGGATGATGATGCATGGTAAAAAAAATATTTTGGCAGAGTTAATTGATTTGACTTCAAATATTCTATGATCTAAACTATTACCTTGATCTGAGTTTTTCTGGAGCAGTTCTACATAGCATGAATCTCTTTTACATACGATAAAAAGACAATGTATTATAAAAGGTATCACCTGCTCATGGTTAACAGTAGAAGCACTCATGGGTTTTCCATCATTATGATGCATTTTCTCATTATGGGGCAGTGATATATCATGTTATTTAAAGTCCATATTAAGGGCAAGAATATGAACTGCCAGAATAAGAATCAGCTTAGATACTATATGAAGGTAATCTTTTGGTCTGTGCTCAGGTGCTCTACCAAGTGAAGCCAACTCTATCATGAGAGGCATGGAACTGCCTCCTATATTTTAACTTCCATACATTCATTTTGCTGCAAAGCTGAAAATACTGCAGGTCTCAGGTGGTGTAAAGGCCACTAACTAAAAGTATGACATGAGTGATGTTTACAATCATAGCCAGAGAAGAAATGACTTTTGGAATATACCTATTGCTTTTCAGATAGGTTTCAGTTAGTTAGAAAAGTAGAAAATATCAATAATTATCTCTCCTCTGTGAACTCTGTGAACACAACTAAGGGAAGTAAATGGCTTATGATCTGTGCATAATCTAGCAAGCAACTAATCTCTACATTCTTGAAGGCAGTGCACATTTTGCAATATGACATTCTTGTACTGTACAATAACCAGAGGGAGATATTTTTTCCTTCCTAGTCCTAGAAATAAGGAAAAGAGGGCACTAAAGTAAATGATTTTCTGGCTGGTTTCACTCAAAATCTTCCATGGAATCTGCTGATAGCTTGAAAAGAATTTAATAAAAAGTTGAAAAAGGAGAGATTGAATAGGATAAGTGATAAGAACCAAGGTGATGAGAAACTCTGAAAGATCAATCTAGTGAAGTACACTGAGGTTCAACAGAAGCTTTTGAATTAGACTATTTTCAAACCACTTCAGCTGAATATGGACCCTGGAGTGCAATTTGCAGTGGTACCAAATTGATAGAAATTGTTTTTCTATAAAGCACCTTGGTGTGTTAGCTTTGATTAATCAGAGGCAATTATCACAGCTAATGGAGCATAGCTACAAACACAGAGAACACAGTCACAGCAAAGTTCACAGGCCTCTTGCACCTAAAGTTCCACAGGAATGTGCTCCATAGGCAAACCAATTTGTGCATGCTGCTGAAAGTGTCTTTTCTAAGCACCACAGTTATCATGTGTTTGCTTCAACACCAGATGAGCTCGGTCACAAGCACCTCTGCACTTTGGAATTTTGAAATAACTTGAATATCAAGCATTGGAACAGGCTGCCCAGGGAAGTGGTTGAGTCACCATCCCTAGAGGCATTTTAAATATATGTAAATATGATGCTTAGTTGCATAATTTACTTCTGAACTTGGCAGTGTCAGGTTAACAGTTGGATTTGATGACCTTAGAGGTCTTTTCCAACCTAAACAGTTCTGTGATTCTGTGATTGTGTGATTAACTTTCTGTAAACATTCAAGCAGCAAAATGTATAGGTCTCATAGTGCACTTGGACCATTGCTGCTGTCCTAATATAACTCACAGTTTTGGGGTAAATCAGTGCCAAACTGAATTAAATATGTAATCTTTCAGATGGGACAATTGCTGCTATTCCAAGGGTCAGACTTCAGTGAAATATTTAATCCTTTTGGACATTCTGCTTTAAAATATTTCAGGCTAAATACTGCCTGGTATGGAGAAGTAGGTTGAATTCCCAGTCTCTATTGGGTTTACTTGCAATGGAATTTAGTTTTTGCTTTCCTCATCCTGGGGGCAAGTAATCTCTTCAACCACCTCAGCTAACTCCACATGGGAACTGTGGTCTCTGGGATCAAAGTCCTTTCCTCCCTGTGCTAATCTTAGAGATTCTTGCAATTATACTGAACTCATTGATGGTCTGTATAAATACAGCAAATTGTGTATTTGGCAAGTCAGTGATTCAGCCAGCTCTGCAATGGGAGCTGTGATATCTGATAAAAGAATCAGTGGTCAAATGGAGGCAGCAAATTTTTATAGCTCCTTGCTTGGTATGGCTGAGTCAGACTCTACATTAACTGCTTCAAGGCCAAAAGGGCGACCTAAATTCTTATTGCCTGTGCTCAAGAGAACTATTACATCACTTAAAATGGAAACTGACAAAGTTCCCCTGAGCCATGCTTGCAACCACTCTCTGCATGATCAAAACCAGCCACTGAAATGCAGGATATAATGTAATTGCTGGTTTTTGGAAGTATTATTGACTGTTTTTCATCTTTTCCCAGGTCACATCATAAACATTTAATTTAATGGGCAGTAGCAGTGAAATTTTTATATAGTATTTTACCATATAATACAGCTAGAACCTCCAAAAACAAATTAGCTGTTTCCTTATAAAAGTTATTACAGCAGCTCACCTAGAAGACCCATTTCTTTCTTTTCCTAAGTGCTGTTGGAAATAATCCAAATATACTGGAAATTATGCCTTCAATTTTGCAGTGAGGAAATGGGGACATGGAAAGTAGCTCAGGAGATGCTTTCAGGGCTGCAGAACTGATCCCTGGTTTACATGGCTGTTACACTACAATCCAGAGTCCTCAGAGAGAAGCCTATGTACCCTGTGCTCATCATGGGATGGTCTGAGCTCCTCCAAATGGTGACACAATTACAGGAATTAGAGGAAATACTTCTCCTGGGGGATGAACCTCAAACTCTGACCATCAAGGCAACTTTCTGTCAAGCACAGAGAGGAAGACCTGCTGAATGCTGAGCACCTGCTTAAGAGCAACCAGTGTCACATGGTGATGCCATTCCTTGGCTTTTGTATGGTAGAAATAGGAAAAGGGGAGGGGAGGATATAACTTCACTCCTTCTCACTCCCCCCAGTGCTTTATCTCTAAAATGAGGAGCTGGACTTAAATTAGGGAGTGCAATGTTCTTGCCTGTGGTGGTGTCCTTCCATCTGTCCAGCAAGAGACCATAAACCAATCTGCCCTGCCCTCTACAGAGAAAGTTTCATGAGAAAAGGAAAGTCTCATGCATTCGAGCTCTGCTGGGGCAGACAATGAGACAGGGACTTTCAGGCAAAATGAGTAGGAAAATTTTTGGTTTGATTTGTTTTCCATGTGATGATATTCCTCTAAGGCTAATCTCTATTGTATTATGAATTGTACATACTTGTGACAGTGATGTCCACAGTGGCTGTCACAGTAAACTGTGCAAAATGAAACATTATGAAGCAACTGCTGAGCAGGAAGATGTAGGGGTTTCATTGCTTATTGAAAGGTATTGCCATCTCTGTAGAAAATTGATTCCTTCAACACCCAAATCTACAAAATTGCCTTAGGAATACAGAAAAAAAATATCCTCCTTTAAAAGCAAAAGCAGCAGAATGTTGTTATTTTGTCAGGCTTGCAAGTTTCATTTTTCTTTTAAAAAGCAGTTGTAAATGAGTATATTTTTAAAATTGTAGAGACAGCAAAAATGGGAAAAGTTTGGCATCCAAAAAAACCCTGGGGTCTAGCTCAGCCTGCCACATTAGCTATGGCTTAGCAATGTGCATTATGCAAATACAGCAAAGAGCCTTTTAAAACCTGATTAAAGACCTGACCTACAGATTAAGTAGGGCCATCTTAATATTGTGCATGAAAGGAATGTCCTGTGTTGGGGACTAAGATAGTGAGGAATAGGAGAAAATATTCTGGGTTTAATTTTCTAATGCTAATTCCAAAAATAAATAGATTTTTAGGAAAAATAAAGAAAAATGGAATTCAGAACTGACGACCTGTACAGTCTTTGCTTTAAGGACAATTGTCTCTTATCTGCAGTGTTCTAAGTAGCAGATAAAGATAATAAGCAAAATGTCAACGAGGCATGACAAACTTTTTTTTTCTATCTACCTTCTTAAAACCAAAATTTTACCTGTAAGGAAGATTTAATATTTCTTTCTAGATAGGAAGACAAAGCATTTTCTATTTTTTTAAGTGTTACCTTTTATTACATGTATTTTCTGCAAGAGAAAGAGGGAAGTACATTCATATATGATAAGAAAATGCAGACAATATGAAAACATAAGCACTCAATATTAATAGCATATTTTTACAGGTAGCTTTTACCACTTTAGAGAACTTCTTGCTGCTGTTGCATTGCTCCATTTGTGATGTAGGAGGAAAATTGCTTGGGATGGAATTCTGCTTGCAGCTCAGGCTGTTGAGATAGATGCCCTCATTTGATTTGATTGTATAAGCTTTCAGATCTGAAACTAGTCTGCTGATATAAACAGTTGATCAAATTAAAATGCCTTCTTGGACAATAAGGAAACAAAGAAAATAGCTTTATCTCCTCTTTTTTTAAAAAAACATCCTGGTGCTAAAAGAAAAAAAAAAAAAAACAACAGGCAAAAGAGAGAAAAGATAGAAAGATGAAGGCACTCTTGTGAAGGGAATTTTCTTATCATAAAAATGTTGCCAGCTAATAGAAGAATTAAGACAGTTGAACCAGCTCTTAAAAAATCCATGTGACACTGGTTACAGAGTGAGAGTGGATAAGCAATTTAAACAGTGTAATTTACTCTTCCAACATAAGTTTTTCATTGAGGCAATATCCATGATCAGACTACAAACACTTTGCTTAGAGTTACCGCATTTGAGGATAGCTCTTTTATAAGCTGATCACAAATAATTCTGATGCAGGTATATGTGTCTCCTAGCTTTGAAACAGGATCTTTAATGTTTGTTCCATATCACAGCTATTGAATATCTTGACAAAGTTTAACCCGAAAAGACAAAAAGGCTGCAAGCCACAAGGATCTAAATTTTCTGGGTTAAATCTGTTTAGGAATGGTACTGCACACAAAGAATTAAAGATTTCTGCTAAGTCTATATCCCTTTTCCTGCTCTGATCCCCCTTAACTTTGTCCTCTGCAATACCATTAGCAAGACTGCAACCCGAAAAGATTTCAGTTTGATTTACTTCCAGAGTTTTAAGTAAGTATCTCTTAAGAGTTTTTATACTCAGAGCACATGCAATTCACACAGCTCAAATTAAAGCACAAAGCCTCATTCCGAATTTGTTGTAGGAAATCCTGAGAAAATTAATCCAAGAAAAATCTTATAGTTCTGCAGGTTTTTCTGCTATGTTTTAAAGGCTTGCAAGGTTAAGAAAAATTTACAGAATGAGATTCCAATGACAAGACGTTGGAAACGGACTAAGGCAATTTTGAGTATTGATAACAAAGTAACTCCCTGAATGTCCCCTGTCAGGCACTGACAGCTGATGCATGTTCAGCACATAGTGAGTACTCCCAGTTCCATCAGACTGTCTCCATAAAGTCATTGCTCATAATACTATATGCTGTCATTTTGGTCTGAAGCACAAACAGTGGCTTTGTTCTGTGAAAAATAAATATCCCCTCTGCTTTCTGTCTTCAGAACAACAGCAGACACAGGTCAAAATAAGGATGGTCTAAGTGAAAGCTGAAATAAATTGTCTAGCATTTAATTTTTCTAAGCCACAAGATAAATAATGATTAGGCAATTCATGTATGGTCACCCTCTTGTTCCTGCTGCTGATAATCATACTTGGCGGCACTAAACAATTTATATAGGCAGTAATATATCAGCCCAGCAAATAAATATGAATCAGTGAACCAGCTAAAAATTGTCTGAAACACCCTTCCTCCACAAAGTCAGAAGAGCATAACACATCAAAATAAAGGTCAGAGCAACCCCAATTTGAGCATTGCTAGTTGTCTTTGATTGCGTTTGACTCTGAGTTTCATTTATCAGTGTAAGCCACTGAAGTGATCTCTGTATTTCCAAATTGTTTCTAATTTGTTTCACTGCAGTCCATAGAAAGGAAGACAATGATTTCTGCTTCTTTGTTCACGATTTTTGTTTCCTCCAAATAGTCTCCAAATTTGCTTTTCAGCTTTCCAAAAGCAGAGAGAACTTCATTAGCATTACTAATGCTATTACTGTGACTGATTGTTTATTATTGTTATTACCACTACATAATTTTTAAGTTATTTTTTGATACACCATAATAGAGTTGTGGAAAACAACAGGGAACCTGCAAGACCACTGCTCCCAAATATTAGTTTTTTCTTAACTAAAACCATTAGAAAATGCTAAAATTAGGAGGTTTATAAAGTTTTTTTCCATTTTTCTGACAGACAATTTAGAAAAATGGGACTAAACATCTACAGTACGTGCTTTTAGCTTAAGGGCCAGCAAAACTGATAAAAAGGTAAGAGCAGGCAATGGCATGAGCTGAAGAGAAAGAAAAAGACAATAAAGATATATAGATTTGGTAGGAAGCCAGCCAGCCTCCTTTTGCTAGTTCAAAAAAAATGGAAGTTACCTTTAGCTGAAGATCTTTCTTGAGTGGATCACAGGGCACATAGGTGTTCACTGTGGTCCAATTTGTTTGATTAAATATTCATAGAATTGCTAAGGGCAAGATTTTACTCTGGTTTAATCAATAGGCACATTGCCATTGTCTCCAATTGGAGTGTTTATGGGATGGTTTGCCTAAATGAATGCAATGTATATTCCTCTATGCAGCACGAATGTTCACATGCTTCAAGCCCATTTGCAGCTGTGCTTTCTATCCATCTGCTGATTCAATTGCCTCCACATTGTTATCCAGTGACATTTAAAGTTCTTTATGGTATCTGAGGCAACCAAACAAAGCTTGTTCATATGTCACAGGACTTAATTGGAGCAGTGCCTCCTGCACTGGCAGCAGCTGGCCAGGTTGTTTGCCCTAGAGCAGCTCAAATGACACTGGATAATTAAATTAAGGCAAATATTTCACCTCAGATTTTCTAGCCATAGACTTCCAGTCTTCCTCTGCAAAGGTTGCTTGCTGAATAAGTTACAAAAATTAGTGAGAAGTTACTTTTGTTCACAAGGAAATATGCAAGGCAGAGCAAGGCTCTAAGCGCTTGGTGGTGATGGAGCCATGTCCTTTTGTCATTGTTATTAGTTTTTCCAAAGTGAACAGATTCTAAAGTCCATGAGTCTGTCTCTTCCAGTGTTAAATTACAATGCATTTGAACCCCCTTATGGTGCAAAACCAGAAGGGAGACACTTGCTCTCTTGACATTAATTCTCTAACCCAAATTACCTTTCCTTTCTCTTGCAGGGCCTACATACTGGTCATTTACTTCTGAAAGCATTTTGGCAATAGTGAGGGCTCTTTGATGTCTGTCAGTAGCAATAAGGACACATCCTTTGCTGGTGTAACTTGACATATACCCAATGAAATCACCTAGCACATTAGCTCATCACTTTTACCCTTGAACAGAGAGAAACAGAAAACGAAAAAAATCTTTGCTTTTGGTGGGTAGCTGAAGCAGGTAATACTCTTGGAAAGAAAATATAAACCTCAGGTTTTGAGCTTCTTGGAATTCTGTGTTTTCCTTAGCAGCTCAGCTTAAAGGAAAGAGCTGATTGTTAAGCATCACTTGCATAGTTTGTTCTTGTTCAACAGCAATTAAAACATGAAATCATTGATTACCACAGAGTTACTGTGAGTCTTTCTTCCCACCTGAATTATAATGTGGTTTGACAGTTAAAGACACGTTTGGTGTTAAGTCTGAAATTCATGGTTGAATAAAGATTTAACATAAAACTGGAACATGTTTTCAACCATTTATGAAAGCAAACCTCTGAGTCCCTACTCTGTGCTCTCAGATTCCTAATAAAGGTGAGGAGCTGGAAAGAATATAGAGGGGTAAAGTGATTGACTTATAGGGATTTGTTCAAGGAGCTGAATGTTGATATCTTGGCCTGACAACTTAGCAGGATAAGGCAACAGTGTTCAAGCACTTGAACAGTATAACCATGAAAATATGCTATGAGTTATTAAGGCTGACAAAAAAGATATCAAAATCTCCAGACAGTAAGCAATAGGAGCATTTTGCACACAAATACCTTTATAGAGCTTAAACAGTTACAGATGATTACAGAGGGTTTTAAATTTTTTTATTTTTATTTTTTTTCAAATCAGGCCTGAAGCAATGGAAAGAAAGTAATCAAAAGAATTCCAGAAAATAATATTTTCCAATTATAAGATCTATTAGGCTGAGCAATAATCTTTACAGGGAAAGAATATGAATCCCATAATTGAAGAATCTATTAAAAGCAATCTTACGCTTACATTGGCACTGACTGCATGATTTAATGTCGGGCAAATTTCCCCCTCTCCCATCTCAAATATCTATTATTTTAAATTCAACAAGAACTACCTGATAGGATTCATGAAACTTACCTTATAAAAAGAGAAACTTTGAGGAAGAATATAAATATACCTCAGTTTTTACATCAAGCTGTCTTGATTTACCACAGTGTCTCTGCAAACCTATGAAGTATTGCTTGTAATTCAAGACTGCTCTTTGTAATGCATAACAAACATTTTACTTTTCTGTCTTCAGTGTGTGCGAAATGGTTAATTAATATGAACTGAAAATGAATCCTGGAATTTTTGTATGTATATTTAGTTACTTTTGTTAAACTTGGCTTAAATCCTGTAGGATCCAGTCTCAGGGTTACTTCAAGAATTTTCCCAAGGGCTGGTTCGTCTGCATGAGTACTAAAGTTTAATGTTCTTGTTCAGTTTAAATGTAGTTGCCTGGACTAGCCAGACAATCCGATAATTTTTAAGTAACAAACAATTTGTAGTTTCCTTTGCTAATGAACCTGTGACAGTTCTATTGAGGTCTGGATAATTTACTGCACAATGAACACATGCTTCAGACTGTAACATTTGGCCACAGATTATTTCCTTCTTGATATGAAAATATGACCAATTTGTACAGAGTGTTATTGATCAAAATCTTAGTTATTTGAATCTATTAGGGCATTTGAACATTTGAAATTGAAAATCTTAACTAATGCTACTCTCCAATACAACTCTGATGATCTCAGTGTAGTGACCTCAGCAGGGATTTGATTTATATAATTCGGTTCTCACCTGATTTACATTTGTAAAAATGAACTTACTATGGGGAGTTGTGCTGGAATTACTGAAGAAAAAAGGTATGACTAGTATGTCTCATAAAATGGAATAAATGGCCAATGGCTCATAAAAGTGTTAAGTAGACACTTGAATATTCTCTGTTGTAATGTTATGTGAAGACTTTGAAAGACATTCTGACCCTAGCTGACATTAGTTTTTGCTTTATTAATACTTTCAGGCATGACACTAATCTTTACTTATTTGGAGAATCCATTAATTTCATCACATCCTTTTAAGTCTGCCATTTGCATGGTATGATAGCTTTCATTTCTAAACTAAGAAATTTTGTAGCTTTAGATATCTGATATGGCACAGCTATAAGAAAATCTCCTTTGACTGAGACATAAGTCAATCCTTTAAGACTGCAAAGTTTAGTCTGATAAGAGACTAAGAATTCTTACATCAACATCTGTGACTAGTGTTTTACATTATGGTTTGTTACCTAGGAAACTCCATTCCATCTGCAGATATTTTTATTCTTAGGATCATAGTACCATGGCACAGTTCAGAATAGAATGGACCTTTAAAAATCATCTAATCTATCCCCTCCGTTGTGGACAGGAACAGCTTTCACTTGATCAGGTTGCTCAAAACTCCATTCAAACTGACCTGGAACACTTCCAAGGATGAGGCATCCACAAGTTATTGGGAAGCCTGATCCTGTGTCTCACCATCCTCATAATGAAACAGTTCATCCTCATATCTAATCTAAAGCTATTCTCTGCCAGTTTGAGGTTACTACCCCTTGTCTTACGACTACAGTCCATGGTAAAAGGTGTCTTCATCTTTCTTGTAGACCCCTGTATTGCATTTGTTTGGCAAGGTTTAGACAGCAGGTGGGATGCAGGTGTGAAAAGCAGTTAGGAGCTTCCCCCATATCAAACAGAGGCAGTTCCAGATATCTCTAAGATGGATCTGCCTCTGACCAAGGCCAAGCAAGTCAGTGACAGTGGTAGTGCCTCTGTGATATTTATTCAAGAAGAAGGGAAAATCTTCTTCACAACAGCAGCTGGATGAGAGGGGTGGGAATATGTGAAAGACACCAAGGCCTGTGAAGAAGGAGGGGGAGGAGTTGCTTCAGGCACTAGAGCAGAGGTTTCCCAGCATTCTGTGGTGAAGACCATGCAGAGGTGGACTACAGCCCCTGCAGCTGGAGCAGATATTCACCTGCAGTTTGTGGAGAATTTCACATCAAAGCAGGTGGATGTATCCTTGTAGCCACATGGAGACTGTACTGCAGCAGGCTCCTGACAGGATCTGTGGACCCATGAAGAGAGAAGCCCACATTGGAGCACATTTTTCCAATGGGACCTCTGGCTCTGCAGGGAACCTCCCTCTGGAGCAGTCTGTGCTTGTAGGACTTCACCCCATGGAAAGAATCCACACTGAAGTAGTTTGAATCACAGAATTGTGAAGAGTCCAATGTCTGGGAACATTCAAAGTCAGGTTGGACAGAATTCTAAGAAATCTTTTGCAGCTGAAGATGTCCCTGTTCATTGTAAGGGGGTTGAACGAGATGACTTTTAACAGGTCCCTTCCATCTCAAATTATTTTCTGATTCTATGGTTCTATGAACTGCATCGTATGGGAAGGAACTCAGATTTGAGAAATTAGTGGAGGGCTCTTACCTGTAGGTGATACACTGCACTGGAGCAGGGGAAGAGCTTGAGGAGGGAGGAGCAGCAGAGAAAACATGTAATGAGCTGACTGCCACCCCCATTCTCCATCCCTCTGTCTTGCCTGGAGGAAGTAGAAAAATATGGAGCAAAATTGAGCCCATGAAGAAGGGAGAGGTAAGGTAAAGGTGTTTTTAGATTTCTTATTTCTTGTTATACTATCCTGGTTTGATTGGCAATAAATTAAATTAATTTTCTGAAGTTGAGGGGTTTTTGACTATGACAGTAATTGCTGAGCACTCTATCCTAAACTTAGAAGCTTTTTGTAATATTTTCTTCCCGTGTCTGGTTGAGAGGGGGAGTGATAGAGTGGTTTGGTGGGGCAACTGTAGGCTGGGCAAGGTCAAACCACCAGAGGCCCCTTTAAGTACTGAAAGGCCACAGTAAGGTCTCCCTGGAGCCCTCTCCAGCTCTCAGTCTTTCTGGTTAGAGTTGTTCCACTCTGACCACTTTCTGTGGCTTTCCCCTGGACCTGCTCTAACAGGTCAATCTCTGTCATGTGTTGGTGGCCCCAGAGTTGGATGCAGCACTCCAGCTGGGATCTCATGAGAGGTGAGGGGCAGAATCCCTTCCCTTGACCTGCTGGTCACACTGCTTTGGATGCAGCCAGGATACAGCTGGCTTTCTGTGCTGCAAGTGCACATTGCCACTTCCTATCTAATATTTCATTCCAGTATCTGGGAGACCAGGACTGAGGATCTTCTGGGGCAGCCCTGAAAGGGGCCCATCAGGGAATTCTTTTCTTGGAGGTCCTTATTGAGGGTTCCCACCTGCCACCATGCCCCTGTGCTTCTCTGGGATTGTTGAGATGGCTCATTCCTGAGTTGATGGCTTCTGTGGTGGCCCTGGAAGTACTTGGCGCAGGGTATTGTTTGGGCTCTCCCCACCTTCTCCAGTGTCTTTCTGTGCTCCTTTGTGAGTGTACAGATGAGATTTTATAATATAACAATCTCATGTTATACCATGAGTATCCCCACTGGAGTGTTTTTAGTGTCACTAGGATGGATAACAGAAAGAAGAAGGAATATAAGGACTGGGCATGGTCTGAACAAACAGACACCTAAGGTCTAATTCTGCTTTCCTCTGTCATCTTGGTATATTGGATCAGTCTTCAATATCAGTATTCTCAGTTTCTAAAAGGAATATGAGAAGACATACTGGAACTCCAGACTGCTTCTCAAGCACAAAAATCTGGATGATAATCAAATATCAGAACTATGGAGTCAAGATAAGTTCTAACAGTCAAAGTACTAATCAAGACAAGATCAAGTTCCAACACCAAATTCTCTGAAAATTATTATTGATATTGTGGTAGTCTGCAAAATTTAAGATATCTTTTTTGTACTTTTTAGGGTTTTCTAGTATTTTTAGCTAACAAGGAGTTTTAGCTATGTCTCAGGAGACTACTCATAGCAAGAGAGAACCACACTCAGTAATCACAAAGAATATTGTCTTTTCCTCTAGCACTCCTTGCAATTATAAATGTTTTTTCTCTTTCTTACAAAGTACAAAGTACAAAGTTCTGCAAGCTTAAAGCATGCAACACAAAGAGTCAAGGGACCTGCAAGGTACTATTAATTGAGGTGTATAACCTCACTCTTCCTTTGTCCATTTATTTCCTTAAATAACAGGCTTGCCTTACAAGGAAATGAAAAAGATGCTACAGCTAACCCCAACAACACATCTTGTTCTGTAGCTAAATTACTCAACATCAATCATTTAAGATCCTACTGTGGAATTCAGTCTAGGTATAATTGTGGTTTTTCGCTTGCTTTCAGTTAAACAGAATTCCATTGTTTGCTTAATGCACTTGAGAAAAACATTGTGACCACTCTAAATAAAAAAGACCCCAAACAACTCTTTTCCATTCAAATCTGTTATGAAGCAACATAGTTTCTGGACATAAAATAAATATCCACAATGATTTACCCTTGAAGATGTATTTCTCAGGACATGCACTAATGCTTTTAAAATGTGGTTTACCTAGGAATTGTACAGAAGTATTTAATTTCAAGTGATTCCTTGTTCTTGCTTGCCTCAGAGAAGGGACTGCTGTTAATTTCAGATATGCTTTTTTCTCATGAAAAACATTTAAACCTTTATATAATTTATTAGCAATTTCAAATATTTTCTTTTTATTTCAGTTTAATTAGAATGTTGATATCTAGTTTGAAGTTTTAGGAAATGAAATGTTCTCTTTGCTGTAATCAAAGGTAAACTCCAGTCAAGCTTTAGTGCTTTTTCAGCAGTGGGCTTCTGAAGATACATTGTTAAAAAGAGAAGAAAAAGAGAAAGGAAAAAGAAAGAGAAAAAAAAATGGGAAGGAAAAAAAGGGAAGAAAAAGAGAAAAATATTTCTTCTTTGGAGCTTACAGCTTCTAATGCTGTGTTTAGAGTGCTAGTGAGAAGGACAGTGTTACAATCACTGGAGGATATATTTGCAGTCCAGCATGTATTTGCACTTTTGTTCATTAAAGATGAAACTGAGGTAACCAGCTCAATCATGGGATTCCAAATAGCATCTCATGAAATGTACTATTTGAATGAGCAAACCAGTTGAGAAATCACTTTGAGGAGACCTCCATTATATAAATTCTCAATTGTAAAGTGGCTGTCCCACCTAATCCTGGCGAATATGTATGATGAATGTTAGCTGCAACAGGATTGTTAAAGTGCCACACTGAGGAGACACTGTTTATCCCCAAAGTGACCACCAGCTGTAGTTAGTTTTTATCACAATCAGGAGAGGTTTTTACCTGCTTCTTGTATAAACATAGCAGCTAGCTGTAGCAGTGGGGCAAAGACCCTCTCTCCTGCCTGCCTCATTGTATTGGACACACTTCTCTGAAAATTAAACTATCTTAAAATTAGATCTAAACTGAAAAAGGTTAGGTTTTGATTAGATGTGAGGGAGAAATTCTTTACTGTGAGAGTAGTGAGGCATTGGAAGAGGGTGCCAGAGGAACTGTAGATGTGCCATCCCTGGAATTGTTCAAAGCCAAGTTGGTGCAGTGGAAGGCGCCTGTGGCCATGGCAGTAGGTTTGGAATTGGATTATCTTTAAGGTCCCTTCCAATTGAAGCCCTTCTATGATTCTATGATAATGAAGTTCAACCAGGATCAGATACCCAAAGAAGAATTTTCTAATCTTTTAAATGGGTGCTGCCGTTCTGGAAGGCATCTTTGGGTGCTATTTGTGGAGAGTCATTTACATCTTTCTTTGTTATAGAGGAGGGAATGGAGGAGGTCAGGAACAGGTAAATCTATAATCCTGTAGCTTGGTATCAGCTCATATTAATTACAAGGCTGCTTTTATAAGCCATTCTACTGAGACATTTTATCACTTTGAAGCCAAATGAAACATTCCACACATTTTTTTCAGTCAGCTAAGATAAAAGAAATATCTAAGGCTATCGCTATCCAGCTCAGGACATTTCCATCTCAGCTAAACTGAATGTTATCACTGAAAAGCTTATTCTTCCTTGGGTCACATTTTTCTAATTGATTTTACTGTATTTCACATCTATGTATTTTTCAGTTCTTTTAAAGCTTCCTCATTTTCTTTTCCTATTATCCCTTCATTCATCAGGTCTCTTTGTATTTCCACATATAGTTCAGAGTTGTAAAGGCACTTTTCTCCACATCTTTGCACTTCTATTAGCGCATAGTCCAATGGTACTGGGAGATCTTTTTATTACTATTTCATACTGTTCCTTGCCATGAGACTAATTTCTTCTCTTATGGAACTTCAAGCAGTCCATCAACAATCCTGTCTCTTTATATTTAGATCAAATGTTGAGAATTTGTTATAAACAAGAATTAAAATCTCAAAGCGTTTGTTACAAAGATCATTTTGTGAAAGTTGTACTCAGACTTTAAGATAGTATATAACCTCAAATGACACAACAGGCCACATTCAAAGCTGATTTTATTTTGGGTACAATTCTGCTGAGCTAAATTGAGCTGAACTTGTTTATTCAGGAATTCAATCTAATCTGAAGTTGAAATGTGAACATGAAAATGCATCAGATAAAGCACTGCTGTCCTGTTAACGAAGTTTGATGGCAACACTTCATTTAATGTTCTAGATACACACCACAGACATTGCCAAAGGCAAATCTAATTAGCTGTGTGAAGAATTCCTATAGATCTGTTCTCACTTACAGAAATGTAATAAATGAGAGTAGATCTATGTCAATTTGCTATATTAACTTTTAAGCTGGCTTCAGAATGATGCATTCAGAAGTAAAAAAATCCAACAGCTGTGGATGTCTGTAGAATAATAAATGCCTCATTTTCTGTACCAGGTCATTATTGAGATCTTTATTAACTATGCTGTATATTTAAATTATCTTGTGTGTATTTTATGCATATTTGAGTCTGAAAAATACAGAAGAGAAAAGAGACTATATATAAGCTTTGTAGACACCACACAGTCATTTGGCCATATCTGATTACCCAACGCAATTAATTAAAATTAAATACTAGCTCATATTCACCACTTATCAGAAGTCTATTTGAATAACAAAGGGAATAAAATGCAAAACTGCATCATGAAACAGAATGGACATTCAGTCTGGCAAATACAAGTATCCATTAAGGCCATATTAGGTCATGGCTGCTTGAAGGGTATTTAAAATGAATAAGAATTTGAATGAATGGCAAAGTATTTTTGGAAGCTGATGTTACAGATTAAGACAACTGTTCTAAATAAACAAACCCACTAGTTCCACAGACCTTAGTGTAAAACTCAAGCTTCAACCAATTCAAGTTCTTTTGCAGAGATAACATTTTTTGTAATGAATAAACATTTTCCAAATAGTTTTTAAGGAGCAGGCACACAGCAGTGACAGATCTCCATGAAATGTGTGTGTTTGTGTGTGTTGATTTAAAAAATGAATGGGCTCACAACACTGCTTAAAGCATATCTTGGGCAGATTCAGGTCTGGAGGAGGTCAAAATATGAAATCTTCTGGCCAAAAATATCAATCCATTCTGTAAAAAAGGGCTAAAATGGCTAGTGATTAAGTGTATACTGCACAGATGTTTACAAAAAGAGAAAAATAAAATTTATGGCTTTGATGGACTTGAATGTAATTTTGTATTCTGCCTGCCTAAAAAAAAGATACCTTACTGGTTTCAAATGTTGGGAATTTTATTGAAACAGAGAAATTACCACTGCACTGTTTGAGATTCATGAATGTTCCCCTAAAGAAATACTAGTTTTTTATTTCATATAATCATAGAATGGCTTGGGTTGGAAGGGACCTTTAACATCACCTGGTTCCAATTCCCCTGTGATGGGCAGAGGGGCCATGATCAGGTTGTTCAGGGTCCCATCAAGTCTGACCTTGAACACTTCCAGGGATGGGGCATCCACTTCTTTTCAAGCAATCCCAAGATTGCTTCTTGGGACAATCTATTCCATTGCCTCACCATCCTCTGAGTAAAGAATTTCTCCCTCTACCTCATAGTTTATCTATTCTAATAAAAAACCCAGAATATGCTGACCATTGCTTCTTGTCCTGTCTCTATCTGACCATATAAAAACTCCCTCTCCTTCCTTTTTATAAGCCCCCTTCAGGTACTAAAAGGCCTAAATGAGGCCTGCCTGATACATAAAAAGATAAGTGCTACAAATATATTGTTAAAACCAGGTAATTTTGGTGTCTCTCTGTCTGTTTGGATGCATGCACACATCTGTCTGTCTGTCTGTCTGTATCTATCTATCTGTCTATCTGTCTATCATCTATCTATCCATCTATCTGTCTCTTGTTTTATTACAGGTACTTCAGGAAGAGTTATGCCTAGTTATTTCCTTGTCCAAAACAAAGCAGAAAATTGACTTTTTGTCTTCCCTTGTATAGTTTTCAGTACCAAGAAAAGATTTGTTTCTTCAAACTGTGTCCACAGTAGTCCAAGGTTGAAATTACCACTTTATATTTGGCTGGTATAACTCTTCAGCAAAAATGGAATCTTTTCTCCTCTAAAATGGTCTGAGTTGACTCCTCCACTCTGTCTACTAGGCAGAGTATTTCTTCCACCTCAGCTGGAATCACTAAACTTCTTTTGAACTTATTTAGTGTACAGAGATACTTCTTGTTCACAGGGTTCCATTACACTGCAAAACTATAGGTGTGTAGGTATTCTTAAATAAAGTTACTAGTTTTACTCAAATATTTCTTCTTCCTTGAACTGCCTTGCTTTCCAGCTGTATTGCTTCCCCAGTACTTTGTTTTATCTCAGTAGAATGTTCATATCCTTGAACTGCATGCTTGTGAACATGAATTTTCTCAGCATTTCTACTTTTCTGAAAAGCAAAGGTATTTTGAAGTGTATGCATTTAAAGCAGAGATTTACAATCATCTTATTATACATAGGCATTTGTCCCTTTTTGTATGCTTAAACAACACAACAGTGAAATTGTGAAAGGAGGCATTTGTAACAACTCTGCCTTCTGTTAGAGATAAAAAAACAGTTATCATGTGAGACATAGCACACTATTGCAATTATTTGATTTATTAGGTGCTTTGTCTTAAACCTTTCTTCCATGCTAACAAAAGTAAATGAGTTTATTTGAATATATTAATCTGCTTTAATTACTTTAAATAAAATACTAGTGATTTGCACAAAATAATACCGCAGGCACTAGTTGTCAATTTAATTTTGTTTAAGAAATTAATTTTGTGTATGAACTGTGGGAGAAATGGTATTTGAGAATTTAGTTTTTTCAATCCACTCCCCTTAGACAGCAATAAATTTAAATTAAATGTTTTACTTATTGATATCCTGCTGACTTTTAGTTTCTGTTAATACAAAATGAAATGTCAAAATATAGCTAAATCTCTGTAGTTCTATCTAATGTCAAATAATCAAAGACTATATTATAAAACTGTGGTTTTATTTAAATCTTCTTCAGAGACATTTCACAAAATACTGAAAAGGCCTTCACATGCTGCCACAGATAGTATGATTATCTAGGGTTTCCATATAGAATGTCTGTAGATGACAATTTTTTGTAATTTAGAAAGATTCTAATTTGTAAATTAAAATAATGTCGTTCATATGGAATGATGTGTCTAATATTTTTTTTCCTTGAAGTTATAAATCACATATTATGAAGAATTAACTGAAATGGTATGTTGAAGAAGATGAGTAGTTTTATAAAAGGTATTAAGAGCATATATTATTATTATTTTGGGCAGCTGTATTATTTTCCCATACATTTCACCCTTTTTAAATGCTAAAAAATCTTACTTATGAGCAAATCCCAATCAAAGCACTAAAGAAACCTAGTGAAGTTTTTCTAGTCTATGATGAATCAAAAGGATTGGAAGATATAAGCTCATCAGATTCATTTAATGGTTCTAGAAAAAATTCAAGTGAAGGGGTTTCTTTAAATAATAACAGGCAAGAAGTAATTGGGAAGTAAGTTGTACATAATTTTAAATAGTTAAGAAAACTAAGGAAGAAGTTCTGTCTTTGATATGCATTATTTAATATCAAAGTGTAGGATAGCAAATCTACCCTTGATTTTTGAGAGAACACTTCTTGTAAAGGAGGTTCTCAGGTAACTCAGGGACCAGACTTTCACCAGGGTGCTCAAGTTTCTCCACACTTCTTGCCTTGAGGAAAATGTCTACAGATTTGCTATTGGGAAATCCTTTCCATATGGGGATAAAAAAGGAGTAGAAAGCCCTGGAATCTCTTGCCAGTGATTTCTGAATCTCCTATGGAGTGACTGGAACAGTTGCAGAAATGTCCATAAATTCCAGATGTTTTATTGTTGAGGGTGTGTTAGTCCTGTGGCATAGAGAGAACCTGGGAATGGCACAGCTAACTTGATGCATATAGAATATGCATACAGGATATGTAGAATATGCTGAACTTTTGAGCAGGAGGACATTGAAGGTATTGGTCAAAGGCTTCCACAGTGCCCTGGTCTTTTCTCTTTTCCTCAAAAAGGGTGTTTCCTTTCTCAGTACTTTTGTGAATATGATTTTCTTCAACACCTTTAAACTTTATACATAAGGAACTTCTTTTGTGATAGTTGCTGACTATTTGTTTCCCACTTAGAATGAGAAATGAAAAAAGAATAATTGCATGGAACAAAACAAAAACTCTTAGAAATCCTGTAAAGTACTCCTTGTACCCACTGTGGTTTTGAGTGGTAAAAAACAATATCAACCCAAAATTTTTATGTCCTTTCCAAAACTTTTGATTTTTAATTTTAATATAAAAGTTATTCTGATGAGGATTATTCAAAAATATTTTTCCACATTATCTTTAACATATAAACCAAGTTTTCACTAAAACTCCATGTATAATAATGTTTAACTAATGACCCAAAAGCACCTACATTTGGTGAACCCACCTTCTGCAGCTGTGGGGTATCACAGATTCACAGAATCCCTAGACAGGCATGGCTTAGCCACTCTAATGTTGCCTTTTTCCCAGTCTGGAAATGAAACTCAAGATAATTTTAGTGAGGAGGTAATACAAAAGGGGATCTTTATTTGAAGGCCTTCAGGAGCAGTTATGGAAAGATGTCCACAAAAGCTGAGCCCCAACCCCAGGGGTGAGTACATTTTTATAGGTTTTAGGAAATTAGCATCACTGATTAAAAGCCCCAGTTAGGAGGAAAAGTGGTGATGCAATTACCCCCAGGTCACGCCCCTTCACTGGAGTCCCCCCTCAGCACTGGCTGTACCTTGCCCATGAGAACATATCTCAAAAAATTGTTCTTGGCCTTGCTTCCCAGGAAGAACCAAGATAGCACTGGGGCCTTGTACCCACTGGGGCTTGGAGCTCTGGAATCTGTTCTGGCTTTCTGCCTCAGGAAAGGCCATGGAAAAGTACTGGGAAAACTAGCCAATAATAACAGTAGGTGACAGAGTTGCAAATACATGTGCAAAGAATATAGAAAACATATAAAAGAAAAAAGGCAAAACCCAAATGGCATCACTAGTCTAGAAAAGTATGGCATCAAGCAGCTGAGTGAAATGACAATGACTTGCTGCAGATCTGCCATAACATTGGGAATGAAGACAAAGCCATATCTATGCAGGCAAAAAAGGTCTGACATGAACCTGAATACCAGACTGACATACTTGTGCTTGCCCCAACATTAGTGGGATTTCTTGCTTAAATTTTTGAAGCCCTTGGTAGGGAAATAATTCACCTGTTACATTATTATTTTTATTTTATTTTTTTTAAGTTATTATTTTACCTAGTTTTTGTCTTTAGGAAAATCATATCTACTGAGTCTAATGATTTTTCAAAGACTCTACTTGCACCAAATTAAGCTATAAATAGGTTTATATGCATTTCAAGTCTGGATGAAACCTTTAAGAGGCAACACTCTCTCATCCTTCACAGAAAGTGGATGTGAAGTTTAAGGAATTAAAAGTTCAAAAACTTGTGCTCAGAAGGCTAAGATTAGAAAGATTCTGCATAATTATCATGGTTGGTGAATTGTTCTTCTGAGACTTGATGTGTTATTTCAAGTGCTGAATTAACTAAAAAATGTGATTATATATCACACATTTATTTTAGTGATTGTGCTGAGAAGTAGTGAGGCTAGTTAAAATACACAGAGAAGAAATAGCTTTGAGTATCCTCAGTACTCCCACTTCCTGCAATAAATGTATTAAAAGCATTGAGAAGTTGTAAATTAGTCACACTGTCACTTGTTATTGCTAAAGTACATCATTAATTTCAGAAAAACAATTTTCAAAGTAAAATACTGCTATCTCTTGTTTATCCTTATTTTGTATCAATAGAAAAAGGAAGCTAGTAGGTAATTTAGTAATATCCACTGCTCAATTTAGAAAGAAGTTTTAACTCTCATGTCAAAGAGCTATCTTTGTGCAGATAAGTTAAAATGGAGAGTCATATATTTTGAACACTTTCTTTAAGAAGATATGATATTCTTTTCAGTAACAAACCAGATGTTACCTGTCTGAAAGCATTATAAATGGGCAATAATTTTCAGGAATCTGCTCTGCCCACTTTGAAGCTCACCTCTTGCACCATTCTGACAAACCTTAAAGTTGTCAGTCTTGCCAGTTTGGACTTAGCACAGTAATAAAATAACTTTTTGTGATCATTATGCTCTGAAATATCAGAACTACATCCTTAAAACTGGTTATAGAGTCAGCCTGTTTGATTTTCTTCCAGGTTCATGATTTTTGGTCAGTTTTTGAAAACTGGACAATATAGAGTTGCAATTCCTGTTCAGGCTGCTCTATAGCCTTGAGGTTCTTTGTCTTATTTATAGGATGTTTAACAAAATTGATTGTGCAGAAGATGGATTATAGTAATACTTTGATTTTGAAATGAAAATATCAGTGCCATCTTTCGTGCTGTAGAGGAGCCTACAGCATCCTGAGAGCACAATCAACAGACAGCACTTGGCCTTTTAACAGGGTTGAGATTTTTCTCCTTTCTGCATATGAATTGCTACAGCTTTTACTTAGGGATTATTTATAAATCACTCAATGAATATCACTACTTTTTCAGACCTACTGAGGTTTGGAGCCTCTGCTATTCAATAGCAGAAGTCAGGGAAGAAAGGCAGAGAGTGACTGAGTAGCACAAGGCCAAACAACTTGCCCTAAGCGACATTTCCCAGATTGTGAAGAATGTGTGGTGAGGAAAAGCTCAACGTGGCTCAGCTATTTCCTTCTCCTCAGACCAGGTCCTTTCTTTCTATTTCCAGGTTTAATGCAGCAGTAATTACCTGAAGGATGATGCTTGCATTGATGCAAATATCTTTAAGGCTCTTTCTCCCTCTGTTTTTCATATCAGTCCAAAATACTGAGAATGATCACACCAATTCAACTCAGCTCAGTGTTGGGATGGAAAGACTAATGTTTGCTGACTCCTGGATGCATACTGTTAGCAAGAACCCCATCCTCTAATATCTCAGTACCAAACATGTATGGCTTCAGCAAGAGGTTCACTTGATCTTGGTAGGTTCCAATGAACAAGCCCTAAATGCCCTCTCTTTCCAACCCTTTCACTCTTTTCCTTCTTACTCATGCTTTTCTTGTCCCTTCCCTGATGTATATGTGCACATTCCTAACAACATCCCAGTGTTTTGACTGAAACAGTTTTAAATTTATCTGGACCTGACAGCAATTTCAAATAAGAAAAACAGAGAGGAAAGTATGCATCAAGAAACACACTCCTGATCACATAAGGTTTTCAACAGATGGGAAAATGGACCGAAAAATGAAGCATGAAATTTGATGTTATTGAGTGGAAGAAAATATTTTGGTTTTATTGTCAGTTCCTCATGCTACTTAGCAGAAGAGAAAGGGATCTAAAAATAAACTGATGTATTAGAGCTATAGAAAATGTGTAAGAAAGAGTGACTTGCATCAAGCTCGTTGCAGAAAAATAAATAAATAAGGCCATTAAAGAAGATGGGTGCAGTCATCAGAAAACCTCTGACATTAACTTTTATGAAGCAGTTAAAATTCTCACTGCAGCTCCAGATTTGCATCTGAACTATGACCAATCTTTCAGTCTGAAAACCATATGAGATAAATTTACAATTTAGCTTGTGTTCTGTATGGCTCAACACAAATGAATCAAACAATATGCAATAAATTTCATGGACTGTTAAGTTTTAGCTCTGGCGATGTAAATCACAGGTGGGATTGTATCACACAGAGAGTACTGTTGGGTTGAGGAAGCAGTAAAGCAGAGAATCAGACCTTGTTTTGACTACACACGATCAGTATAGTGAAAAAAACAATAGAGACATAAAGAGTTGTGGAAAAAAGAAAATCCTATTATCTTAAAGAAACTTGCATAAATAACAGCCATGAAATCACCTGTTTAACCTAACTGGGGAGAGACTGCAGAGCTTCCTCAGTGAGCTCCATTTAAGGACTGAAAATGCTTAGAGGAAATTTCTACAGTAACAGTCCACAAATACAGCTATTATGATTTCTTTCAAGCTCAACTAGTTCTGTCAGCTGAAAACAAAAGTATTTTATTCTCTGGTCTTAAAACAGTAATGGATTTTGATTTTATGCCAATATTTGTTCTGTATTTTACTCGTGATCAGGAGATCAGGCTTATTATGAGGCAAAATAGTCTTAGATTTCCACTTTGTGAAACTAAACTCTTATGATGACTGTCCTGTTTGCTTATCTTGACATAAGATTCTGAATGCACATTCCCCAGTAAATTTGGTGTTTCCAATCAGCTACTGAGCCTGTGGATATCGTTTGTGTGAATTCCATTATGACTTTTCTTCTTAACATAATCTTTTCTATATGTGTATGCATAAAGTATCCATCTTAATATCTTGGTTTGGGTTTATTTAGTTTTCTTTCCACTTTAGATTTGTCTTCTAGAAAGTATGTGTTTGTGGAAGAGTCTACCCTCGACACATATATCTTTTTAGATGCTGAAAATAAAGTAAATATCGCTATTGCAAACACCATATAAAGAGCCTTTGCAAATATCCACTTCAGACAAAGATTTTAAGGGATTTGATAATTTTTTTTTGGGGGGTCAGGTGGTGATTATGGTGGTTTGGGTTTGTTTTATGTTTTAAGGTCACCAGACCTTTATAATTCACCACTGAAATAGAAAAGATAGAAAACCTTCCCCTGGGAGTTTTTTCAATAGGTTTGATTAGTGAAAATGTAAGCTTCAGTATTTCTGGTTCCAGGTTGGCATAACCTAGTAAAGACTAGTAAAATTTTACACTTTACATGAGTAATTTTGACTTGAAATGAAGAATATTTCTGTTCCAAAACCTTGGTGTGGGGGATATGTAATTTTTAATCTACTTAGGCTGCACTATAAGATTGGTTGTACAGAACTGAAAGAATACTGCTTTGTATGATAAAGCTTTTGAGAGGGAGAGGATAAATGATTCATTTAAATTTAATTAGTGACACAAGACTTGTGGAGACCAGTCATGAAAGACTGGTGGTAGGCTTCAAAAGCAAAAAGCTCACTCACCCACCAGCCCTTGCAAAGAAATGGTGGGTCTTAGAAGATGAAGGTGGTTGTGGAATACCTTGACCCAAAGGTTAAATTTTGGTCTTTTCCTTATTATTTCTAAGGAAAATAACTTCCCTTCATCTGGAGGACTAATGGCCCCATAAGCACATTAAAAAGAAAGTACAGCAATGGAAAGAAGTGGCTCAAAATGATAATTAAGTTTCAGAAGGATATCAAGCTCATTTCTGATTACACTGGACCAGTACTTGTTAAGAAAAAAGTTCAAACATTTCAGAAAGAGTGAATAAAGTTAACTTTAGGCAACCAAACCCTAGAAAAATCATAAGAACAATGAAAGGAAAGAGGAGAGGGAAGGGCATAAAAAGAAGTAAAAGGAGATAAGGAATGTATTTAAATATTTATACCCAAAGTCCTACAAAATCTCTTTGTCACCCAGCAATAAATTCACTGACCACTATCTTTGTACAAAAACAAAACAGCAGCTGTGCCTGTCTGCCTGTCATTAGAGAGCTCTCTGTGATGTTCTCAGAAGCAACTCATTTAGCCTGCCTTGAGCAAATGTCTTATTAATAAACTTCTTTGTTTTTGTGGGTTGGTTCATTAAGTTCATGCATGCATAAAGTTGCTGTTGCTGCAGATAATGTGCAAAACATTTATAAATTTAGGGTTTTCAAACTCTTAAAACACTTATTAATTCAGGAAAAGATTACGTGTTTCTAAAATCTTCCTTCTACCAAAGCACTTAATTAGTCTTTTGTTTTTTTCTCTTTCACAACATGAGTATAGACTTTCCAAATTTTCTGTGTGAAATCAGCTCTCTGCTGTGCAGATGTCTTATCTAGCAAGTGTGTCTCTCTGCCCTTTCCCCACTTATTTTTATTTGCACCATAATTCCTTGTGGATGGGAGCTAGGATACCAGGGTGCTGAGCTTGGCTGTGCAAGTTCCTTCTTCCTTTGTCTAACTGCATGCAGAAAATAGCTGTAAGTATATATCCAAAAATTTCAAATGCATTTTTATTTTCTGCACTGCAAAATGGAATAAAAATGTTTTGTTTGTTTCTGAAATGTTTCGTCTGACACAAAATAAAACACTAGTGTTCTAAGCCGTGGGGGCATCTTGGGAAAGTGCTTTCAGTCCCTCCTACAGAGTCTGTCACACTTCAGATAAATTGTTAGATATTTGCTAGTGCATTAGCTGGAATCCATCAACAAGGCAAATGGCCTAACTGCCAGGCTGGAATAATTTTTGCAGTCTGGGATAATGACTATTTAAGTATTTTTATACAAAGAGGAAACATACAAGAAAAGACTGTGAAAGATCTGCATCAGAATATCTAAACAGCTAGAGATTAAGACATTCATGCAAAAAGTAAAGGGTATAAGTTCAAATTTTGGTCCTGTATCAAGCAGAGGCTTTGAACATTTTTTCATGTGAATTTCTATTCAACAAACTATCCCATTTCTAGAACTGGAATAGGTACTGTTTTTTCCACTGGCACCCTTCCAGTTTCTAGAAATTTGAATGTATATGTATATGCTCACACTGAGGCTGGAATTTTGTACAAGTCCTAGTAAACAGCCCATTGCTAAAGCACTGAGTACAAGCAGTTGCCACCACTTCTTTGTTTCTTTGTTTCTTCTTAAAATGTAGGTTTCAAAATATTTACCTTGATAAAATTATTTATTGTAGAAATTACACCTGAATTGAAAAAAAATATTTTTCTGGTACAAAAAAAGTAATTTTGGTCCAGTCTTAGTGTTCAGAAACAAACAAAAGTGAAATCTCAGATGCCGTGGTAAGAGGTGTTCAGAAAAAGGTAACAGGTATGTTGTTATGAGGCAAGACAAAAAAATGTACAAGGTAAGGAGAACATGAGGGAGACCAAATTTAGAAAACCCCTTCATATTACATCTATAGCTATACTACATGGCACTTATGAACTCTATCAGATTGTGTATGCCTTTGAACAGAAAACAATTATTATCAATTGACACTCTTAGATAGATATGCTCTGTTAATGTTAACTGAGCAAGAG
>WBNO01006348.1:0-45634 GCA_013400575.1 Peucedramus taeniatus
TGTAGGTCCTGCCACCCCTGTTGGATTTCCCCTATGGGATTTGATGGAAGAGTTCACAGAGCAGATTGTCCTTCAGGATGGAAGAGACAGTATGGAAAGGTTACAGTAGTAAACAAATGCTGGCCTGCAGCATTCAGAAGGCAGTTTTGCTAAAGACTAAATTATGTGTACAGTTAGACCCAAACTTGAGACACTTGGTTGTACTTTGTTAATCCAAGCAACCAAAAACTAAGTGGAAAAGGTACATCCACCAAGGAGTGAGGGGGATTCAGTCTGTGGGACGAAAACTTGAGAAAACATTTCAGCTGCATTTCAGGAAGCTTGAAGACTTCTATGAAATGCAGTACTTGTCAGATTGATTAATTGATGCTCAAGCCTGTTTTCCTTTTGAAAATACAGCTGTCATGCTTTGAGCTCAGTAATAACGATTTAAAACCCCTCGTTTTCTAATACATTAGTTTTCTAATATGCCTTTCTGTTGCTATATGTGATGGGAACTTGGTGCTGCTGCCTCTGCAGGTTGTTTTCATTCCATTTAGGGTCATACACGTGCAGAAGGACTGCACAAACACCTGAGTTAGACTCTGCAAGTGGTTTAAGCCTAGTTCCATGTTTCCAGGAAGGGCTGTCTCCCTGTGCATGTGGAGTTCTTTTGGTGGGACCTCTTAGGATAGGACAAGGGGTGATGGTTTTAAACTGAAGGAGTTGATTTAGATTAGATATAAGAAGAATTTCTTACCAAGAGTATGGTGATACACTGGAGTGGGTTGTCTAGAGAGGTGCTGGGTGCTCCATATCTGCAGGGGTTTAAGGGCAGGTTGGAGAGGACTTTAAACAACCTGGTATAGTGAAAGGTGTCCTTGCCCATGGCAGTGAGATTGGAACAAGATGATCTTTAAAGATCTCTTCTAACCAAAAACATATGATAAATGATTCTGTGATTTCCAGATATTCCAGGTACTAAACTAGAGATTTGCTTCTGTCTGCATTGAAGGGCATAGAGCTCAGAATGATCAAAATGTGTTTCCCTGCACCCTTAAAATACCATTTATCATTATGAAACAAGTACAGAAATTACAAAACTATCTTTGTCTTCTATGCAGCTTTCAGAGAATACAAGTTCACTAATGCAAGCAAAGTGTTAAACTGTAGGAAAGACAAAACTGGACAAGAGTGTGTAATGTCAGCGTGGGGTGCTACTTTGAAAAAATGCACTGATAGTGAAATGATTTCATGTCTAGCAATGTTTCTTTGATGTTTGTTCTGTTAATCTGGTAGCTGTGTGTCCTCTGTTCACTGAGGACTAGCAGCAGCTCTTACGACTTTATCATACTCCAGTTTTATTGTAAAGGAGCTTTTATAATGCCCCAGAGCAAGGAAATGTCATCTCAAAAATGGAACGCCTAGTAATTAAAATGGGTTTATTAGTTGCTAAAATCACAGCATTCAATATTTAGTGTATTTACAAGCATTTTATCATCATAAAAAGAACATTTTAGTATGGAGCCTTAGTGAAGACCTTAGGAAGGAAATGAGGGAATAAAGTCAGAACTGGTGTCAAGTGTTCTGGACAGCACAGAAGATCAGAGAACAAATGAATAAATTATAATCACTGTTTTAGAGAAAAGCTTATAAATTAGTTGTATGGTTACTGCAGCGACTGAAGGCATTTAGATATTTAAATATCCAGGCATAGATGGATGAAGTGACATATTAGAAGCAACTATGTCTTTATTAATTGACTTAAATTGCACCTGTGCAGTATGAAGGTGGCAGAATTATGACCCTGAAAGTTAAATTATTGATGAATTTACTTATTTGTATATTCTTTGACATACACATTAATCCCTGTTTTTTAAGACAGAGGAGAATCTGTTTCCAGGGTTGTTTTGCCAGTTTAGCAGACACTTCAGCAGTGTCTGCTGACTCCAGTCTTTGTTTGAGCTCAAGGCACGGTGCTGTTCATAAACCCAACACTGGGCATTGTTTCTGTTCTCAGGCAGAAGGGAAGAAATATGCCTTGTCCTTGAAAAAAATTTGGCTTTTGTTCCTTTGTGATGGAACTGTATTACCCTGCTTGATGAGGAGAAGCTTCTGTGCAGATTATAGAGTCTCCATTTCTTTGTGCAGACATTGATAAGAATTGTGAATTAGTTTATCTTTGCCATTTAATGAGATTTCTGTTAAGAGAAGCTGAGGACTAAGCGCTTATTGTGTGTCCAAGGGTTGACTTAATTTTATTTAAGTCTAAAGCCACTGGTAATTTTATTTACAGTTTTATAATAAATTGTTAACTTTTTTTCCTGTTCTGTACATGCAGATCTGCTGTTGAATCTCAGGGAAAATTTGTTCTCAGGAAAAGCTTCACACAAGTGCTTCTTATTTTTGGCTCTGAATCGATCTGCTTATCTCATTTGTGGTAGGAAGTGAGAAGGTTGCAGATGTTTCATGGAAACAAAAATATTGATGCCGAAGAAATGTAACTTTCACAATTTTTTTTTTCATGGTGCAAATAGAGATCCTCAGCAGTGATGATAACACCAGATTAAATTGTATCTTGGTCTCTCTTTGTCATGTATATGAACAAATAGTGTTTTAACTCTTAGCAGTCAAATGGTTCTTGTTTTATTTTATTTTGCCAGTAATCTCTGTTTAATTACAGATGGTTTCACTACTGCTACTATTCAAGTCATATCTGTGATTCCTAAAAGAACCCTGGGCAAAAACATTAGTGTTGCTAAAGTGAATTCCTGTTGTGTTTTCTGGTTTCATACTTTCCTTTGTGCAATATTTGTTATTCAAGTGGGCTTTAACAGTTATGATCAAGTCTTAAAATTGTATTACCCTAAGTAGCCATTCAATGTCTGATTAAAAAATCCCCTTGAGCTCACCTGAGTGATTCTCCACCACAGTTCAGTTTATGAGTTACTTAAAAATTTTTTTTTGTAAGCAGCTTCATTTGAAATAAGCCTTGGAATAGCAGTTTGGCATGGATTTCTTTCCTCTGGCCTCCTTAGTATTGGGACAGGTTTTTAAGGGCAATATCTCATATTGGACCAAAAATTAGAGCTTGTACTTCAAACTTAATGAACCTTAAAATTTTTCTTTGGAAATTGCTTTTTAAAAAACAAGATTTGAACACTGCATTATTAGTAAATAAGTAATTTTTTACACAGCACACACACATTTTAATACACTGTTCACTTATCAAACTTTGTATTTTCAGCTAGTATTTTAATTTAAATATATTTTATTTGTGCCTTAGACATAGAAAAGTCTGTATTGTTTTGGGTCAAGAATCAAATATGAATACAGATAACATCTCTTAGATTTTCCAACTCAGCCTGGACGTTCCAGTCTGAGTGAAATGTATAAAATGAGATGTATAAAATATATAAAATCAGATGAAACTTCATTCCTGGTTCTATTGCTATGAAGCAATTGTTTGTTGGTGTAAATTGAATGAATTTAAAACTTACTGCTAGGTTTTGTTCATCTCTTTTCCTAAAAAACAGGGAGTTTACATTCCAAATAAAAATTAATTAGGTTGTAACCTTTTAATGGGCATTAAACAGAGTTTACACAGGTAGAGGTAAGTATTTTATGTTGTTTGTTCTTTTCCTGTGAACAAGACAGTGAGACAATGTCATGTGCACAAAAATCAATATAGTTGGAGATCTGAAAGCTCCAGATTGAGCATCAGTGTTGCTGGGAATGAAGGTGCCCTGCAGAATCCTCTGGTAAGTCTCCTTTTTATAGCCAATAAGAAATCCCAGGTTTCTTTGCCTGCACAGATGAAAGTGCAGCTGTTTCTGCTGCAGGCCTGGTTCCAGGAGCAGTTCCCATTCTAGTCTGTCTCACAGTGTGGTTGTGCTCAGAGGGGCTTAGTTCAGTGTTTCTGTGTCATAAATATCTGAATAAATCTGTGAGGAACTGACAAACAAGAGAAGTTTGGTTTGCTGATACTGTGGATTAGGGTCTTCAGCAAATCTAAACTTGCACCTCTATTTAACCACATAATAGACAAGAATAGGGAAGATAAATGAGATAAATTTGATAACACACAGGATGCTCGAGAGAACTTGCAGTAATCCTAGTCAGTGGTGTTGGGACACATCACATGCTTGGCACATCTTTTGGGTCTATTGAAAGAATATCTTCAGAGAGAAGGTGTTTTGATGTCTTATGAAATAAAATTTTATTACAAATCCCTTTTTTGGGAGGTCATATTTCTTTTAATCCTTACAGCATATGAGTAAGGATGATGAATTATAGAGTTGTTTTGCTTTATCTGGCCAGGAGTTAATTTCCCTGCTCAATACAACCTTTTAATGTTTGCAACACTCATGCTAGAAGAGCAATGATAAAGGAATGATGTGGTCTTTAATGCTCAGTGTCTTTGTTCAGACTGGTTTTGTTGTCAGTGCAGCTACTGAGCCTGGTGTGGGGTTTGGAGTCTTGATAGATTGATAGTGGTTTCTTTGAGCCTCTCTGAAGTCTGATACAGACTTTAGAGCTCTGTTTCTTTTTCTTCCCTTGATTAAATTCATTTGGCTTTAGGCATTTACAAGCTGAATTCAAGAATTACTGTTCTCTTTTGGCTGTTGGGAAGATCTTGAAGTAGGGTTGAATACTTTGTTTAAGCCATTTGTGTTTTCATGTAAGGACCAAACATTCAAACCAATATAATTTAATCATCAATTACCTTGTCTTCTAGACTGTGGTTCCATTAGGAATAAAACAATTCTGCATCTCAATGGGCCTCAGAAAGGGGCTAATAATGTACACAGTAATAAATATTTACCTTTTCTTTTTAACATGATCCTGCAGCTGGGACACTTCACAACAAAGTTAACAGCACCAACTTCCCTGATGAAACATTAAATCTTCTAATTCATTTGTTCTAATCAAACATGCCATGTAGTTGTCTCCTGAAGAGTTAACAAGAAAAGAAATCTCATTGAAGAACAAGATAGGGAGGGTGTATCTGATAGTACAGGCTTTTGATACTGGGTCTTTTAAGGAACGTTCCTTTTTTTTTCTTATTTCTTTGGTTTTAACTGTGGGATTTTGTTTTTAAACACAAAGTTTGGAGTTTGTAGCTTTTCTGCCATCTGAGTTATAACTGCAGATGGATGTGCAGAGGAAGCTGTAGGTATTCAGAATGGTAAATGTGTGCATGATGTATTGAAAACATCACTGTGGCAAATAACACTTGGCTTTGCAGTCATTTTGAAAACTTAATATTGACACTAAGTTCAGTTTATGCATTTACTGTTGTAGGAATGTTGGAATTTATTGCAAAGTTCTTCATATAATAAAGTTCTTCTTTTATATAATGCAATACATTCTGTAAAGCTTTTCTCTGTTGTTGATGTTGTAAACCAATATATTACAGCCTCTAAGAGGCTGTGTTGATTTACTGTAATTTTCCTCGATTCTGCTGTCTCTGACATTTTTCAGGGTGCTGCTGGCAAGTACATGAGTTAAGCAGATGCAGTTAAAAGGAGACTTACTTGCAGATTCTTATTTAACCTATAATTTTGGTCACATGTGGGCTCACCCCAGCTTCCTGGCAAACTGCTGGCCCTCTCCTCTCAATGTGTAATGCCCAGACTAGAAAGTTAAGGGAAATTTCAGTGCTAAATCCTAAAGCATAAATACTATTATTCCATTGCACTAATTGCTACTTATATAGATAGATATTTGGTCTGTGATCTGTTGTCTAGGCCTTTAATTTTCAGTGTATTTTAGAGTATGTTAGAGCAGGTCTAGTGACAGGATCAGATTTATCTTTCATTAAGGGTATGCACACAGATTATATAAAGTGATGAGGAAAGGCTGAGAAGAAAAAGAATCCTTCTCAGATATGCACACATCCCTGACACAATTAGCTTTTATCTTTTAAAGGACAACAGTACTGTGTTAAAAAATAGAAAATGCAGCTTTCAATGTTGACTATTTTTGGTGCTTTCAAAAATTCAGAAAGTATCAAGTTACCCTCAAGTTACATTGCTCATTGGTTATCTTCCTTACAAGATGGGCTAATAACAGTGAATTCTTGGCCAGTTTATTGTAGTTAAATTTTCATTCTTCCTTCCAACAGTTTGCTAGGATTCACTTCCAGATGACCTAAGGTTGTTATGCTCATTAGGCTTCATAAAAAAGGTTTCTCATTTTTCTTATTAATGGATTTCCTGTTCATAGAAAACTTTTGTGTAGATTCTCCACCCTGTGGTTAACAGTTTAACATATTTTGACCTGCAGACTTGAATATTTGTCAGTCACAATTGAGTGCTTTTGCTTGTCATAGAGATTGTGAGGCAGTTTGTGTTTGATTTAATTATAACACAGTTACATGCAAGGAACTGTCCTTTGCCTGATCTGTTACTTCTTAAATATGGGCCATAAAAACAGGGCTTGAAAAGTTTTATCCCAGCATTTGTCTGATGCTGATGTATCAGTCTCATTCACCTGGCAGTCAAAGCAAATCACAAATCCACACTTTCATTATTCACCTGCCTTTTGGAGATTAAAGACCTGTGCTGCTCTCTTGCAGCACCATTAAATGAACAATGGTTAAACAAAAGAGCTTCTGACAATCCTTGCAGTGGTTTAAGTGCCTGTTCTTTTATTTCCTGCTTTAATTGCTTGGAACTTTTCCTGTGCAATGAGGGCTGAGAAGGATCCTTGTAGCTGTATTCTGAAATTACCAGATCAGGATTTTATCAGGGGATATAGTGATCAGGCAGATTGAAAAGCATGTTTGTCTTCTTGTCTTTTGTCTGCATCCCCTGTGACAATCTGGTTCTCCCATCCAGCTGAGTGTGATAACCCCAACACGAGATTCCAGGCAAGAGGAACAGACTTAGGTGTTATTCCAGTATCAGAACTCTTTCAGTGCTTTTTCTGTGCAAGTGTGGTGAGTGACTCAGTTGAGAAATTTAGAGCTCTTGATAGTCAAGAAAAGCTTTGGCCATTATTCTTCATATCCTGCTATTTTAAGTTATGTGAGCAAACTTTTGTGTACCTTTGTAGGGAGTGATAGCAATAATCTTTGCCTAGCAAATCAAGATTATGTGGTGCTTTTATCTTCAGCCCTAAGCTTTGCAGGAGTCAGCTGGCTCTTTGAACCTGATTTTTAGCTTGTGGCAAAAGCCACAAGCCCAAAGTAAATTAAGTTCTTTATCACCTTTGAAAAGAAATGAATGGAGAGAGGCTCCCAGTTCTTTTCACACGGTGTGAGCAAAGTGTTACGTGCTTACTAATGCTTTCATCTCTAGGGCTATAAATTTTTTTTCTTTTGAAAAGTGGAAGTGCAGTCCTTACAATTATGGCAGTTTGTTCTATGTAATCTATTCTTCAACCACTTGCTCTGATAGATTAATTTAGTAGTTTGAAAGCATGTAAGCAAAATTTTGCTCTATTGCTGCAAAGAGTTTCTTTATTCATCAATTTGGAATGTTGTGTAAGATTTCTGTGTTCTTTGTATGCATTGCTTTGGGGCAAGGACAGGGAAAGATCTCTTCCTCTAGTTTTTTCCTTCCTTGTTTGAGAGTGGTAATGTAATCTACTGCTATTTTCATGCAGTTCATTTGTGATCTGCAATATCAAAGAAGGGTTTTGATGGATGAGTGAAGTAAATTGCAGTCTTACAGAAGACAGCTCTATTGTTATCAAGCTAAAACTTTCCCTCCTCATTGTTTTGCTGCCACAATATGGGCACAGCTCTTAGAAAATGAAATTTTAAATTGACTGTGTTGCACTTAGCATTTTTTAAAACATAATAGGCTGTCTCAGAACAGTGCACATTTTAAAAAACTTATTTAATATCTATTTGAAAAGTGACTTAAACATATATAAACCTGCAGAATGTGATTGGAGGCCCTTTCTTCCAGACATTTAACACTTATGTAGTCTTCTGAATATTGCTCAAGTGTTAGTGTGCTTAAGAAGAAAAGGCTTCATGAAGAGGTTTCCATGTGTAATATGTACCAAATCCATCATGTTTAGAAGACAGCCTGGATTCTTTGGTGAGTGTAGGAAGCTGTTTTTACCTTTCTACTATTCCTTATCTCTGTAGTAGAAATTCTGGTGGAAAGCTGAGCCTGGGGACAGCTGTGACAAGGAATGGCTTTTTGAGAAGCAGCTTATGCCACTGGGCTGACCTCAAAGGTGTGTGTGGGCAGGGTGCTGGAGCTGATCAGATACTGTGGTAGGAGTAGGTGTGCCCTTCAGCTGGGGAGCTTTTGATTTAGATATTATCAGATCTACAAGATCTGTGTACTGTAACTCAAGAAGACACATTAAGAATTTGTAATTATTTTTGCCAATAAAAAGAGACTGTGCATAGAGGGAAAAGGGGAAGGGTAGGGAAGTGAGCACGTTCTTTGCCTGGTATGCATTCTCTGTATATTGGGGAGAAACAGAGATGTAAAATACAGAAGTTGCTTGTAACATGACTTAAAGTACTTCTGTTTCTGACTTCAGTGCCTTTCCTTACCTGGTGTCCCAAGTGAAAGAATGTTCTTTAGTTGCAATTCACTGAGAGTGATTGGTGAGAAGTGTGTGTGTGTGTGTTGAAGGGGAGTTGAATATGCACCTGCAGGGTAAAAACCAAAACAACAAACCAAATGAAACCTCCAAAACACCAACAAACAGCCCCAAAATTTTGAACAAAGAAGTCCCAGTTAAAACACTTCACTTCAAGTTAGTCTTTGACATTTTTATTTTAACTGCTGCTGATGTGCACGGGGCCTTTCAACACATGACTAGTGTCAGGGAAGCAGCTGGATACTGAAGGATGCTGGGAATATTTGGAATTGAAGCATAAGGAGTGTGAGAGGGTAGGCTGGATGAAGTTCTTAAGTAATTTGTTTGTTAACTGGAGTGCCCATGTTATTTTTTTTTTTTTTTTCTGAGGTGTGGTAATTTCAGACTGTCACACATGGTAAACATGTGCCAGATTTCAGACATTATAGGCATAGGACAGGCCTTATTAAAAGTGTGTGCATGTTTCTGTATGACTTACAGTCATATACACAAATATAACCATGATCTGCCATCCTGAATGGAAACAGCAGACTCCCTGCCCTTGGCCTCTGCAGCTTTCAGAGTCCCCTGTGCTGGGGGACTGCTAATGCTGCAATTTAATATTATTTAGCTTACTCCCAAGTACAGAGAGAAAGACAGGTAGATGCCTTTTCAGCTCTCCAAATGACAGAAAAAAAGAAGTGTACAGGCTGCTTCAAATGAAGGACTTCAGTACCTTTGTGGGGAAGGTCAGAGACGAATGAAAATGTGATGCTCTTTGCTCCAAGATGTGTACAAGGAGCCATAAGATTTAAACAGTTTTTCAGCTGAGCAGTTTTCTGTATTCCCCCCCAGGTCACTTGCTTTTGAGCCCCCCACTCTTGCACCAGCACAACTGTTTGCAGCTGTGTGAGCTGGGGGAGTGAACTGACCTGCTCTGGTACCCAGCTGTCTCTGGTGATCTGTTTTAGACCCTGTGGTGACTCAAAGTCTGACCAGAACCAGAGGAGAAATCGTATCCAGAGCAGCCTGGGAAAGGTGCACCACTGAGGCTGATGTGGAGCAAAGCACTGCTATCCCTCAAACAGTAATAAAGTTATTCAGTATTATGAGGTGCCAAAAGATTTCGTGATTAGGAGATAGGGTCTAAGAAAGGTTGTGAATGAGTGACTCAGAGCTAAATGAGAATTCTATTTCAAATCCCAAATAATTTTTTTTTTCATATAAAACCACTTTATTCATCTCCTTCCCCTCTCCTCCCTTCCCCTTGAGGTTTTTAAAGTGTGTACTCCTGGTCTGGATTTGGCAGTTTGAGGCATAACACTGTAGACTGAATAGATTTGAATTAATGACTTCAGAAATAGATTTTGACTTGAATCTGTAAATTTTAATTAAAAACCGTAACTGGTAAACTAGTTTTTGATTTAAACATAATTTAAAACGATGTTAAATCATGTGGTCATGTATCATGCAGGTAAAGTTTTTTTTTCCTGCCTCAGGTGAGATTTTTATGAGGATAAGCATGGCTTGAAGTGCTGTATAGCTAATGAGAGGCATTTGAAATAAAATGGAGGAGTCCATTAAAACAAGTGGAGTGTTTCACACTGCAGAGAAGGGAGAACTTGAGCAGTTCATCTGTATGGGCTGTAATGGAAAGTGTCACATCTTCAAATCCATGTGTGATAGCAAAGCTCGTTGTTCCTCTTGGGTGTGGAATGAGAGTTTTGACACCTCCAGAACAATGAAAAGCATTAGGAAAGCACTCACAAGTGGTTGTGCTTGACACTGCTCTGCCTACGCTGTTTTGACTGAAATTTTGCTGTATGCTGTGAAAGGAATTCACATGTGTAGGAGTGTTTCTGACAAATACATGTCTAATTTTGTTTGTAGTAATAACAAAGACATGACATAAAGGCTGATCGTTATCCTAGTTATTATTTAGTTATGCAGATGGTCTTCGTAGAGCTGTAACTTATAATAAGAGTTTTGGGTTGCAATAGACATTGCAACAGTTTCTTTGTAGGTGTATTACTCATAGGCTGGATGGAATAAAGATTGGAGAAGATTGGAGAAAGTACTTTGCTTTAGCAGGAAATAGCTTTAATCAAAGCTCAGCCTGTTTTTTCAGTACCATTTTCTCCGAAATAAGAGAATATAACTGCTGTAGCATAATTACGTTTTTCTGACTATTATTAATGGTATTTCTTGCAGCAGTGGTGTTCAAGGACCAGAGTTGACAGGAACCTTGTGATGTGCTTTCTGGGCAGCTATGGGGCACCAAAGAGGGGATGTTAAATGTTTTTGTTTTGGTTCTTTTTTTTTTTTTTTTTCTATTTTGGGATGGGAGGTGTTTCTTTGTGGTTTTTTAAACAGTCTCCTTTATGCTTTGGAGATTGCATGTTTCAGACAGGGTATACTTGGCTGTCATTAAGAAAGTTTTGCATGCTTTTCTTCCTCCAGGAGATGATAACGGAGTCCACTCCACTGCGTTGCAGGAAGCTCAGCAATCCTGACATCTTTTCATCTGCTGGGAAAACCAAACTCCACCGTCAGCTAAGTCAAGATGACTGCAAGCTACGAAGAGGTAGCTTGGCAAGTTCTTTGTCAGGTATGCCATTTTGTAAAGGCAGTATGACACTTGGTTAGTATTAAAGATGCAGCATTATTAGCATAACACTCATAATAAAAGTTACTGGTAAGGTGACCTCTTGTTGGCAGGGCATACAAAATTGTATGTAAGAGAAGGAGAGAAAAAGAAACATCAGTAGAAAAGAGTGAAAAAGCCTGGATTTAGAGTGAAATTTTGTATATTACCCAGAATGAAAAGTTAAAAGCTAAGATTTAATATGCAAAGTTAAAGAATGGAGTTGTAGAACTTTAGGTGACACATTGGTGTATTCTTACCCCTTTTAACATCAGCATTGAATGTAAGATCGCCCGCTTTGCCCTTTTGTTTCTTACTGGGAAACTGACTTTTTATATCATGTTTGACTTACTTTTTAGTTTCTTTTTGGCTTCAAAAGCACTGTAGGCAATTGTGATTCAGAGTAAAAATCTTGCTTACTAACTTGATTTTTTTTCAGTTTGTGTAAAATTGTAAAATTTGTTTTTTCTTGTGAACGTGATACTCATCTTGTAATTGAATTTAGTTTGTCAGCTGTAGAATCAATGGAGCGAGCACAGGCAAGTAATTACCCAAAAATGGACCAAGTTCAGTAGTTTTCTTTTTTTTCAAAGACTTTGTTAGTGGGCTAGGGGATGGTTTCACAGCTGTTTAAAACTGGTATCAGAGTCTGTGGTGCTGGAATAGAGCACAGAGAGCTGCATGATCAGTCTAGAGTGAAAGAGCTGATATGCCCAAATAACACTGCTATTCTGTAGGGTTAAGTTGCAGCCCATTTCCTCCCTAATTAAGCTGCTTGCCTATTTGTATGTTAGTGCAAGAACTGGAAGAGTTGAAAATTCTCAGTGGGAAGGAGAGAGGAGGAAGGTGAAACCACCTTTTTTGATTTACATGATTGTGAAAATACATCCAGTCCTGGTCCCCCATCTTTTATCAGAGGAAGATAAATATTTTCATGTGTGAAGTGTTAGGTGTAATATAATTAAATAAGCAGTGAATGATGTATATTTTATTTTGGCTTGGCCTTGGCTTAGTGTTTTGTTTGTAGTAAGTGGATAGTTTTTGAAAAATGGAAACATTCATAGTGTTTTGTACACGTGTAAGTTTGTTCTCCAAAGTAGGTTAATAACTAGAGGAGAGCAGAACTTTATGAACTACACAGCTGTTGACTGGCTGCAATGGTCTAAGTTAGAACTGTAGCTTTTTTTTTGCCCTTGAGTAGAAGAGAGCAAAGTAAATAGGAGGAAGCAGGAAAACTGGAAGGATCAAAGAAACTGGAAGGTCTGTTCTCTTTTAAAAACTATTTTTCTGTTTGGAGATTGTAATTTCAGAACAAGAAATTCTGTATTCTCCAGAACCTATTGATTAATCTTAATTATTTTTCAATCTACTATACCTGATTGAGGAAAGGGTGAAGAGCCCCAACAAGATCAGTCTGACCCAACTGGATAGAGAAAATGTTCAGGTTTAGATGTATATTTTCAGTGTGGGTGTTTGGAATGTGTGTAGAACTTGAGGCATGATGGGGAAAGGCTTTAGCTTAAAGTTCCATCCTTAAAATGATTCCTGCTAATTTTTGCCACAGAATCAAATAAGCTTGAAGAGTGTAGATGACTGTGCATGCAAACTGATTGGCTGAGATTTGACTCTTGATAGAATTCTGCCCTCCTGGATTCAGGTTTTGTGGAACTAAAAACAGATATTGATAACTATATCTTACAGAGACTTTAAAGTTATTCTTGTCCTCAAGCATGGGTATTTTAGACTGCTAGATAATTATATTATTTTACTTGCTATTATAGAATATCTTCGTTAGTGCTGTATAGAGATAAATACATCAATGTACATTTCTGTAGTTTTAGGTCTCTGCAGATGAGTTATTGTATTTATAAATTATCTTTAAAATGATCAAGCCACGAAAATCATGTCCACAGCTGTAAGCAGCTTGAGTGGGACCAGGAAGAGGGTACTAATGTGTTGTCTCTGTTTACTTGACAAAGTTGAGCCTGCTCATCTCTCATACACTTTGTCTCATTCTGTTGGTGTATACTTGGCCCACTGCCTGTAACTATCACAGAAAATTAATGTTAACAAGTTAAAAAAAAGAAAAAAAACCACACCACTTCCACTTCACACCTTCCCCCAGCATCATGGCTGGTCACATTATGTGGCAGTCTTCCAAATATTGCAGCCACTGTTGTGGAATGAATGTAATAATTCACATCTAGTTCTAAGGTGCAGTTGAATTTGTAAACACCTTTCTGCCTCTGAGAGAACAAGTCTTTTTCTCCAGCATATATGTGATTAAAGGTGTAACCTTCCTGCTACTTACTGCAATAAATGTCTCAGTCCCCTGTGATTCCTGAGCATGTAGTAATCCATTGAATGCAAGAATCTTTACTATGCTTGGAAGGGGTGTGTTATTTAGTCCCATAGTCCTAATTTTAAGGAAAAGAGGTATTATCCACTTCCATTTTGCAATGGGGAAATTGCACTACAGGGGTTGACTGACCAAACTTACAGAGCAAGTCATCTGGAAGCTAATAACTAAACCCAGATTCACAGACTTGTTCACTTATGTGTTTTTAACCACAGAAATATCTTCTCTTTTTTCTTTGTGGATGACATTGTACATAAAAGGAAGCTGTCAAGCTCTGTGGAGTCAAAATATGACCTACTTTGACTTTGGTTCTTTCTCATTGTGGAAATTTACTGCTTGACGTTTTTCAAAAACGAGTGTTGCATTGACTAGAAAATATATATTGAGCAAAAAAATCCATCCATTGTTCAAAGCAAGACAATATTTAAACATACATTATGTTATGTTACAGCTGTGTGAAATGCAGTGTTCAGTCTTCCAGTGGTAGGAGAAAGTGGGGGTGTCTGGATGACCAAGCTATTTAGAGGACTCAATATTTTACAATTAGGGATGCATTTTCAAAAGAATTTCAAAAATTATACTAAAGAGATTTTGCCTTCTTTTAGGGGAAATATTGTTTCCTTTTTAAGGTGAGTGGAATATGGAAATTTATTAAGTGATAGCAGTCTGTTTTTACAAGGTTTTTGGATTTCCCCATTGTCTCATAATGTGAAGTAGATTTTTTTGGAAATGGTTAGTTATCAATGAATTCATTATCATTATGGTAATCACTTTACCATAATGAATTTACTGGTAAAGTGCTCTTACAAGTTTTAACCTACCAAAATCTTGAAATTGCTTTTTTTAATTAAATGCTTCTTCTTCACACGCAGTATTTGTTTTCAGCTTTGTACTTTGAACTTGCAGACTTGTTTAAAAACAAGCTGATGGTATTTTGATTTTATTTTTAAAGGAAAACAGCTACTTCCCTTATCAAATAGTGTCCACAGTGGAGTGGGGCAGACGCTGTGGCAGCCTCCTGGAGACACCTCCAACCTGGTCCGCATGAGAAATCAATCTCTGGGACAATCTGCTCCTTCACTTACTGCTGGTTTGGTGAGTGGCTCTGGGAATACTCGTGGTGCTTTTGTGCTATAAAAAGTGATGTGATCCTCTGCTTTAGTTTTTACCTTGTTTTCCCTGCTCAGTAAAAACAGCATTTTGTTCCTGTGGGACTTTTTAGGCTACAGGGTGAACTAGGAAGAGAATATGTTCATCCTGCTTTAGACAGAAAGCAGGAAAAGATGTGTGTTGAAGAATAATTTCTTTTTGGGGACATTCCTTCTCAATGCTACTTCAGTTGCCTGATGCCTGAAAGAAATATCATTGGAAGTCTAGGAGATGTGAGCATGGGAACCCAACCATTTCAGACAAGTTTAATTGGGAAGCAGCTTTCTGAATACCTGCCCCTGCCTGCTAGGGAATAGCTAGGGGGATGAATCTGAAAGGGATAACTGTTATGTCCAAGCAATTGAAGAGCTGGAACTCACAATGTGCTCTTCTTCGTGGTTTCTGTCAACAGGTTTTGGTAAAAAACTTTTGGTAAAATATTTTTGAGGAATGTTGCATCTGCTAAATGACCATTTTCTAAGAAGAGTGTTCTGTATGGGGACACACACTCAAGTGGCTACAGTCAAGTCTGAACTGAACACAAAAATGAACACATGTTTTGTTTGTAAATTTTCCTTATTTTCTATAAAATTCTAAAATCAGTGATATGTGAGGAGAAGAAAAATCCAAGGGTAGGAAAAGACAGTTATTTGTGAGCAAGCATATATGTAACAGAAATTGTTGGTAAATAGTAGATTAAAGCCAAAGTTGAAATGTTTTTTTTGCTGAACTTTTACAGAGTTATTTGTACAACAAGTTTTACTCAAGTAAGGAATTTTGGTGTGTGCTACTTACTGTGCTGCGAGTAACTGGGTAAATTTATGTTACATTGCAAGACTGCTTAGAAGCAATGACCCCTTAAGTAAAAGGGTGCACCTTGGATAAAGCCCTGAGAATTTTTTGGATATTCCTAGACAGTTTGGCACCACTAGGTTATGAAAGGAAACTTAAATCTTTAAGGTTCAAAAAGCCACATGTTTGTGTTACAACTAATTTTGATTTCACAATGAAGTAATTGTAGTCTTGACATTTTCAGACATGTTACTATATTGAAATTCTTCTGATTTGATTTAATTGTGTTAATTTGGTGCCTGTTTAGTGTTTGCCTTAAATTTATGCTCTCACCAGTGGTTCTAAATTCAGTGGTAACAGAAGGGGAGAATGCTCACATGAACTTGGCTAGAGGTATTTATCTGAGGGGGATTAGAAAAAGTACTCTGTTAAAACACAGGCCTGTTCTCCAGAGGCAGATAAATGCCTTGAAGCTTCATAACTTAGGTTAATGAAAATAACTGTGCTTTAAAACAAAGCACTAATTCCCAGATATTTAATTTGGAGTGCTAGGTTGTTGCTCAACAGCTGTGTGGAGCTCAGTGAGCTGCAGATGTTTGCATGTTACAATTCTGCATATTACTCATATTATACCCTGTATTTTCAGTTTGTCATGGCAGTGTTTGTGCTGTCTGTCAAATATTCTGATATGAAACACAATGCCAATGAGTTATTTTAAAATAATTTAAAATTCTCTGTTTCTTAACTAAGAGAAATTAATTTCTAAATCCAGTTTTTGTCCCTCTGTGATGGTGTTTAAGTGTTGAAGGATATGGTCACTTTCCTATCTCTTTGTATTCTATGATGGGCTGTGTGTTTCATTACAGTTGCAGTTAATTAAGCCTAGACATTACAAATTTTTATGTGAAGTGGATTTCAAAAGCAGTGACTAAAGAACATCACAAGATGAACACCTAATTAAATGCAGTGAGTCCTGAGATTTTGGAGCCACTTACATGTTTGTAGCTGTTTTAATATGCTTGTGGTATTGAAATACATTTCACAAATTAGAATAGCAAAAGGTCTCTTGCCAGTATAATTAATCTCCTTTGAAGAATAGCTCTATTAAGAGATGAGTAAGTTCAGTAATGCAGAGTGTCATTTTAATATGCCAGCTTTGACTGCTAGAGCATTTAATTCTTCTATTATTTGTTATAATACAGTAGTTGGATAGCTAAAGAGAAGTGGAATGTAATTTAGGAAAGCCAGGAAAGCTGTGTGCATTGTTTCTGCTCCCTCTTTCTGGCTCTGCAGGTATCAATAGATTTTCCTTTGCTAAATTGCTTTGTGACATTCAGTAATGTGTTTTTTTGCTTTCTAACCACTACTAATCCTACAGATTGTTTACTGTGCTTAAATCACATTCTTTTCCTCTTTAAAAATATTTGCAAAGTGAAAAGATAAGTTAACAATAGCAAATCTACAGAAATTAGGTTTCAGCTTTTGAAACAAGCCTGATAGCTAGGCTACTTATCAGCAATGACTCCAGAACTGGGAATACATCAAATTCTAACTTGCTAAACTATATAAACACAGTTTATTGTTGGGTAGAATCTTTCAGCTCATACATGTGTGATAACCTGCATTAATGTGCCTGCAAGCAGTTGCCACTAGGTCCTTGAGAAAGAAGACAGGGCAGAGTGAATGCTGAGTGCTGTCATTGTGGAATGAAAGGTGTTGATCTGATCTGTGTGCCTTCTAAATATATGTGAGGATTTTAGAGGATGACCTTCAGCTCATCATCTACCTTAAGACGAATGGCTCTGATCCTATGAGATTGAATTCTGCTGGGGAGTATCCTATTTAAGACTTTAAATCCCTAAGATAGCTGAGGAAGTAATCAGAGGAAAACACATAAGGCATCATCATGGGCATCTCAGTAATACAGTATAAATACAGTAAAAAAATACTGTAAAAAATGGAGTGCAGGGAATATGTGTAGAGTGCACGTTTAAGGAACAGAAGGGTAATTTTATGGAAAATTTCTTATGTCTTAGTTTTGGGGGTTTATCTGAGATCTTACCCTATCAAAAAAGAGTTAGACCTTGGACTGTGTTTTTTTAAGGGAGGTCATAGATTCCTTGAATCTATGATTAGAATATGCTGAGTTGGAAGGGACCCAGGAGGATCATTGAGTCCAAGTGCTGGCCCTGTGCAGGACACCCCAAGAGTCACCCCATGTGCCTGGGAGTGTTGTCCAAACACTCCTCGAATTCAGACAGCCTTGGTGCTGTAGCTGTTTCCCTGTGGAGCCTGTTCCAGTGCTCAGCTACCTCTAGGTGAGAAACTTCTTCCTGATATCTGACCTAAACCTCTCCTGACTCAGCTTCATCCTGTTTCCTTGAGTCCTGTCACTGGTGATGCAAAAGATCAGTTATGTGGATGCATTCTCTTAGAAGAAAGGCATGAAGAGCATCAAGGTTTCTTAATTTTAGAAAGGATAATGATCTTGTGAAGAGATGGTTATGATTGTTGTAGAGGTAGATTGGGAGTGTCTTTCTTGCAACTGTTAATTTTAGCAAAACATTGTGAATTAAACTGATTGCCAGGAGCAATGCCATAAGGTGGTAATAGTTCATAGCTGAGCATTTATTTGTGGGCAAGGGGTGACTTTCCCCTCATTTTTATTAAGGACAGGATGCTTAACTAGAGCACTAAACTAATGCTGAATTTATTTAATACTGAATTCTTCATTTGTGGAGAGAGATTCTGTGTGTGTGTCCCATGTCCTGGCCCCTCCCAGAGAGTATCTCAAGCACTCTCTCCAGGGTTTTGTGAAAGAAACATTTGATAATGTGCAACCCATTAATTAGGACTATATCTCATATGCATTTCTCACCATCTAACGCTTGGAAAAGTCTGAGATGTTCCAGGAATAAGAAACCATGCATGTTCCTTCTGCCAACTGTGGCGATAGGAGAACGTTTGAAGAAGCCTGTCAGTGGAAACTTAGATATGTTTGTGAAAGAGATTTTGAAATTATTTTTAAAAATACTTACAAACTCTAATTTTCTGAGGTGCTTCCAGGACTGAACTGAAACTTGTGGTACTCCTTGAACTGAAAAACTGGACATAATTTTTGAAAATGAGGTTGAGGGTTTCAGCTGGGTGGTTGCAGTTCTATTTAGCGTAAACTTTCTTCCTTATATTCTGGGATATATTATGGGATGTGGTCAGAGCCATTTCTTCATCTTCAGACATGAAGGCTGCTGACTAAGCAGTTGGTGCTCTGTTAATCCTCTGATGCCAAACTTGTAAGATTTTCCTTGTAGGGTCAGTCTCATCTTCACTGGATAATAATTTCAAATAACTTAGGGTTTTAAATTTACTTTCAAACAGTGAAAGTTGAAACAAAGTGAAATAATTGCACATATATTGTGGTTGTACACAGCACCAGAGAGTTAATCTTTCCCTCATTTTGTTCTAGAAAAAATGGTTAAAAACCCAAGCCTCTTAGATTTTGAATAATGATCTGGAGGGTAGAAAAGCTCAAATGCAAAGATTTGAAACAACTCAACTGAAGAACTTCCTCTGTGGAACAGCACTCAGCCTGATTTATTGCAAATGCTCAGTTCCCCAAAGCTGTGTGGATTAGGCAATGCTGAGTGGAATGGGGAGAATGGGTCATCCTTGTGCTGTTGGGGCCTTGGCTTGTGCTGGGAGCCTGGGGACAGACAGACCTCACACTGGGGCATGCTACTTTTGGTCTCCAAGTTGATGAATTTTTATTTTCTAAATTTTTGCTCCTTTTTTTTTTAAATTTCATATTAGGAATATTAATTACAAATTAGGAATACAATCAATTGTACCTAATAGCATATGTTCCCTATGCTGGATGCTGTTTATTAAAAAGAAAATTAAAAGTTGTATTGTTCCTGGCTATGAGGAAGAGTGGCTAATTTGCTACAGGCTTGAGTTAATGAGTGAGATTATGACAAAGTAGGTGATTCCTTTTGAATTCCTGTGGAAGTGGAACCCAAAGGCTGTGCTTTCCTCAAGCCTGTGCAGGGGTCTGTGGAGCTGGGTTGCCATCTGCTGGTGTGCCGGGGCTGGTGAACTCCACGATCCAAGCGAGTTTTTGTCAAACGGTGTTGGAGATCCCTGTAATCATCAGTGATTTTACAGCAGGGGTATGTTCCTTCTGGGATCGTGTCCCACTGGAATCCCTTGTTAATAATTGGCCCTTTTCTTTTAGCTGGAGTATGAATTCACTTTGTAATGACGTGCTGTGGTTCGCAGCATCCATTTTCTGGTACCAGAGAGATGATGGTTGGGACATTTACGAAGAAAATAAGATTTTAAAAATATATTATTTGTAGCTGATTCTATAAATAAAATTGGGAAGTTTTTGGGTCGCAGCTGCGTGAGTTGCGCTTCGGCCTCTGGCCTGGCGGTGGCGCTGCAGCCCCGGGCGTCTCCCGAGCTGCGCTTCCCACCGGGACGAGCCGGGCTGGGGACGGGGATGTTTCCCGCAGCTAAAGGAGACCTTAATTCTGTCTTGTTTGTCCGTTCAGTACGGCAATTAATAATTCAAGAGGCCTGGTGAAGCGCAGTGGAACTGGAAGTTCCAGCTTCAAAACCCCTCCTAGTTATAAAGGGAAATTCTATCTCCGCAGCTCCTGCTGAGTCCTCAGCGCTTTAAGGGATTTACTGTTTGTTATTTAGGATCTCTGCTCTCTGCAGGCACCTGGGTAGGGTTGTTAAACTCACAGGGATGAGGTCTCGGAAGGAATAGGGTTGGCAGTGCCTGGGGGACACCAGGTACAGCATCTGCTCTCCCGCCACCTCTCCGCTCGTGATGTGTGCTGGCAGTGGGGTGAGTGCACAGAGCTTGGAATTCCCCCTCCCCGCAAAAGAATTAAATATAATCTCTTTTAATTGAAAAATACAGCACTAGTTCAGGGACAAATCATTAATTTGTGCATAGTGCTACCTCCTCTGGATTGCCTGGATACTTTTTACAAAAGCAGGCGTTTGAATCTGATGGGAAAACTTCATTTACATTTGTGTCTTCTAAAACACGCAGCCGCTCTTTTCCCAAAATGTTTTGTCCGGGATAATGTTACTTTTAGTTTGCATTTTAGGTGGTAACATGTTGACTATTTAAATGTTGTTCAATACACATGAAAATAGTTTTGTTTAAGAATAATCCTGAAAGTCATAGGTGATGAAGGTCATAAATTATTTCAGGGAGTAGAGAACATTCAGTACTTGGCTGTACAAGTAGGATTTCATATTTTTATGTTGGTAGAAAAGGAAAAGACAGCAGGAACTATGGCTGCATGAATGAAGGGATTTTTTTACTGTATGAAGGCATGGAAATTGCATTTTAAATTGGCAGTTGTAATAACCTGAGTTAGGAAGTAAGTGGATTTCCAAATTAAGACCACGTGTGAAGTCTTAAGTTTATGCATACATAATTAGATATTTGCATGGACATATGCTGCAGAGTCTGTTGGGGAATCTTTGGGTACATTACCAATTTTGGAATTTGGACAGGGCCTGAGGAAGAAGTATGGAGCAAGTTCTAGACATTTGGCAGTGTTTAGAGTGCTTGCAGGGACTCACCTTTGTCACAGCTTTTAAGGTGTCTCTGGTAGGAAACCAGAAATGGATGTGCTGTGACTCTTGTGTGTTTTCATGATAGATTCAGGACACTTGCTTCACATTGGCGTCCCAAACTGATAGTCCTGATGGGTTTTTCACTAAGAAACTTCATTCTGAATAATTAATGTAAAGAACAGAAATTTTTTGTGATAAATTCTGTACTAAAGTTATATTTACTATATAGTGCATATTACTAAAGCACAGTCAGCATCTTGCTCTGAAGAAACTTCAGCATATTACTTAAAACACAGTCAGCATCTTTATGCTCACTTCAGTTAAGTGAATTCCATTTTGGAGTGGACTCATTGGCTTAAAGGAGGTTTTCATATTTGAAAGAAAATGTGAACACCCTTCTGTGTAACCTGAGGCTTGTCATTGTAGGAAATATGAATTCCTAAAACTTGCCTTGTGATAATTGTTAGGCACTAGACTGTCAGTTTGAATGATTGCAGTTCTCATTATCTTCAGATGCTGCATGTTATTTTTTTTTTGTCTGTGAATATGTTGAATTGATTTTTGGCACATGCAGTCACTTCTCTTCCTGACAGCAGCACTACTGTAGGTGTAAAGTGAGAAACTGCTGTAGTGTGCATGGAAAATTAGCTTTTTTGCTTGGGGAGCTGTGGGGAACTTCAAATACAGTTATTCAGACTGTCTTGAGCACACTCTGTTGAAGAGTGAGGCTTTGTTCCTTGAGTGTTGTTCTGTGGTTCTCAATGACCTCTCTATAAACACATACTGATGTAGACAATATAAGTTCTGGGTTTTAATTTAAAGTAGTTGAAAATTTGCTGGTTTTTTTGGCAGCTATTTCCATAGAAAGGCACTGTGAGATGTCTGCATTTAGTATTTTAATATGGCTGCCTTCTGTGTCTGGTAATACTTCTTGAAATAGTTTCCTAGGATGTGATAATAGGAGGATGGATCTTAAAACATGAAATAGTTTGTTTGTTTAAGTTTCAAGCTGCTTTCTTTCAGAAATGCAAACTGTTTTGAGCCTTAGGATATTTATAAGAATCCCCTGTAGCATTTTGACTGAGCAAAAGCTTTGGACATGCTGTAATTAGTAGCATAATCCTCCATGTTTGGCTGCCACTTTTTGTTTGGTCTGTTTTCCTGCACTGTGTCACTTTGGTTTATCCAAGCCATGCAATGTGTCTTTCCAGCAATCCTTTTTCAGCCCCAGAGATACAATGATTGTTTATTTTACCACTTTCAGGACAGTGGGAATACAGAGGTTTGTGTGCATCACCTCTGAAGAGCTGCAGCTCAGAATCTTTCCGGGGAGTTAATCTAAAATCCTTATTGCCTCGAGATTACCAGGGTGGGAGAGGTGAAATCTCTTGGCAGAGATAAGGGTAGCCTTGTAAGTGAAACAAGCCTGGGATTTATGCAACAATCCTGATATCTGAACTTTGATAAGCTCAGGTACAGAGAGGTTCAGTCCCTTGGTCACCTGAAGAGCTGAAAGTAAAGCACGTCTCACAGACTTTCTGTAAATCTCAGTTTATTAAAATGTTTAGCAGGTGTTTGGAGCTCAAATGAATGGTGCTGTGGAATAATTTATTGCTGCAGTCACTGTATATAGTGTGCCAGTATAATTTTCTTATTTCTGATTGTGTTCATATTTAGATTTTCGAGTCAGTTGTTTAAGAACCGAGGCATTCCATGATCTCTTACCTGCCCTTGCTGGGTTATTATTGCTAACCCGAGCATTTCCACATTAATTGTGAGTCTCAGACTCTTCCCTGCTGGGAGCTGTAGAGTCCTTGTGCTGTGAGAACATGAGATATGAAGTCAGAATAACCAATATATTGCCAAGCTTGATTTAGAGTCAATATCTCTAGTTCTTGCCTTTGTGAACAGAAACTAGGACAAAATGATGGCCCAGTGCTTTTTTTTTTCCCCTAAATTGTTGTTTATTATGGGAATAGATGAGAAGAATTCCTGTATTGTGGCATTTTGGATTGATCAGAATTATTTTCACTGAAAGCAGTTGTGGCCAACTAAGTACAAATAGTGTAAAATTTACTAAGAGGGTGCCTTACTGACTGAGGGGCTTTTGTTGTTTATTGCAGTGACCAAGTTTCCATTAAAAAAAACAAGATTCTGTGTTCATCATGAATATAAAACACTGTCATGTTGAGACTATGGTGTGAGTATGCAAAAATATGTCAGTGTGAACTCTCAGCTATTTGGCAAAGGGGAATGTTTATAAAAGAGGATTGAAAGATGTGCAGGATTTCAGATCTGTCATAAAAGGATGTGAAATGTAATTAACCTAAAATAACCTTTAAAATATTTTTTGAGCCTGATAAATTAAATGAGCTGTTGAGATAACTTAATGAGAGATTTTAATTTTATACCTTAAATAATACCCTATTAAAATTCTCAAGATTTTACTTTGTGATGGAATCCACTGAGATTTATATTTTCACAATGACCTCATGATTCAGTAACATTGTTAATATATTTGGTGCATATTTGAGGGGTAAGGTCTAGGTTAATGGCAGCATTTATTCTTTAAGTGCTCAAAGCCACAAAGCTCTAATTGAAGACTGGAATGTTCAAACCTCATTATTTTAATGTGGTCATACAGTATAGTGACACTTAAAGTAGTTATATGATGAACTCCTATGGCAGGGTTCATAATTTGTCCATGAAAACAAATTATTATGTGAAACTCTGAATTAAAATTCTCTGCCTTGGAGTTTAAATAAAACATGAAACTTCAGGTCTAACATGGGTTTTGTATTTGTCTTTGCTCAAATTAGCAACAAGCATTTGCATACCTTTAACACAGAGAATTCTGCTGTGAATTGTTTACACAAAGTTACAGTGCATGCACTGAATCTCTCACACAAAGCTGCCTCAGTAGGTGCAGTGTGATGTTTTTGTTTCAGGTAGTTAAGCCTGCAGAGGTACTTTTGGCAAATCTGCATCTCAAATTTTCTAAATATTGAAGTAATTGAAGTAATTTAATGGATGAGCTGTTGTCAAGGAAAATACATGCAGTGCTTATCACAGTGTCAGGAATCCAGGGGCTGGAGACAAAGGTTGGAATGTTCATCCCTGCTTGCATTTCATCAGTGCTGCCAACTTTGGTTAGGGCCCTTTGCACACTGGGCTGCCTCCAGTCTGAGCTAGATAGATCCTTTTGAGAGCTCTCCTACCTCTTCAATGTTCCTAAGCTCTCCTTTCTCTCCTGTGTTCTCCCACAGCTTTCCCTTCCCCCAGAAAAAAAACCTCCCCACAGTAAAATTCAGTTCATATTACTTGATGATAGCCAGAAAATTCTGGCTAACTGTGAATTTGGGCTGCTTTATGCACACATATATTTCTACTGTGACCTCCTTAGTCCCTCTCCACTGTCAATTCTTTGGGCTATGGGCTCCTGGTCTGGGAACTCTGAGCACTGTAGAGTTGCATCTTCTATTGCAGCTTTACAGCTGCTCAAAATCTGTGCTCCCCTTTTCTACTGTGCAGTTACTAGTTCTGGTGCTACCTTTATTTCTTTAGTGTCTCCTTGCTAAATGAACAGGGTTCTGAGTCATGGGCTTTTGATCCTCAAGCTCTTTGAGTCTGTTCAAATGACAGAATCCAACATAAAAGTCAAGTTTGTGGGTATTACTAAATCTATCAATAACTATTTGTTTGATTTTAGGTAAGATTCTGATGTTTTGCCTTAAAATTCATCTATCAAGTATTTTCTTTTAAAATAAAGTAGAATGTAGAGTGTTATGAATTTCAGATGCATAAATTTCTTATCAAAGTTAATTCTTGAATCTTCTTAGAATGAAATAGGCTAATGAAAGGGAAGTTTGGCAAGATAAATGATTAGGTGTTTGAAAAGAAAGAGGAACAATGTGTAATACAGCAAACATGCAGAACTCTCTGAATTGAGAGGAAAAGAACTATGTCAGCATTGCCAGATAATATTGATCAGGTATCAGCATCAATCCTGATTAAACAGGTAGCTGTTTAAGGTGGTACTTTTGACAGTGACATCTTTTATTTTCTATATGATTACTGGCCTGCTGACATGTTTACTTTCTCAGTATAATTTACATATTGTGTTTAAAATGTTGCTGACTGAGAAATAGTTGAATTGTACAAGGCAGAGTAAAAAGAAAATCAGACCTTATAGCTGATATGAACATGTATGAGTATCAGGTAATACCTACAAACAAACCAATTGATTTATGTACAGCTTAGTTCTAGGAGAGCACTCTAATAAATTGAATGGCTTGCTTATCTTCTTATTTTTTATGATAAAGGTGATTTAGAAATCATTTTATATATATATACACACACATATATGTATATGAGATTTGAAAAGAAAATAGCTGCAAATGTTTGTATAAATGAGAGTTGTTGAAACCCTTGGGAGACCCTGTTCCATGTGGTTTTTTGTCAGACAAATCTGTGGTATCAGCTTCCCTGGGAAAGTGTCAAGAATGGATTAAAAACCATTTAAGGGTGCTTGGCTATTAAACTTAGGTCTGCAATGAAGTGATAGATGTCCCTTACAGTTCTAATTGCTGGATTTCTTTATTTTTCCATAAGCAAAAGGTGAACTGCTCTTCCCCCTGGCTTAATATAAATTGCAGTAATTCCAAGGGAAAGGTATGATGGTGCTTAGTTTCTTCAGTGAAGTGCATTAATGATGCATGCCCTTCCATCTGTTATCAGATTTCTTTTTGTCCCATTATCAACAAGGATTTTGTCATCAAGCTTTGGCTCCATTGAGTGCAATCTCCCTCTGAGAACTGTCAGAACATTGTCTGAGAACGTTGTCAACTGTTCCTAATGGTCAGCTCCATTTTTCCTTGTACATCAGGAACTTCCCCAATAGTTTGGGGGTTCAGAAGTAGGTAACCACTATTTCACATTCTGGAGCAAGCCATGAAAGGTTGTTTGAACTCCATTTTGTGTTATGTAAAAAGGTTAAAGTTGATTTAACTCCATTTCACCTAAGCTACATTATTGAGCTTATGCTTTGTGTTATAAGCTTCTGTTCTGTGTTGAATCCCCCATTTCAGAGCAGTGGAAAGCACATAATAATGTTCACTGCCCATAAGTGTAATTACTACATTACTGTATGTTTTACAGGTAATTAATCCCATAAAATACTCAAATTCTGTCATGTCTATGCTGAGGACTGCCTGTCTCATTTACATGCATTTCTGTGTCCAATATCCTGTCCTCAGTCTGCATGGGAAAGGTTGTGGAGGCTGGGATTGTGGCTGGGTGGTGCTGCATGTTTAGAGACCCTGCTCTCTGCTCCCTTTTGAAACAGGTAAAGCACAGACCACCAGGCCTTGAGGCTTGGGTCTAATTAAGATGTATTAATTGTGGGGCTTGTATTACCCTCTGCATGGCAGGGGATGCTGACTGCAGTGTGCTGAGGGGGATTGGACACCCTGGAACAAAATGTTAGTGGGAGAATTCACTTACTTCTGTGTAGACTGAGTACATGCCATGCTGGGACATGATGAGAGCAGACTTTACATGTTCAGTGATGGTTTCATAAGAAAGATCAAGCTCCAGCAAAGATCCCATGGGAGGAGGAGCTGTTTGTGTCCTTAGTGCTCAGTTCTATTTCAAAAGGTAAGTCAAAAAAACACCCTAAAAGCTGAAATAGAAATAGAGATATGCAAAGCTAAAAACAGTTAAAAAAGAACCTCCTTTGAGTTTCGAAAAGATGAACTGATTTAGGAAGAGCAGCTTGAAGAACAAGGAGCATCAGTGAAGAGACCTGCATCTTTATTGTCTTCACAGAACTGAATTAAAGACCACTCCTTCAAGGCAGAGGATTGCAGTGTTCCCCTATCCTACCTATGAATAAGAATTAAGAATGGTTAAAAGGAAAGCAGGATGGTGAGGAACAGACCAAAGTAGGTTGTTAATTCAGTGAGTAAAAGGAGATAATGACACAGCTTTAAAATAATTCAAAGATGAAATGTGTGAACTACTATTTGTGCTATATAGCCAATTGCTTAAAATAGTCTGAGGACTGGAAAATGGCAAATTGAGTACCAGTATGTACCAGAAAAAAGGGGTCCATGAGAGATTAATGGAGTTAGAATTGCAGATGTTTCCTTCATGCTGTAGGTGCCTAAATCCTAATTGCTGCAAGTGTAATTTACCATTTGGTTGCATTAACACAGTGTGTGCACAGAGCAGGTCATTCAGATCACCCTGACAGTGCTGGCCTCACTGTTCATACTCTGTTAGATTACATTTGCCATCAATGGCTTTATTTTTAGGTCACCCATTCAAATAATAGAATCATAGAATAGTTTGTGTTGGAAGGAACCTTAAAGACCACTTTGTTCCAACCCCCTGCCATGGACAGGGACACCCTTCCACTATAAGAGTTGCTCGAAGCTTCATTCAGCATGGCCTTGAACACTTCCAGAGATGTGACTGAGATCCACAACTTCTCTGAGCAACCTGTGCCAGCACCTCCCCACCCTCATAGTGAATAATTTCTTCCTCATATCTAATGTTATATGCATGGCTGTTCTTTTGACATAGAAAGGTCATATTCCCCAGCAATTCTTCTGACAGCTACTTTTAAAAATTCAATTGATTGGCAGGTTCTTAACCCAGAAAGTTTTGCTGTTTCATAGAGATACATTTTCTTTAGAAATGCAGTTTTCAGTCAAGCTGTAAGCTCTGAGCAATTCAGAGCCTGATATTTACATGTTTACTTGATCAGCAGAGACAGTAATTTAAACAGCCCAACCTCTACCTCTCCCATCCAAAAGCACCTAAGAACTCTTCTCAGAAGCCAGAGTGATTTATTTGCAACCTTTTCTTTTCCTGATGAGAATCTCAGTAACTAATGCTATGATGCTTCTTCTACTTGTTCTTTGGAAAAGCTGATACAGGACTGAAATAATTATTTTGCCTTGGACATTGTCCTAGCTGCTCTGAAACCTCGATAATCTGCTTACTTGTTTGGCTGGGTTGGAATGGACTTTGGCTTTTCCTCTGCTTCCTGTTGCAAAAGCAGCTTTGAAGGCAGTTCTGAGAAGGAAAGGGAGCTGCTAGCGTGGGAAATTCAGGAGCACAGGACAGAGCAAATCAACTACAATCAACTGATAATGCTGATGTCTGATAACTCAGAGGTATATTTAGAATGCTGCTGCTGTTTTCATGTTTGTCTTTTGTTGTCCATTGCAGCTCACACTTGCATTTAGTTGCTTTCTACTTCAGTGGCTTTGGAAGGAAACCTAAGGAGACAGGGTTTCTTCAGCTTCATTAACTATTCTGGGAAGAGCTTCTCCTTGCCTTGAATTCCACCTTGCCTGTAGAGATTTGTGTTCTGCTATGAGATCATTCTGTCAATATAGGCTTGTTTACTTTACAACTTCAGCAGTTTTGGAAGGCTCCTTTCAATATCCACCTTTTGCACTAACAGCAGCATGGAACTGTGAATCAGAGCTGATGATTGTCAGTGTTTCTTTCTTATAGGGAGACCTAATGGTTTGGTAGAATTGAATTCCCTGTTTTCTAATGTGGTTTCCTGTGTTAATTGGTTTGTTGCTGGATCCTGTCAGCCTAACTGTGATACCAGCCTTCTGAGAAGCTTATTTTGTGGATGCATTTAGAAAAGGCTCTCCTCCTTTCATGGAAAGAATTTTCTCTAGGGATGCTGCCAAGTCTCAGAAGACCAAGAAATGATATGGTTTTGTATTTAAGTCTAATCAAACTGGCATTCATGATCATTTTGTCTCTTTAGAGCAGGAGCAACTCTGTAGATGAATATATATTTTTGGCATTGGGTTTAACCAAAATTGAAAGTAATGGTATAAATGATCCTGACTGCCAGAAACCCTGAACAGTAGTAGAGAGTCAGAGTTTCTCCAATTGTTCCTTCTTTCCTAGTAACTTCCAAGCCGCTGGCCAATTTCATCCAGGCTTGAAAAGAATAAGAAATGTCAAAAATAACTGTAATTGCAATAGTATAACAATTGGAAGCAAGTAGGAGACACCCCCTCACATTCTCTCAGTGACAGTCAGTTCATTGTTTATTGTGGTTTGGCAGCACTGGTTGACACTCAGATATGACAGTGCTGGATTAACTGGGGGAGGTGCTGTCTCCAGTTGGGTGGAAGTGAAACAGGAGAGCCAGAGTTACCTCTGGCAGGGTTTGGGAGAGAGCTAGAGACAAAAAGCCAAACCTAAGTCTGTAAGAAATTGGGTGTCTTTAGTCCTTGTTGCTCAAGAAGCAGCTTGTTTATTTTGCAGTAATGAAAGAATCCAGCTTCCTTCTGTTTCCAAAAACATTGATGTTCATGACCTAACTCTGGGCAAGGTTAGAAGGGTGGCTTTTGAAATGCTTCCCTGTTGTCAGTTTGGCATGTTGCTTTTGCTGTGGAAGGAGTGGTGGGATGCTACTCCAGCAAACTGAAGATCTTTCCATGTGGTTGCCTTTGCAGTGTCCTGTGGTTGTCCCAAGCTGGGACTGCACTGCAGGGTCAGCACAAGGAAGTGATGGATGTCTTCCCTGGACTGTAAATGTGACCTTCCAGAAAGGAGGGAAGGGAACTCTCATGATTTGGTTGTGCCTTTTGGAGCTGGGCATACTTGTGGCATCATCTGCAGTTTATTTCTTTGCTTTTCACTACTAACAACATTACAAAAATTAGTATTCTACAAGCTTGAAAGACAGACTATTATCTAATTGGCTTTTGGTTAGGAGGATACTGATTTCTAGGTCAATGTAAAACAAATGAGCATTTAAATTGAAGAGGAGCAGCTGTTCCAAAGCCCCTTTCCACAGTGCCTGGTTTTGTTAAGGATAATTATGTCTAATTTTAAATTATGATAGCTTTGAGTATTGAGCTTTGCCTTGTTACATCCACTATCTCATTCTCCTTCATCAGTAAGAATGTTCTATCATGGAGCTGGGTTTCTGATTGGATTTATTTTTCTGGGCCTTTTGAGTTATGAAGAGAAATACAGCTTTAAGGATGGGGTTTTCAACACTTTCATGCCAATGTTACCACACTCACATTTTATTTTTCGAGGTCTCAGAACTGATACAGCGTGTCTGATTCCTGTGGAAAGATACTGCTGGGAAAATACATATTTATGTAAATGTGTAAGATTTTTGTTCATATTTTTAGCTTGAATATGGAAACGTCAGACTCCAGTGCTGAAAAATCCAAGAAAGCTCTTGTCAGCCTTGGAAGGAAACATATGCTAAAGATGTCCTGTGGATTACGTACTGCTTGTTTCAATTAACACATTGATATTCTCTGTCAGTTCTAGAGACAAAAAGCCCAGGTGACAATTCAAATGATGCATGAAAATAACATTTCAATTTTTACTGGTGAGCTCAGATTTTTTTAAAACAAAGAACAAAAGATTTCAACTGTTTTGGTCAATGTTACATTAGTAATTCAGTAGTTTGTCTGAATGCTTTAAAGAACATATATTGTAAAGATACTGCTGCTGCAATGAAGCACATTTGTTTTTCTGAAACATTTGCTGCTGGACATGTATTGTTGTGTAACACATAAGAATTTTGTGTTTGAATTTAATTTGGAGTAAAGTGTAACTGTATCGAGAAATGCAAAACATTAATATTTGACTATTAATTTGAAATCCAAGCATTTTTTATCTGCTACTTTTATGGAAGGAGACATGTTTTCACATGCCTTTTAAAATAATTATTGTCACACTTCTCCTCTGAGAAATATTCTTGGAGTCTTTTAAGTCAACAGTTTTACTGTCTTTTGTTTCTTCTCTCCTGACTGAATGTAAATGGTTCTATTAAAAAAACACCAAAAAAAAAGTTCAAGAGATTGCCAAATTACTATTATGTCTCTACTCTTTTTTAAATGAAAAATATCTTTCAAATGAAAAAAAAAAACCAAGCAGGAGAACTCAGAAAAATGGGAGGTCTAATGCAGATCTTGGAGAAAAGGGAGATTTGAAAAAAAGAAATATCATTGTACCATAAATCTTTGAAATCCTGAATGAATTTATTATTTTTATCTTTCTTTCTGTTTTTGTTCAAGTTTAGTGGATAAATGTTAGAAAAAAAGGATATCTATAAAAAAGCTTTTAACTTGTCCAGCACTTTAGGGAATGACAAAATTGTGAGAAATCAATAGCAAAGTTTTGTCTGAGACCAGAAACGGAAGAATAAAAACCTGTCAGAATCCATCAGTAAAAAACTGCTGTGAGATGTCTCCCTAGATATCGATGTAAGCTTAGTCAGGTATAAACAAGGACAGTAGGAGAGAATAAAGCCCTCTAATTCCAAATGTTTTGGCTTATCTTCAAGTATTTATTTCAAAGGCAGTGTTTGAATGTATATCATGTTGGTCTTAAGCCAGCAAAATGGTACAACCTGTGGAGTCTTGTTTAAGCACTTTAATGTCAGCTGGAAACCAAGGTAAAGTTCGTGGTGTATTGAAATGAGTTGTATGTGGATTAAGTTGGGAAAATATATTCAGTATTGTAGACTCTGATCTGAACAGAATAATTAAAGAAAAAGCGGTTTTTGAATTTCATGGCATTTTCCTAATGAGTTTTTTTTGTAATGACAGTGTGAATCATTATTTGTAACTATTTTACCAGTGTAATAGAAGAGGTTCCTTGTCTCATGAAACATCAAGTGTTTGTTTTGAAGAAATGAGTGTCCAAAATGACAAATATCCTACAGATACAAGTGGGAGGAATATACAGTGAAATGCAGCTTGGTTTGGCCTCACACCTCTGCAATTTGTTTTCCTTACAACTCTTTCATTGAAAAGTGCCATCTTTCTATAAAAATTGTCTAGCTTGTACTTCAAAGTCAAATGTGGCTTTATTGATGAAGTAAGAACTGGAAGCAGAAGTTTGGGAGGAGTTTATAGAAAAGGGAAGTGTGTATATGCAAACCACTGCTGCTGTGGTGAGGCTGCAGGAAGGGCAGTGCTGGTCAGGAGTGTGGATACAGGAGGAGATCTTTTGTGTGTAGTAAAATTTTGGGAGTATTTATATCAGCATGTGTTTGCATGAGAAACGAGGTGCATCTGTAATTTGTAGCTTTATAGAGCCAGTTTCTAGGGCAAAATAGCTTCTGGGCTAGCTGGATTCATAATGCCTTTCCTGTGGGATTCTGGAAACTACAGGCTTTGTTTCCAGAAACATTTCAGTAAATGTCAAGAGCTTCATTTGGGAAACACACAAGTTGGTATTGAGTCCTCGAGCTTTGGGTTTGTTGCCATTCTGACTGGAATTATTAATTGCTGAGGTTTAATTGCTAACATCTGGAGCATGAGGGTTGTCTTATAATAAAGTAAGAGAAACTTGGTTTTGGTAATGTCATCAAATGTTCAGTAAACAGAAATTATATTTTCTTCAGGTTTAAATTTGCAGCCTATATTGAAAAAGACTTTTCTACCTATCAAAAACTTTTCTTTTAAGAATTGCATTGTATTTGAAATGTAGCATGAGAGAAGCTGGTTTCCTTTCTGTTCTAATGGCAGTTCCGCTCCAGAATATGAATTTACATAGTGAATCCAGCATTTTCTATAAACATTGAATTTAATTGGAGATTCCTTTCCAAAGATGTTAGCTTGAGCCAAGGTTCTGCCTGGAAGCTGGTGTCTCTTCTGCATGTCCCTTCTCTTTTACAGTATGGAAGCAGTTGTTCTGTAGATGAATGAACTCTTTCCTCCAGCCTTGTCGGCAGCAAATTTACATTTGTATGGAAGATGAGTGGGAGTGCCGCCTTTCATAAGGCATTGGATGTGGGGGATGGGACAGTCTGGCCCAGGAATCTAAACCTAACAAACTGGGAATAGAAAATGTGCTGTGAAAGCCTGAGCATTGTGTAAACCTCGAGGATTTTAGACATTTTTTCAGTGTATCTTTTCCGGGGACCAAGCCTCATAAGCGGTGGCTCAGGATGAGTTCCTGCTGTAGTTCATTGTTAATGCACAGCTTTGCTCCAAAGGTCTTACTTTATCAAACTGAATCTTGTAAATAGGCAAGACATCCAGAAGAAATTCAGACAAGCTGTCAGGCGAGTTTCCTTAGGTTGGCTGCCAAGTTGTGGGTTTTTTTTTTTCTTTTTTCTTTTTTTTTTTTTAAACAAGTTACCTCATCAACCTTCCTGGTTTCAGTAGTCTGTCAGTGTATCTTGAAGAGACACATTTTTAAATCTCCAGATAAACACAGCTTGATCAAAATAAATAAAAAAGCCCCAAGCACTTAAGTTTCAGTTTGACAGCGAAACATTTGGTTTATTTTTTTTGCACAGATAAACGCTACCAAAGACTTTAAAAAAATGTCACTAAAGTTGTCAGCTTATAAAATTTTGGAAAGTGATCTTTTTTCCCCATCAGACAATATGTTATGTAAGGAAATGTTATAGCTTTAAAGTTTCCCACAGCTTGATGTCTTGTTGCTTTTAGTTTTGATTAAATAGAGTAAAAACTATAATGAATTAGGAATTATGAAAAATGTAAATTTTGAATCTCAGTATTTTAGATCAAGGCATTGGTTCAAGAAATTCCTTGATAATATAATATGTAATTAAAAACATTGCGTCTTGCTGCAGAAAATTGAAAAGCTGTTGGTCTTTTTAGCCTGATTTTTGGATGGGAGCACTCTTTGTGTTGCAAAATGTGAATTGGTGTTCATCACAAGATCATCCTTTTGCGCAGTGCTGACATCCTTCACACCCTGTCTCACGATGGGGCCCTGGTTGTGTGAGAGACTTTCTCAGGTATTTTTGTAGTTATTATGAAATATCAAAAGTTTCTAAATGGTCAGTATAAGTGGACTTGGACCTCTGGAGTTATGAATTTAAGGAGTGCATCTATTGGATTCACTTAAGCTATTTTAGACAGCACACACATTTTTGATCCACAGTGTGATGATTTGATTGCCAAGATGACCTTTACTGCTTTTGCTTTTATGGTAATGGTAGGCTTCAAGCCTGATGCAACAATATAGACCACAAAAGATGTCAGGATGCAGTGCCAAGAACCTGAAATGACTAGGAAGTCATAGCAAAATTATTTGCCCTATTTTAGTTAATTTTTAGTTTTTTCACGGATGTGAAAAAGTGATACCTGAGTGATACCTGAAGTGATACCTGAAATACACTTCAAATATCAATTACAATTTAACATAGGTAGTTTATATTCAGCATAGAAAGTACAATATGCAAACTGAACACAGCTCAGAGATGAGCCACGTGATTCTACACAGATATGTCTTTGTGCATATGTAAATGCACTCTCTGATACAGTAGATACAGACTCCTTTCTTATTTATCCCCCTTTGCACTTGCTTTGGTGAGTAGAAAATGTGAGTAATAGGATAATTGCTTATTCAGGAATTCTCAATTATGTCTCAGTAAAATGTATTGTACACAGGAGCAATTGCACAACTTCCAAGTGACTTCCTGTGGTCATTGCTTTTCTGACTGTGAAATTGGTCTGTCCTTACTCATCTTCCACTGATGATATTTGAAAACCTGTGGGCTGCAGAACAGCTGAAAGAATTGTTGTTTTGATGATACTGAAGTTAATAGATGGAAAACTCCTGTTATTTTCACCTTGGAAATGTTCTACCCTCTCAGATTTTTTTTCTTCTACAAGACAGAGAAGTGATAGATTTTGGTAGCAGGCAGTGGAATGGGGTCTGAATCAGCATGAATGAGAAGAGATTTCTTCTTATCAAAAGACAGAAAATGCTGACCAGAATCCAAGCACAAGCCCCTCCTAGAGACCTCTGAGAGGTAGGGTTGGTTCTGTCTAGTGTGTAAAAAGTAAAATTCCAAATCCTCTTAATATTCTTCAATGTCTTGTCATACATGTGGTCTTTCCTGGGATAATTAAAGGAGATTAAGTTCTTAAAGTCTTTTAACCCTGATGTTTTTCTACCCTGGAAACATTTATTTTAATTTTCTCAATATTCATGTCAAAATATAGGCAACAGACATGATTTTCCATGGTGATGTCATCAATATTATATCTAGAGACAATACCACTAATTTATGATGTGTAAGTTCTCTTGGTCTGTTCAGAGCTTCCTTGAGCTGTCATAGCTACCCACTATTTTTAGAATTACTTTTCAGTTTACAAATTCACTGCTACACCTCGTTCCTTTTTGGAGTTTGGATGCCTTTTAGGGTGTAAGACACTGTTGTCTTCAGCAAGCACCACCTTTGGACTTTCTTCCTAAATAAAGCCACAGAATGGTTACACTGGCTGAGCCCAGTACCTTATCTCTGATAGCAGGTGTCTAAGGCAGAGTCTCTTCCCAGAATGGTTGCAACTGTTTGTGACTCTGGGTCAACTTCAGTGGGTTTCTCTCTTTTAAGAGTTCTTGGCAGATTCTTCAATGCATTTATCCAAACACTTCTGCCCATGCTTGTGATTCTTTTCCCCTCCAGACTTTTACAGCAAGAAATAGCCCAATGTGACTGTTGTGTAAAGCAGTAGCTCCTTTTGTTTCTTTGGAAATTGCTCTTAGCCTCGTTTAATTCACCCCAGTATTGGCAAACTGATAAACTGCCCTTCCCTGCTTATCAGGCCAATCCTTGCAGGAACATACTGGAAGTTCATGGCTCTTTCCATTTCTTGATGTCTTCAAATCAAGATTCAATGAAGAACTTTTTCAGAGCTTTTTCAGAGAGCTGCAGCTGAACAGGAATTGGTTGGATTATGTCCAGGAGATCCCAGTGCTACACTACCCTTTCTCTTTCCTTGTTGCTGCAGAGCAAAGCAAATTTTCTTCAGATTTCAAAATTTGATGGAGAGAGGAAGGACTGAGTTAGGAGCTTACTAAAGTTGTTGGTGAACCAACTTTGAATTCCCTCTTTTAATCTCCCTTCCTAATATTTTTTAGTGAAGTTGAGTGTTAAGTTAGGTACTCTAATTCTTAAAGGATTCAAGTATTACATGACCTCCTTATTTTGATTTCCCCCCCCCCACCATTAAACAGGTTTTTGTCAGATCCTTTCTAAGTGTTGCCTGCATCTGGAAACTGTTTGGGAACTTTGTTCTAGAATTAACTTTTTATATAATTGATAAAATTACATTTTGTGTCCTTCAGTTTCTTTAATACCTTTCAGTAATACATCCTTTAGTGGAATGTCTTATACAAATACTTTTTCAGCTCTAATTGGAGACTTACCTGCAGACCTTTTAGGATGTTAAAATCACTGTCTGAGGGTGGTGTAATCTTTTATTGAAATGGCAGGTAAATGTAAATTTCTAAAGGTAGCATTTAGTAAAAATTTTTTCCATGTCAGAGTGTTGCTTTTAAGTTCTATTTGTCCTTTGCTTGTTTCAATTTGATCCTAAATATTTTCTCCCATCCTCTTTCATCATTGATTTTCTGTGGTAGATTTTGCTGAAGGAAAAAAAAGGAGAGTGGATGAGTCTTTACAGTTAAATAGGAGGGAAGAAAATGTGGTCTCCCTATTCGTGATGTTTTTGGTGGTGGTTTTTGATCTGACATTTAACCAAACACTGAGGAAGGGAAGGGGACAGGGAAGATGGAGGAAAAGCCATGCCTGGGGTTTTTTTTCCAGCAGTCCCAGTTGGCTTCTCTACCCCAGAAACTGGGTAAGTGTGGCAGGCAGCCAATTTCAAAGCATCCTCCCCAAGAAAGCTTGAAATTTGGAAGAGAACAGATGATTCTCATGGTATTTCAAGACTCATGCCAGCCTCAATCAATTACAAGTCACTTGTGAAGACATATTGAGAATTGGCAATGTCTGAATATTACAGTAAATAATCCAGGAAGGATTAGATGTATATGTGCCAATAAGAACTCTTCCAGTTATGTTATGGAAATAAGTTATGGTTATATACTACTGTTATGTGGCTGAAACATTTTCATTTAGTGGTTGATGTAGGAGGAGAATACAATGGGAATGGTGTTGCATGATTGTTAAGATGCCTTAATTCCTCTCAGAGAATGTGTTGTTTAGTGCTGGTGGCCTTAGAAGAGGTAAGATCAATTATCTAGTTAGAGCATGGTCTAATATAAATATTTCTGAAATCTATTATAGACTAAAATAAATTGCAATGTGCATGTAAAGTATATGAGCATTACATACCAAAATGTTTTGTTTCTATGAGATTTTCTTAGGTAAAAAGAGAATTTGTATGGTACTAATGTCTGATAACTGAAGTTAGTATTTTGTGTTTTTTTCTGAGGAAGCAAAATGCAAAAAATGATATTGAAATCCGTCATGAACATTATCACAGCGAAGTCCTGTGATCATTTTACATTCCTGTGTGCTTTTGAACAGCGCTTAATCTTTATTTTTATGTTGCCGTTCCCCCGGTGACACATCCTTAAGTTCTCCCGCAGAGTTCCGTGGCTGGCTCGCAGTTCCCCAGCCCCATTTGCAAAAGAAGATGCTGTTCCTTTAAAATGAAGTGGCTCACGGAGTTGTTTTCAGTAGCGCAGGTTTTTATATGGTACAGTAGGCTCCATGCAAATGAGCTCTGCCCTCTCCGGAGCGCACAAAGGCGCTGCAGCCCTCACTCGGCGTTCGCTCGTGTAAATCGGCAGATGGATGGAGGGAGGCACGGCAGCGGCAGGATTTATTAGCTGCTCTCAATAAAAGACCACACTCGCTCCGCAGAGGATCAGGAAAAAAAAAAAAAAAAAAAAAAAAGCGCCTGGTGAATGGGATTGAGTTGTATCTGCTTCCAGCTGACTTGACAATGATGCGTTCAGCTCATGTGACTCGGTCACTTAGCATGAAGATCAGCTAAAGATTTCCGTGTAAATCTCTGCTCCTTTAAGCACCGCCAGACCCGTGTGCTGCTCCGGAGGCTCTTTTTGGCTTGCAGCTGTCAGAGCTGCGGGGACGGGAGCGCTGCCCCGGGCTGGGCTCCGCTCGCTCTGGCGTTCGCACACCTGAGGATGTCTGGCTGAAATCCCCTCCTAAACACAGCTCTCGATCAAGTTTGATTTCTGTATCTCATTAATTCCTTCAGAGTCTGAAGTTAGGTTCTTTTTAAATACAGTGTTTATATTCAGAAGTTATAAATAGACTCTCTTCCTAAGCTTTTATCAGGAGATGAAATCTGTTGCTTTAGCTTTCTGCTAAAAAACTGAAGGTCATTGCGGCAGTAGGTTGTTCATTATATTTGCAATACTTTATTTTTCCTTTTTAATCTAGAAAGGGCATGTGTAGGACAAAGGCTTCTTGACATGCTCGGTAATTTAAATGATACTGGGATGTACATATCTACGTTTTTGGTTTTACTGAAATGGTGTTCGCTATGGCTAGAAGCTTTGTTGTTGTGTTATTTTTCAACACATGCTGTGGGCTCATGTTTTAAAATGGCATTGGCATAATGGACCTAAAGGGGCAAAGCCCTTTTTGACCTTGCTGGAGTTGTCTGTGTGAAGGTAGCTGGAAAAGAGAAACTGCAGGACAGACTGAAAAAGCCTCAGCTGGACTCTGCTTTTCCCTTTTTTCTTTTCTCCCCTGCCTTTTTGCTATGGATGACGATGAGGGAAGGGCTACTTCAGACAGCTCTGTCAGTGATGAATAGATGAATGAATTCTTAAATGTTCAGAACTTGCAACATGTGTTCCAGACCCTGCAGCACATGAGAGTGGCAAGATCTCAGCAATGAGCTGAAGAATGTGCTGTGCCTGCTGCACGGAGGAGCCCAGCATACCTCAGAGATAGCAGAAACAAAAGAATGTGTGACAGTATCTGAAGAATCTGACAGTTGCTTTGTCTTGCAAAGGAGTAAAGGAATTTTTGAGAATTGGGGAAAATAAAATTTCCATGGTTTTCATAGCGAGATTTTTCTGTATTTTAGGTGCCAGTGTATCATCCTGTGTACCCACAGTATTGCTTTTTTAGTTAGCGTGACTGTGTGTTTTTTAAAGGAAATGTGACCTGGATTTTGTGAGCTTATTATACACAGTAAATGAAGGCAGCTGTTTTAGCTTACTGATCCCTTATAACAGCTCAAGCAAATTGAAATAAAGCAAAAATGCCCGTGTATGGGATCTGAATTAAATTCCACTCTTTGGCCTTACGTGGAGTTGTGGATTATTATTATTATTATATATTTGTAGACAGTTGTGTCTATGAGGGGAGTGAGACATCCAACCTTGAAAAGATTTAGGAAAGTCGTGCAGATTTTTCTGATGTGACCTGCTAAATCTGCCACAAAGAGGCAGGCAAAATTCCATACAGATAGTCAGAGGCAGTGGCTGCAGTTCTTCCTGACAGGCTACTGAAAGACCATGTCCTATTTTTAGCAAGTGGACGGAGGGCGAGTGGGAGGGGGAGAAAAGTTTGAAAATAATGGACTTCTTTAACAGTTAGAGAGCAAAGCTAGTGAGAAACAAGTGAGCTTTAGTGATCAGCAGTGGAAATATGGATGATTCAAGTATTCTTCGAAGAAGAGGGCTGCAGGTAAGTGTAACTTCTGCCTTCTTTTATTTATTCTTCTGCTTCTAATGTTGACAGTCTCATAAAAATGCTGACAGTTGTTTGGTATAAATCAGGTTGACTGAGAGCATAGCAATGATACTAGAATTTTAGTTTTTCTGTTGTCATCTAGTGTATGTTTTATAAATTAAAGGCAGGATTTTGTATACAGTAATAAAATAATATTTTAATGTCTTGGATTATATCCAGTAGTTTTGTGACTATTCCTATGGTAAGAAGTGAAGTATAAACTATGAGGCTTACCTTATTTTTGAAACTTCACTTTTACAGATGCATACAAAAATCTGTTACATGACTTGTCAGACTTGCCTTAGAGTAGCCATTTTACTTGAGCATTAATTAAAAATTAAATGTCAAAGCAGATTGAATATTCTCATTTATTTTTGACATATGCTTCTTTATTGCTTCAAATGCACAATAATCCAAAACCAGAATGCAGTTCAACGATGCAAATAATATTTCTATTTTACTTTCAACAACTATCATTGTTGAAATAAATACTCTAATTTGTTTTGAACTCTTACATCCTAGTGAAGTTTTATTTTGTACTGGTGCTGTGGAAGTTGGACCAGTTGCACTGATGTGACAAACAGTGATCTGTGCCAGTGTCAGTGGCGTGTGGTGACTGAGCTGATGCTGATGGGATAAAACTGCTGGGAGTGAGTGAGCTCCAAAATCTTGTGTGAGATGGACGGGGAATAGATTTGTGCTTGAGAGCAACATATTCTTCCCCCCCACCCCCCCTTGTCAGTGTAATAGGATGGTGTATAGCCTATTACTTACTTGCTAGCATAAGTAATTGTTTGACCATTCATAGACCATGAATGTTGCCTATTAAATTAACCATGCCTGTCCCATTGTTTAACTTCCTTTGAGGAAAATAAATTTACTATTTTAACATATTGCTATTCATACCTTGCTGATGCTTTAAGGCAATTACAAAGTAATTGCTGCCTTATGTGAATATGTTCTACATCTCACCTTTTAAAAATTTTATTTATTTATTTATTGCTTATTAATATTACAGAAATGGCTTGACAAAGTGTGCTGCATATACCATGGTGACAGTGTATTAGGATAGTGCATTTCCTCATCATAAAATCAGCTGTATTTACTTTCTGTATAACTGAGTATATAAGAATAAGTAAGATTATTTGGGGGTCAATTTTTGGATAAATTGATATTTATTTTCAATGTATCTAATTATTCAAAGTCTCATAAGCAAGAAGATTGTTTCTGTCCACAGATAATCAAAATTTTTTTCAAGCCATTTATTGCTTTTCTGAACCCTGCATTTCTTGGGGATGTTTTATCTGTTTGACATGCCAGGGAGTGGTTTACATGGGAATTCTTCAGGGGAGTATTGGAAAAGGAAGGGAGGTTGGAGGAGCCCAATTGTCCACCAGTGTCAGCAGAAGACACTGCTGGGGATGAGAATGCATTTCCCTGGTTTAACTCTGTACCATGGTGAAATGCCATCATTTTGATGGTCTTGAATAGACATCATTTTGATGTGGTGTTGTGTCTGTCCACAGCTGGGTAGGTATGTGTAAATGCATATATATATATATATGTGTGTGTGTGTGTGTGTGTGTGTGTAATCAGCATCTACATCAAAAATGCTTGAGGAATGAAGAAAATAGGCTAAAAGGACATCAGGAAATAAGGCAGATGTCCAAAAGGAAGTTAATGCTAGATTTTTTTTTCCCTCTGTATTTTGGAGTAGAATTTTTGGAAGAAATTGTGGCTTGGAAAAGTGACCATTTTATAGTCAATTTCAACTTTACAAATCAGGAAAATTTAAAGAGCTGTTGAGACACTGCCAAGGCAATATATTTAATTACTTCCCTTGGAGAGCTGGATGATACTAGTTTGAAAGGCCACTGATGAAAAAAATTATTTCTTGGTTCAAGCTGGATGTTGATGGGTTTTAAAATGAACATCACAGCCCAAATTAGGTTCTCTAATCCAACCTCTCCACTCAAAGCAATGCTAATTCCAATGTTAGATCAGGTTGCTGAAGGACTTGTCCAGGCTGGTTTTGAGTGTATCTTGGGATGGAGATTTTGCAGCCTTTTTTGGCACCTGTTCTGGTACTTAATCATGTGCACTGTGAAAATCTTGTTTCCTTTATGTTTCACTGCAGGGCACTTTCCAAATGTACACACATATTTTCCTCGTGCTTCCCTTTACCTCCATCACCTGAAATGCTTGTGATATCAACCCTGTGATAACTTTGTCTTCCTGGGGAGCTCTCTCAGCCCTGATCCCTGCAGTAAATAGCTGAGGACTAGAGGGAGCAGATAACCTAAAGGAGCAGGAATGTTCCTACTTGCAAAGTCAATACACTGGCACATGGCCCTTCTGTATCACCTTCTTCATTTCCTCAGTTCTGCTGGTGTTGCATTCTGTTTGGTGCCACAAATTTGGTCTACAAATTTGTGGTGGTGAAATGTGTGGAAATTTCAGGTCCAGGAGAGGCAAATCAGATTTTCTGTGTACATGTAACTGTATATATTGATATATTTATAATATACACACACATGTACTTCGCTCACCATGTGATGTAGCTGTGCAAGAGTATTGAGAAAAGGCTGAGAAAGAGCTTCTAATAATGGAATATTCCTTTAATTTCTAGGCTTTTGTTTTAGGTAATGAACTTGGACTTTTGACATAGATTACTGCCTAGGGACAGGTGCTCAGTGGTGGAGCTGTTTCTGCTGTGCTGTACAGAGATGTGTATTTGGATTTCTAAGTTATTTGGTGTTACATAAAATGCATTGTGATGTAGCCACAAATGTTAGGAGGTTACCTAGGTTTGTTATTGTTCCCTATTTGCTGTTGCTGATTTTAGTGCACATCATAGCAGTAGTACCCAGTGAGTCCCTGTGAAGATGAACTGGTATTTTGAACATCATCTTGTACTAGAAGATGGTGGGGTTTTTGGTTTCTTTTGCATTGCAGGAGCTGGTTCATATGTGCTTTTCTCACACATGCAAGAAAGTGAAGTTTCTATCCCCAAAGTCCTGATGAGTGGGCAAGTAAGAAAAGTAATGGAGAGTGATATTCCAAATTCCAGATATTGCACAGAGCTTATATTCTGCATTTGTGCTGTGTGAGCAGTATTCAGATGTGGCTGGACATTATCACCACAGTTCCCTGCATCCATCTTTCCTTACACTGTGGTATCTCCCTTTCATTTTCTGCTGAAATTTGGGCTAAGTTCAACAAGGTAATTTACTTTGTGGGACCACTTTTGTGCTGGTTTCAGTGGAGATCTGAAAGACAAACTGCATCCCAGGGCTTGAATGTGCTTATCTTGGCTAGTGTTTCTACTGCACAGCATGTTTGGCTAAAATATAATATGTGTAAAAAACCATGCCTCCCACCCCACCAGAAGAATGAGTCATTAATTTTAAAGATAAATCTAACATTTTCCTCCTGGGGGCAGGAGGGAAATAGGGCATGGAGAGTATAATCTCAGAGTATTTGGTGGACTTGTTCTTCATCTGATTTATTTCACTCTAAGGACTGAGCAGTTTTTTGTTTTGTTCTATAGGGAAAGGGAATCAGAAAATCAGTGGAATCTCTAAGCTTCAATATATTTAACAAGAGAAGGCTGACTGCACTGTACTGTTTAAGCCTTCTCTGGCAGATCTTTGGCCATAATTTAGAGACCCTGAAACTTGACAAGCTCTTAAATTTTGTCTCTTAAAGAGTGTCTTTCAGAATTATTGAAGGCATTTTTTGCTGGCTACAAAGCTCATTACAAAATCTGATTAAAATGCTGTTAGTAAGAATGTTGCTTTTTATAGTATTTTCATTAAAAAATTAAAGTAGAAATTGCTCACTAAAGGCCTATAAGTTGTTCACAGTGGGACACTAAATGGGACTCAAAATTCAATTTTTCTGTCCTGCTTTTAAAAAACTTCTGAAATATACATTAACTAAATAATTAGTATCTACATTTTAAACTGAAGGTTACCTTTGTAAGTTTAGCATGAAGATAGATGCATACATACACATGTAAAGATCTTCAGCTGTTACCAGCCTCTTGGATTTGAGTTTTTGGAACTGTGTGCAGCAGGGGAGCCTGCCATGGGAAGTATTATTTTATAATACTTCCCATGGCAGTATTATATAGTTAGTATATTATATGTAATTATGTATAATATGGCAGTATTATAAAGTGACTATAAAGTACTTTATAACAAGACATATTTTATACTGCTCACGGATTTACCAGGAACAAAACTGAACCCACAGGTCAGATATCTGCTGAAGAGCTCCCAACAGTGATGATGTAGGCAGTCACCACTTATACTGACATCTGAGGAAGAGGTGATAACATGAGAAGATAAATAAAAATGATTTATTCAGATACTGAAATTTTAAACTCTTCGCAGAATACCAGAAAGGGCATACCAGTTTTCTTTTTAAAAATATTAGTTAAAGAAAAATATTTTTTTTCAGGTTGGCTTCCAAAAGAAGTAAGATTTATGTTCAGGCTTGGTTCATGTTCCCTCAGTAAATTTCCAACACCTGAAATTAATTAAAAATACAGTCTAAGTTCTTTAGCTTCTGTGAAAATTGGCAGCTGATAGGGGGAGTGGGATCTGCATTGATGTTACCTGTGTGGAGCAGGGAAATGACCTTGCTCTTGTACAGACTGTCTGGCAATGTGCTTTGTCTTCTGCTGAGGAGGAGAGTTGGGGAGCTCTGACTGCAGATGAATGGTAGCTAGAATTCATTAACTAGATCAGTAATAAGCAGCTTGTTTTGGCTAAAGTCAGTGGAAAAAACCTGTGAAGTTTTATTGTGTGAGTCTGTTGTAATCTGGTGCTGGGATGTCACAGCATGGGAAAATGGATTGTTGTGAAATCTGTGTGTTACATCTCACTGTAGGGCTGAGGAGTCATGCTCAGACAGGTGTGAAGCCTTGTGGGTTTTTGGTGGATGTCTTCTGGGTATGTGAGATTTCCCACTGGTTTGATTTTTCAGGATTGGTGCTTGTGGTCCACTTGGGAATGGAGTAGGGAAGGGAACCGAATTTGGAGAGCATATGCTTCTGGCATTCCCTTTGAGGACACTAGAAAATGTACCCAGGGAAAAATGTGAAACCTTGTCAGAATAAAAAGTCCTTGAAACATGGACAAGGAGAAAAGGTTAAATGGTTTGCTCAGGCAGAAAAGATGGCATTTAGCTGCTGTCTTCGGGGTATTGTTAAATTGGTTTGATAATTTGCTGTAGTTAATGCTTAAATAAGTGCTTTCAGTTTGTCAGTGAGGACATTGTGAATGCTTGTATAGCTGCACTAAACTTTTTATTTTCAGTCTGTGAGAAAAGACAAAAATACCAGTAATTAATATTCTACTACTTCAGGAAGAAAGGTTTTGTTAGCAGGTGACTGCATGAAAGAATGGATCTATGTGTGTGAACCTGAGCCTCAGGAAATGCTGGAGAGAGGAATTCTTCCCAAAGATCAACAGCAGTACCTGTTTCACACATTTCATTGGCCTGAACCTGTCAGATGGGCTCGTGGTTGCCATGAATGGTGTTTGCAGCTGGTGGCAGGGGTTGCTGTGTAGGAGTGGCAGTGTTTCTCCTCCTCACCATCAGCCACTTGGCGCGGTTCACCGGCGCTAACATCGCTGCATTTTCTGCTTGCTTAATGCTGGAAATCCCAAATCTTAAAGGGAAACCAGTTCTCCAGCCTAGCAACATAACATAATGCTGCCATGCTGCAAGACTGGTGTTTAATCTGCTTATCTTTAATAGTCTTCACTGCTTACACAGACCCACTTACCTCTTTAATGAGAAGAAATGTCCTGCAGTGAGGCTGTGTGTATTTTGCTTCTAGGCTTATGTCATCAGCCTGGAAGTTGAAATTGGTTAGAGCACATTTTATTTTCCTGCTGTCAGTTCTGCTAGTTATGGTTGCCTCTTTGGTTTCTCAAACACATTGAAAGATGGTGTAGGTCGTGTTTTTTTTTTTTTTTTTTTTTTTTTTTTTTTTTTTTAAGGAAACCAATTTAAAAACAAAACAAAA
>WBNO01006348.1:45649-123711 GCA_013400575.1 Peucedramus taeniatus
AAAACTATCACTGTTGACTGGGAGCAGGCAGTCCTCTTGTGTTTTCAATGGATAAATATTAATTATCTTTGCATTCTAAATATTTGTAAATTGTGGATAGTAGTCACATAAATTACAGAAAATATTTTAGGAATAGCAGTATTTAATAACATCTAGGAAAGGATCTCTAAAATGTCAAGAGATATTTAAGTCAGTTGTAAATGTGTGGCAGTATTTCCCGTGTGATTTATCAGTTGGTCCTCTTTTATTTAGTATTAAATTGCTTTACCCAAGCCATTAGTATTTATCTGACCTGTAGAAGGTATGGGATTTTATAATTTCTGAGATCAAGGCAGGATAGGCTTTTCAGGGTTGGTGATTCTTGAATTTCTAGGAGCTACTATTAAAAACATGAAGTAATCTGTGGACTCCAAGATATTTTAGTGTTATTCTCTGAAGATATTAAATCTTAAGATTTTTTTTGGATGAATTGCATACCCTAGACTTTTTGATGTGCATTCTTATTTCAAGAGTGAGAGGCAGGAAGCTGGATTACTTTATTCAGCAGCTATGTGAATAGCAAATGCAACTGTTTTTCTCTTAGCATCCCAGGTAGGTCAGGTATTCCCTGTAGCTTTTTTTCAATTGTGTGGATATATTCTGAATTTTCCAACCTGTGACTATAGTTTAGCAGTTCTTTCTCTCTTTTTCTTTTCCAAAATGTTTAAAGTTTACATAATCTTTCGGTCTTTTAAGACATGAGGTTGGCTTTGGTGGAGGTGGACTTAATATTTTTTAAGTTTTGTTCACTGAGTTCCTGTTTCTAGTTGTTAAAGGTTTTCCCTAGTTGTGTGACTTCTGGCCTGGCTATCCATGGCATTCAAAAGAATTGCTAGACAAAATAAAAGCCACCTAAAACTACAGTAAATTCAAGTAGTAAGGAAATGATTTGTTAGACTAGGTTTAATGGAAGCAGGTATGCTTTAGAAATGCGAATTTTCACTTTACTCATATCTTGTGAAAACATTGGGTTTGTACTGTAAATAATGCAGCAGAGTTCCTTAAACTTGGCTTATGAGCTTTGAAATCATCATATCTATTTAAAGATCTATGAATCACACTTTGTAGTTTTGTGATTCAGTGTGGAAGTCTATTCCATGTTAGCTAATTTCAGCTTGAATTCAATTATTGTATACTATAGTAGAAATATAGAATACATGACATTTTACATAAATGCTTCTGTATGATTGAACCTTGAAGTTTATCTTTCCTTGTTTTAAGGATCAAGAATGAGATCCAGTAAAAAGCATTAAGTTGTTTCAGATTTTGATAGTCTTTATTCTAGCATTCAGCCTTACTGTCCATAACTGTTCTCCAATATCAATGTTATTGATATGTGTGGAGGTAATAAGGGTCATTTTTCCATGCATCCCCACATGTTGTCTGCTGTGGGGCTTTGGGTGAAGTGCTGTACTGCAGGCATGTCATAATACAGTGAATTAAGGGTTTAACTCTTCCACTTTCTATGCAGAATTCTTCCTGATAGATGTCATTGCTGTCTTTTGGATGAATTTCTTAAATAGATAATTGCATTTATGGTTTTGTATTGTTTCTTTTTAGAGAGGAGGTGTATATATATATATAGATCTTTGAAATCTGGGCTTTGAATTTATCAGCACATCATCTATGAATACATTCTCTGGATGGAAAGTGGTTCAGCTTTGTTTTCACCTGGTCAAATCTATAAATGACTCATTTTGCTAATAGCAATGCTCCCTTTAAATCAAATTGTTGAAGCACAACAGATGCTTTTGTAGCCAAAGGTTTCTCTTTTCAAAATGCTCTTGGGTATTAGTGTGATAAAATCATGTTTGGAATGAGGATGAGTATAAATATTACCTATTGTATGGCACAGCTTAAACAACTGTAACCTGATATAATTACTTTTCAATTACTTTCTTCAAAAGATGAAAATATTAATTGCCTCTGACATTTATCACTTGTTTTACATCAGCATAGGCTAATAAATGTCACTTGTACTGCCAACCAAAAAAAAGAAATTATATCAGATGTCACTGGGGTGGGTTGGTTATTCTGTGAAAAAGGCTCTTTCTGCTCTGGTCTGTGAGCTGTGGCTCTTTCCTGCTGGAGATGACTCCAGTGGTCTGAAATGGAGCAAGCCAAGCCCATGGCCATCACTTCCCAGCAAATCTGTGCCCTGAGAGTATTTCTAAGTGCTTCCAGTATCACACTGTTTTTTCCCTTAGGTGTATGTAGTGATCTCCTTTTAAAAATGTGCGTAGTTTGCCTTATTTTTCATAATTACAGTGAGCAATTTGGCTAAGGTGGAAGAATGTGTGCTGACTGGGAGAGAGATCCCCTGGGGGAGCCAATTGTGAGGTGCCTGTTGGGAGGCAATTAGGATCTTAAAAAACCTAAACAATGGGGATAAATTTAAAGGCTGAAAGAGGAAAGGATTGTGGTGAGCTATGGGAAAGAAAAAGATTGGAGGTGACTTAAACAGGGACATGAATGATTTTACATTTGAGATTGATTTCAGATTGCAAAGGCTGTGGGCTGACAGTTTATTCTCTCTAATGGTCCCCAGTCATTTACTATTTGTTTTTCTAGCTTTTATCTTTTCCTCTTTCAAATGTGAATGTCAGGCAGCTTCCTACTCTGAGCTTGACTGTTTTGGTAGGGCCTCCCTTAAAACTCTGTGGATCAAATTTAAACCTGGCAGTTCTGTTGCACTTTGTCTCAAAACATTTATTTATGAAATAGCACCCAAAACTTCTTGTACTGAGATGGGCAAACATTGAAGTTTTTAAAAATAATTCAATAATCTGGGATAGTTTTGCTGTGTGGTGACTGCCTGCTTGTAAATTTTGAGAGTTTGACAGTGCCAAGCTGATATTTTTCTTCCAAAGTGGCTACCATGAAGAAAGCCCCTCAGGGAGATGAGACTACTGGAGACCTTCAGAAAGCAATGTTGTGCTTGATTAAGTTTAGACAGATGATGGAGTGATGTAGTGAAATCATTTTTGTTAAGGCATAATACAACATAGAATCCAATGTAGTACCATTGGGACTGATAAAAATGAAATACTAAAGAAAAACCATGCCCTTACATACAGCTTTCAGCAGCAGATGCAATAGGGGTAATTTAGTTGCGTGATGCTGAGAACATAATATTGATTTACCATGAATCAAGAGAAATAGCCTGAACCTTGCCTGGCTGTATGGATTGCAGCAATCTTGGGGAAACCTGTTACCTAAAAATGGTGCTGTAACAGAATCCCTTCTTTTTGATAGTGGTGGGGAGGTGATTATAGCCAGGTGAAAAATCCAGTTACATATCTAAAGGGGGGGGGTAGAGAGGTCCTTACCTGCTGTTGCTGGGAATTGCCAATTTTCCAGGTACTTAACTCACACTTCTTGAAAAGAACAATTTCTTGGAAGCAATCCCTTGCATAACTTGCATAGAATTGAAGGCAGTGGAATGAGAGGGGTTTGGGGTAGATCTTACTTTTGTATTGCTCACACAAATAACTTCATCCTTGTGTAGCATTTGTGTACCACAAGATGAAGATATTCTTTCTCTGTTTAAAAAAATATCAAGCAAAATAGCATTTGAGGTAAAGTTGCAGTGACTTCACAGAAGGTCAGTCTGGTCACTGTGGCATGTAAGTTCTTTCTGGGAGGCAGTAGTTCTCCTGGCCTTCAATAAGAGAATTACATGATGAAGTGATTACTGTTTGTGTTTTTTGGCAGACAATATAATGCTGCCAAAGGGTTTTACTAACTTCACCTTTCAACCAGAAAGAGCTGTATTATCTTATTGTTTGAGGGATTGGTGTGTGGCTTTCATTCATTCACCCCTTAATCTTCAGGTGACCTAGTTTATCCTGAAGTAAGATGGCTTTAACTACCCTTGACATAGACCCTGATATTTGAAACAAAGCACTCCTCTATTGGTGTCTTGGGTCTCTTGATGTGCTCATGACTGATACCAAGTGAAGTGAGTGTTTCAAGAAACAGCTATTTATTTTTGGATTTGGACTTAAAAACTTTCTCCATTGTAGGCAAATTGAAGCCTTGTCACAAGAGGGCTTTGCCTCCCCTTGTTATTCCTCATTTCTCCTTATGCCACAGTGCAGATCCTTCTGCCAGATCCCAGTTGTTCCACAGCTGAAGTCAGACAGAACTGTGCATATTCTATAATGGGACTCAAAAGGAGGTTTTATAGTTAAGTTCCTTCTGTTTTCTGACAACTTTGGAGTTTAACAACCATCATTTCAATATCCTCTGCTTTCCTTTCAGGAAGTGAGCTTGATTAGAGGGCTGCTAAATTATCGTCAGCAGGGTGCATTGAGCAAATGAAACCTGACCACTTTTGAGCAGAAGGGATGTTCTAAATGGAATGGTTGCCTTTTTTTTTTCCCCAGCTGGCAACCTTGGTTTCTCCCCAAATACTCTTCGTTAAGAATTAGTGCTTCTAAACCCCTAGAAGGCAGATTTCAGAAAGCATTAAAATGATTCCTGTTGGTATTTCAAGAGCCCCCTGCTCTCTTGCAAAGAACCAAAACAAAACCCAAAAAATCAAACCAGTAAGATACTTGGATGTAGAAATAAAAAGAGGCCACCTGTGTACCTGGACTGGGTGTTTGGGTCTTTGCTGAAGGTTCTTATGGGAATGGTTGATTTGGCTTTTGTTAATTTTATTAAAAAATAAATTAACAAATGCTGTTGTGTTTTCAGGAACCAATGAGGCGTAAATTGACGTTGGTCTTGTGTGGAACAGGTTGTGGTTAGGATGGGGAAGGATGGGTGAACCAAATACATGTGAAAGCTGCAAGCACTCTGTTTGGGATGCTGAGTTAGTTCTGATAGAACAATAAAAAAGGACATTCCTCTTAAATATTTGTGTAAAAAGCAGGTTTAGGGAGTATATTATGCTACACAAAGGCAGGGGAGAAAAACCTCTTTGCTACTTCTCATCTTGGATGTGTGCCAATTTTAAAAAAGCAGAAATAGAATACAGTCCTGTTATTAGTGTAACAGATCATGATTGATAGTTGTTATGGCTAGAAATTGGTTTTAAGCACTGTATTTTGGAACAGCTTGAGCAACATTATAGGCTTTTACTTAACATGACTCTCTTAAAATCTTGTTTCTGCTCTCAGTCTTTCAACCATGCAAAGAGATATATTTGGACAAGATATCTATTTTTTATCTGTTTGAAATAACATTAACTTTACTGTTAGATAATCAACCCTCTTTTTTCCCCTCTGAATGTACCATTTGTTATTTGTGTAGCTCTAAACTGCTCCATAGCAGCAAGAAAACCATAATGAAACAGAAAATGAAAATTGATGATGAAGACAAAAAAAAATTTGTAAATATATTTGAAGTTGTAGTAAAAAAAATGTACTTAATTCCTTGAATGGAGTAAAGATTTTTCCAAACTAAGGCCATTTTGAAGATTTATGCTTAAAAAATGTAGCCAAAGGAGTCAAAGTAGCTGTAAAGATCATAAAATGTAGCTGAGAGAGCAATAAGGTAGAGATAAACATTCATAGCATTTGAGCAGGATATTAGTTTTTAAAGGTTAAAATTTTGAATAAAATTCAGAGGAAACCTTTTTTAATTAAAAATGAGGTAACATGAGAAAAATGGAAGTTGATGTTGCACTCAGAGCTGTGGCCAGTGCTTGATGTCCAAGTGGAGCCCAGTGATGAGGGGTTTCCTCAGTTGGGACTGACACTGTTTAACAGCTTTGTTGGTGATGTTGGATTGAGGCACCCTCAGATTTTCTGGTGCCACCACGCTGAGTGCAGTGGGTGACACTCCAGAGGGAAACGATGTCATCCAGAGGGACCTGGACATGTGTCAGAAATGGGCCTGAGAACCTCAGGAAGGTCACCAAGGCCAAGTGCAAGGTCCTGCACATGTGTTGGGGCAATCCCAGCCGCAGATCCAGGCTGGGACAGAGCAAGTGGAGAGCAGCCCTGCCCAGAAGGACCTGGGGGTGCTGTGGGTGAGAGACTGGACGTGCCCCAGCCATGGCACTCCCAGCCCAGAGAGCCAAATGTCTCCTGGGCTGCATCCACAGCAATGTGGACAGCAGGGAAGGGAGGGAATCTTCCCCTCTGCTCTACTCTGCTCTGGTGAGACCCACCTGGAGCTCTGTGTTCAGCTCTGGAGTCCCCAGCACAGGAGGGACATGGAGCTGTTAGAAAAAGACAAGTATATATTTGAGCCTGCATTTTGGTAGGGGCTGGGTGAGAACTTTGTGAAGTTAACAGGAAATTAGGGAGGCAGAAAGATGAAATCCAAATGCCAAGCTGTAGGAACTGTAAGAACCCAGAAGGTCCAGAGCCTTTCAATGCCTTCCCATGTGAATCTTTATGCACTATGTTAATTCTTGTTACAGTGAAACAAGTTCTTGGGTCAGTGGCATGTAAACTGAGCAGGTGAAATCCCAAATAAAAAGAGATACCTGTCAACCTGCTAAGAATTGTTTGCCTTTGTAAATGTAGCAGAAATCAAAGTCATGGAAACAAAAATGAAAAAGCAGAAACTTTAGATTTAACAGTACTAAGATGCTTAGAGGTTATTCACCATTGCTGCTGTGAAATAAGCGGGCAGGTTATTGAATTGTTGTGTTTGGAAAAAATTACTTTAGAAATAATACACAAACTTCTAAGGTCAGGCAGGCTAAATTAAATGTTTTTTAAATTGATTTATCAAGTAACTGTCAAGTTCTTAGAGAAAAACACAGAATTAAAAAGAATAGAAACTTCATAGGTGGAAACCAACAAAATGCTACATCCAAATAACTGAATAAGTTTCCATGAGAGAAATGCTGAAGGGATTGCTCTGGAAACATGCTTCTTGTGTTTTAATTGTCCTGCCAGAGAAGACAATCTCATTAGGTTTTGTTTCCCATATTAAAATCCATGTTTAGGTCCTGTAAGTGATTCCATACATCATCTATTTGCTTTATCTTTTACTAAACATCTGAGTTGGTTTCAAATTCATATTATGGACGAAAGGTTGCAGTAAATGTTGAATCTGATCATATGGATATACTGTCTTTTGAACATTTCTGGAAGCAAATCTTATTTTGCTGCTTTAATATGTTTGAAGTCCAAATTAATCTTACACCTAGATTAGCATTACTGGGATGTGATAATGGATTAAGTACTGATCTTTTCTGCCCCCTGTTTCATCAGCTGCTTTCTTCTGCAGGAGTGGTAATTGCTTTGGAATGGAAATCTTCAAATAGTATTTCAGTTGATAAAGATTTGTGCAATATCCATGCAGATATTCTTTTGCATTAAAAAGGATTTTTCTACTATTTATTTTGACACATGTTAAATAGTGTAAGAGATATCAGAATGTGAATCATAATTCCTTAAAGAACTCATGTAATAGCTGTATGAGTCGTCTTGCAGAAATAAAAAATCATAACATGGAGATCAGCTCATGAAAATCTTAAAGTAAAAATATGAGTATCAAAGAAGAAATAGAACATTTATCCTACAAAATACCTAATGCCACAGGACTGACAACATACAAAGTAGAACTATGATAAGGGGGCAACATGCAGTATTAGCTCAATGAGAAAAATACAAACATTAGTACTAACAATACAAGAAAAGTGCTAATGTTGCTAATGTGAATAAAGTCTCCTGTTTTTTGATACAGGTAAAAATTCATCTGTACTATTTTGATCTCGACCGTTCGAAGACAAAGCTGTCAATTTAATGGAGCTTCAAACTGAAACATAACATAATTCCAATTTTTGAGTCCAAATAGAAACACAAGTCAGCTTTTAACTTCAGATGAATTCACCAGGGCAGGCAAGTGTTAAGCAAGTTAATTAAGATAATGTGAGTAAGGCTTTTAATGGACTTGCAGCTGTGCACGTGGCCACCTACAGCATCTGACTGAGATGGGGCAGCTTTGTGTCTTTGTGTCTTTGTGTCCTTACCTGGGCACCTCCAAGCATTTGGCCACAGCCTGGTTTGCAGACAGTTTGAGAATTAACTGAGAAATTAGACCATTTATGCTGTTCCTCAAGGACAGTCTTGAAACAATGGGAAAAACTCAATTGCAATATTTAAGGGCAGCCAGTATGCACTGAGGTTGCAATAATCACTCCAGGTTTCAGGGAAGAGATTAAAACTTCACTAACAGCGAAATATTAAATACGATCACTTGCTAAAAACAATTTGAACTTTCAACAGAGAAAAGACATAATTTTAAAAGAAATTGATTTTTAGACATGGAGGTTGCATTCTGATGCACAAGACATAATAACAAGCTAATACTAAAAGTGCTAAAATGCTAAAAGAGAAGCAGGATAGCTCCTGTTGTCCCCTGATGCTGAACAAAGTAGAACTTTCTCCAAAGTACATAGAATTTTAATTTTAATTTTTGCACGTAATACAAGATGCTGATGCGTTAACAACACTGCCAGCAATCAGAGTTAGATCTGAAATAATCCTTTCTCAGTTAAGAAAGATTGCATCTTCATCTCCAGAAGCTGTTCAGGAGAGACCTGTCACTCTTCTCCTGTCGCAGCAATAATGGTGGAGAATAATCAACCCATGTATTTCCAAAGTCCATATCATAAGTATGTGCAATATGAAATTTAGTAACCAAGTCAAAATTCAAGTAAATATTTTCACTGATTAACATAAAGGTGCTAATTCCTTTTTCAATGATGAAAACCTCAGTGATTACAGATGCAAAACCCTGTAGTAACAGCTCATAATAGTTGCTGGTGGAATGGCAGTCAAATGAGAAAGCCTTCGGATTCTTGGTAGCTCTTCCTTCTCCTGGAAAAAAATCCTGATCCACAGTGTCTTCAGGAGTTTGATTCCTACTCCTGGAGTGCATTCTCTTGTGAAAAGATGTGGTGATTTAGCTCCATCCATCCCAAATGACACATTTGTGGCATAAGAAGTATTTCAGCTGAGACTTCTGTGTATCAGCAGCAGATGGATCCTTCTGTAGTCCTCATTTGCTGGAAATTGGGGCTGAGAGTCTTGCAGCAAATCCCTCAGAAGTAAACTGTAGTGCAGTAGAATAATGGAGTGGAGTAAAAAGCCAAAAAGGTTGATTGTACTAAAGAGGATTCACTGAAGGTGGGCCATAAAACAAACAACAAAGTGCTCCCACAGAAAATGGCAATGGCAGCCGTAAAATCAGATAATAAAGGAATCCTACCATGAAGACAAAAAAGCAAAAAACAATTAAGCCCCCCCAGAGAATCAAACTAAACAGAAAACAAAAAGCAAACAGGCTTAGGACAGGGAGACACAGGCATAGAGCAACAGCCATGTTGCCACTAAAAAAATCCTGTGCTTAAGCAGATTAGGAAAATTCCTCGTGCCCTAAGCTTTCGCAGTTGGCCTGCTATATATATTGTAGGCTGTTTTTGAATGCCTCCATAAATTGCACATCTAGAAAATGCATTCCAGAGACCTGTGGCTTTCAAGCCTTTTGTTTTCCAAAGAAAGAAGTCAGTTGTAAAAGAAGGTGTTGGAAATAATGCTGTAATCTGTGGTGCATCGGAACGAAATTTGCTCTTGTGGTGTCTTTGAAGTTTGTATATATACAAAAGAAAATGTGTGAGCTTTCCATTTATCCCAGGAAAATAGAATTTCTTTGTGTCTGTGTATTCCTAGAAATTGTGTGTATGTATGAAAGAATGTATACATACTGTCCAATTGTATCTCTTTAGGATCACAAAGAATTTAAGTACTTCATTGCTACTGTTTTACAAGCATAGTCTTCCGAAAATCAGAAACTTTTAGTTTCCATTTGTATGGAAATGGAAACACACCTATTTGTATGCATCATTTCTTGTGCCAGCATTGTCCTTTGTTCTGAGTAGCTTTCCTTCTGTGGGAATTCTTCCCTCAGTTAATCCATGAGACTGTCCTCACTGCAGCCAAGGACTTCTTTTTCTGGAATGATGGCTGCCAGCATTTGAATATTCATTTTAGATAAACTGGTGGCACTCCTTGCTGAGCTATGGAAGGCAGTGCTGTCACACTGCAGGTGTTTGAAAATACTTCTCCTTTGGCTAGAAAGACAAGTTATTTTCTTTTGATGAAAAGCTGTTCAGTGGTGGTTGGAGGGTTTTTTCTAGTTTTAGGCTCAAGGATGTATTCCATAGGAAAATTAATTTCAAGAAGATGTAGTAGCAAGCTGTCTTGGCCAGGAGTCTGGGATTTTTCTTTGTGAATGATGTGCCCAGAACCAGACATGGCATCATAGCTCTGATGTGCTTCTGATGGAGCTAATGCCATTATAATAATTTCCATATTATGTTCCATCCCGTTCTCGATGCTGCCTAACAGCCTGTTTGTCTTTTATTCCCCAATTACAGCTGCCCATTTTCTTCACAGTTTGTCCTCTGTCCTTTTTCAAAGTGGTTCTGGTTTGGCTGTATGTGGGTGTGTGAGGAGTTAGTTGTGTATATCCTGATTCTGGCCTTGGGTTGAACACTTGCCTGCTAAATTCCTCACACTGCCAGGATTTACAGGAAATCCATGTTTGGTGCTGTGCAGTATCTGCCAGTGCAGTGTATCCTGGAATTAAGTTAGGAAAACTCAATCTAAATGGAAAACTCAAATCTCAAACTTCTATTAGCATTTTGCTGTAATAAAATAACAACACATTTTTGAACTTCTGCATTAGTTGTTTGGGGTTTTTTTTTTTAGTTCTGTAAGATTTTTGATGCACCTACAACATCAGCCAGCTTTCTGCCTGATCATCTGGGATGCTGAGAGTGCCCAACCTGTTCAGAGATGCAGGAGTGAAAGTGAAAGAAATTTCTATTTTGTATGTAGAACAGGGGACAATAAAAAGGTTGGCTGTTATCAGTGAAGGGAGAATGCCTCAAGTCAGCATTTGAGAAGAAGCCCATAAACTCAAAAAACCAAACCTGCTCTTGGATAGATCTCACCTATTTCTAATTTACTTAATAAAAGTAGAATAGAGTGGGAGGAGAGTAAGCTTAGTTACTACTTAAGGGAGAAGCTTAATTAGCATCAGGTTCTAGTACCTAACACTGTTAAACATGAGATACAGGCAAAAATCTGGTGTCTAAGTGCAGGGTTCTCCAGGTTTTGCAGAGAATGCAGATCATGTGATGGAGCAGATCTTCAGTGTGTTTGTGTGTGGTTCAGGGAGCTCTCAGCACTAAGAGCACAGATTTGCTCTTAAAGTACCTGAACTGGACAAACTTAGTAGAGAGGCTCAGAGGTGAGACCTGCAGGGACATCACAGGGGCACCCCCTCTGCACTGCTTCTGAGGATGGACCTGGCCTTGGGGACAAGATCCACCTTGCAGGCAGTGCCACTGCATCCTTGGCTCCTGCAGCAGAGATGGTATCCCCAAGGATAGGGGGAAGCTGGCTGTGATAGTGGGTGATTCTGTGAATAAATGCAGTTAACTCATTTCTGTGTGGGAGGTTCAGGGAGGGATGCTTCCAGGGTAACTTGAGGTTGCCAAGTAGGCCATTGAAATAGAAGATTTCTGTGGTAACATTCTCTGTAATACCTGCCAGTTCTGTTGAGAATCTGTAGACAAGAGATTAGCAGCCCACATGTGTGGACAACATAAAGGAGTAAAAAGGAGGATTTAGGTGTGATGGGAGCTGATCACATCTTTGGGAGTGAAGGCTTCTGCCCAGGAGGAACACTGCACCCCAGTCAAGACACAATCATGCTGTGGGCACTAAAAAGGAGTGTAGAAGGCTGAGGACAAACCCAAAATAGCTTTTTTTTTTTGAGTTCAGACTGGTCTTCTGTTATCCTGGTGAAGTACTGGCCCAGACTCCTCTGGCCCAGAAAACCTCCACTGTTGTTCTAACTTTGCAGCTTCCCTGATTTTATTTAATGTTTCCTGATTGTTGCCATTGCCTTGAACTGAGAATTGGTAGCACAACCCTGGAACTGTATTTTTGGCTCTTACAGGCTGGGTTTCCTGCCCAAAGAGATTCTGTGATGCATTTCTTCTGTAATATTTTTATCCTGGTAAATTTCATCTGCAGAGCATCTTCCCTGCTCCCACAGCTTAATCCATCAATCCTGATAAATAAACACTGACAACACTGTCCCACAGATTATCCTCCTGTGGGCAGGTGTGTGGGATGCTACAGAGGGTGGCTGTTTGATGCTAAATATACTTCTGTTTTCTTTTTCAGGCTTCTAGAATTAATGTAGAAGCACTTGCAGGTTCTGCTTTGCTTTATGTCTAGTATTGCACATGCTGGCTCCCTGGCATTGTAGCCAAATTCATTTCCCTTTCCTGTATCTTGCTATTATATTGTTTATTTGCCTGTTGGCTTTTTGAGCCCTTTTTTTGCTCTCTGCCTTTCCCAGGCTCCAGAGGCTTATTTGCCTTGATAGGAATACCTAAATCTGTGAAGCAAAGACCTTCTAGGCATGAAGGGAGCCATAGGGTGAGATTTTCAGACACTGCAATGAATCTAATTTCCCACCTTTTCCATTGAAATGAATGGACATCTGTGTAGTGAGGTTCCAATGCTGTTTTGAAAATACTATTTTTTTGGTTAGTCATTTGCTTTAATAGTTTCTAGGTATGAACAGTGGAATGCTATTTAACTACACTGAAATTAGGAAAATTTGAAGTATTAAGATTGAAAATAAGGTTTTGCTCTCTTCAACATGTTAATTTTACAAATAATTCTTTCAAGTTTGTATACCAGTACAGATTCTCCTCCTTAGAACCAGTACACATTTAAATGCTCTCTGTCCATTTGCATTTAATGTTAAACCTGGGTAGAGAGGCTATAAATATTCAATCAGAATGAAATGAAAATGGGAAAATGAAAAGAATATTTTATTAATCTATAATGTCTATTGATTTTTAAGTGAGTAGGCATAATGTCTATTGATTTTATTTTTTTAAGGAGCATGTACATAGCAATTTAAGCACTCTGGACATAAATGCTGGGCAGCTTCTTTCAGGTGGGGGAAGGAATATGACTTGAGTTGTTTTACCTTCATCTGAAAAATAACCCAACACCATGTTAACAAAGCAATAGACTTTCCCAGGGGCTCCCCTTGTAAGACCCCAGGCTCACTACATCTGAAAATTTTCTTTTAAATATTTTTGTTGCCCAGTCTCTGGTAGTTCTTGTGTCCAGGTGAGGCATCCTAGCATTTTTCTTAAATAAATACTAACCTGACTTTTAAATTTGTTTCAAAGATAAATACTTCTGTAAAAGTAAGTGATGGGCAGAAAATAAATATTCATTATTTAAGAAGATACTGTGGAATTAAAAACAGTGAAAATGAAGTGGTACCTGTGACACACCTTTTTTTTTTAAATCATGTAAGTGAGAAAAGATAATTTGAGATGTTAAGTCTAAATTGTCACTTAGCACACATGTAAATCTGGACTAACCCCAGGAGCTGCACTGGGTTTGTTTTGGGTGTGTGTGCTACAGAAATCCCTCTCTAGGCAGTCATCTGTAATTCCTTGACTAGATGCTGGGTTTGCTTTCTGGTGTTAAAATTCTGAATTCAACAAGTACAAAGTCTGCATTAAAAATAAATCTTTAAACCTCCAAAGTTTCTTTCCTCCTGAGTAAACTGAAATGCTGAAAATACAGTGGTGAATTTGGAGCAATGTTTCAGCTCCAAGAATAGGATTTAAATGGGAATCAGCATCTTGCCTTTTCTTTGCTGTGCTTTTTACTTTGTGAGAAATGGAAAAGTGAAATATGTTAAAAGAGCTTTGAGCCTGTTGCGGTCAGACCACATTGGAACTATTTTATCAATTTCTAAACTGTTTTGTTGAAATGAAGATTATCAGTTATCACATAATTTAAATTTGGAGGAGAATTAATGAAATTCATTCAATTTTTTGTATGCACTGAATGATTTTGCAGGATCACTTTGATGCTTTTACTAATCCTTTGTTCTGGCTGCTGAAGTTGCACTTCTGTTGTGAGAATTTGGGAGCATCAGGACAGCTTGTGGCAGCACTGCCTGAGAGAAAACATTGTGGAAATAGGGATTAAGGAGTTAAACATCTAAGGGAAATAAATCAAGAATTTCCTTGATGAAGAAGATAACTTATCATACCATGGAATATGGGTAGATGGTTGCTATCAGGAAATGAAACCTTGAGTCATTCTTTGAAAGCTATTCAGGTTAGTTCTTCACAGATGGTCACTAAACTTCCATCTTTTTCATTATTTCTTTGCAGTTTGGTCCCTCTCAAACAAAAATGTAACAAGTTCAGTGAAAAATCTCGTAAGGTTTTTTTTTTTTTCCATTAGTTATCAACACAAGAATTGTTTTATTGTCCACAGCAAACATTCTTTGTATAGGAAGTCCCATAATGCACATGGCAGCACATCAAAATTATAACTTCTACTCTGAAAAATGCTGTTCAGTTTGGGCTGATTGTTAGTGAGGTGGGGTAGAGAAAAGAAAATTACAACAAAACTTCAAAAACAGCAGTGAGAAAGCTTGTGCAGAGGTACAGACCTGGTTTTTAGGTAGTGTGAGCACCATTTGTACTTAAATGCTTCGATGTACTGAAGCTTTTTGCCTGTTAGATAGTTTGCAGTTCCCATGCTGCTTTTTCTTTCCAGTATGAGTAGCTTTTTTTTGTAGCTTTTATGAAATATGTATCAGAGGAACAGGGACTTTGGTTCTGGTATTCAAGTTCCCCTACAGTACATTACAGACATCGAGTTAAAAACATTGTATTAAAGACTTTTTGGCTCCCCAGAAGCTATTCTGAGCTGAATGCTTTAATCATGCATTGAATTCAACCTGAAAGTGTGAACAAGGCCATTGATTAGACTTGTGGTTTTGAGACCTGTCAAGTTGAGGAAAAGCCCCTTCCCAAATCCTCTTTGAAGAAAGAGACTGTTCAGTGACAATTGGTGATGAATTTTCAGGTCTTGCGAAGTCTTTGGAAATTTTTTCTGTACCCATAAATGCAAACAGGAATATACCTTAAAACCTCACTTTGAAGCCAACAGCTGAATTAAAAAAAAACCTTTGCAGTTTGTTCTAAAAGGAGTAGAGGATGAAGAGGAATGTACAGAAGAGAAGTTACAGTGCAGACAGTCCTGAGTACCTGCAAGGCTTTTCCTGGTGATGAAGTCAGTATTTGGTCTAATTTGAAGTATGGTAAAGGACAGAAGGCAGAAGTTTTAGATATTGATTAGTATCTTTTGCCTTGATATTTTCAGGAGAGTCCATATTTATAATTTAAATGCAACAGAAAGAGAATCCTAGCCAGAACATGTCCTTGTAATAGAATCAGCTGTTTCTGTCAGGCCATTACAGAGCACACTAATTGCCCATCAGAACTGAAAGTCATTAGGCACAGTCTGCACTTACTCAAATCTGTGCTTTGGGAGTGAGTGCCTGTATTTTACCACTGCTTTAATTGGAGGTGAATTTTCCTTTACTCTGAAACAGATCTCTTAGCACTGAGTAAACCTGAATTATCCAACTATATTAAATGTAGGGTTGTTCATAAATAAATCTGTAGAAGATGCTTAGAGTATCCCATGTTTTTTCATAGGAGAAATCTGAGTGAGCCAGAAACTTCAGTTCTCTTGACATTTGCAGAATTTATGATATAAGTGAAGGACAGGGCTGGATGTGGTTATTTAAAAATATGCCCAGGGATGAGGTTGGTCAGTTTCTATGGTTCCCAGCTTACCTGTCTCTCATTTTGAAAGCAATAAATGCTGCTTTTGTGGGGTATGTTCTGTCTCTTCTAAGCCTGAAGTTCGTCTTAGCTACACGAGTAGAAAACTTTCCCCACACTGGGTTTGATCTGTAAATTAATGCTGGGTTTGGCCTAGCACCACTTCACATTTTCCTATTTTATGTTCCACCTTACAGCATTGTCACAGTGTTGAACCCTTGAAGTTAATATAAGATTGTAATTTTAAAATTAGAGTTCAGTTGGTGATTATTACAGTTCTGTCTCACTGAAATTGAGAGGGCCATTTAATTACTTTTTTCTAATATTTTTTGTCTTTATTATTAATTTAAATACATCTAAGCAAGAAAAATCCCCACCAGCTTGTTTGAAGGTATGTGTGAAAGATGGTAGGAAAGCATGTTCCAATTTAATGTTTGTTTTTTTCACTGAAATTATTGTTTTTCAGAACTAATAATAAAAAGCTGGGGTATAAAGGCTTTGTGTTATAACTGAAATGAGTCATGCTAGGTGTGTAACCACTTTATATATCCAGGGGGTGAATATCTCTTCCTATATAGATAATGTGTGTAAATGTCAAATATCTGTGGCTTTTGCTTTTGGTGTAACAAAGTATTTATTTTTGGGGAATGAAGCAACAGAGCCCTTTGTTACATCAGTTTTGTCAAGGGTTTATGCTCCAGTGTGGAGCCCAGCAGGCATAAGCAATATCAGAGACTATTCACTTCTGAGGGCAGGAAGAGAAGTTAAAATTCTCTTGTTTGCTTACAAAGGTGTAAATACTGTCTGGCTCTGATTATTCCAGATTTTCACATGGTGCTCAGCATGTGGATTTCTTCATTAAGTGGATGATGGCCTGTAACTATTCCTTTGCAGAAGATGATCAGAGCGCCCTGTCTGTCCCTCCTTCCGCGGTTTTGTGAGAAGCAGTGATTTGAGAGGGGGAGGCTGAAGTGCCTCATGTAGCTCAGCTAAGCAATGGAAAATTACATCTGCTTGTTCTGTAAATAATGTCCAGTCAGAGCAGATGTAATTAACTACTGAACTTAATGGATGCCACGTGAGGTTACAGATGCTATCAGTCATAAACTAGATGAAGGCAAGGGAGCTTTATTTGCTTGGAAATCCTTTTAGGACTAATTACTAAATATCTTTAAAATTGATTGCTTATGCTTTCAATTTCTGAGAGTGTTTTCCCATATCTATGTGGAATGGATTTGATGCAGCTTTAAGGAAGGATGGGAGACACCTTGATTGTTGAGGCTTTTTGAAGAACTAAAAGGTTTCTCTTCCCTGGAACTTTCTCCCAGAGCTTTACTGTTAGGAAACTTTGTGTTATTTAGGGCTGGCCAGGCTGTCCAGCTGTCTGGCAACACTAACCTGACACGTTTTTCTTTTTGTCTAAATTAATTGAGAAATAGACAATTGTAAAGATAAAATTCTGTTGATGTGTCACAAGTCTTGGCCTAACATTGGCAAAGCAATTGGAGACATGGGGAGTGCCTCCAAAAAACAGCCACCAAATTTAATTTCTGCCTGTTTGCTTTCAAACACTTCACATCTGGGGAATGGGTGAGAAACCAGCCTGACAGGCTTGGGACTGGTGGGAGAGACTTGCTGCTGATGTTAACACTGAACTGACCATGAGCCTTTTGTTGCTTCAGCTATGGTACTGAAGAATGTCCAATTTATTTTACTACAATACCAATATATTTCAATATAATTTTGGGAGTAACCTTTGATTTTTGTTCATGGTCTGTGTTAACAGTGCACTGAATGGATATGGACTGATGAGCCAGGCCCAGAGGTTTCATGAGATACTCATTGTTTTATATAGATTTATGCAGGATAAACCAGAAATTTTCTTGTGGAATCCTTTTGTTGGGCTTGGTTATTCAGTTTTAAGGGATATTTAAAGAGTTTTAAGAATCAAATTGGTTGTCAGGTACCCTTGATGACAGTTAATTTGTCTAGAAACAACCTTTTAAGGAGTAGATGTGTGTACAGTAGAAATATCAACTGCCTTAATCATAGATTAATATTAGTATGAGCCTACAAGGGAGAGAATAAAACTGGATTTGTTTATTTGTAATGCTCTCGGCATTTTTAGCAGCTGTGACTGTTTCCTTGTGACCATTGCATGCCCAGTCTTGAAGGAATTTTTGGTGCAAGTCAAGACAGAGTAATTTTAAGAGGGGTTTCTAACAATAGCTTTACAGCTGCAGTCCCAAATGGCTCTGAGATGAGACTCTTTCCTGCATTTTCTAAAATTTTGCAGAACGTGACCTTTTGACTTAAATTTCTGAAACTGGCGCCGACTGGCAGAATGAGAGAGAATTTTGAACAGTTGCTCCCATTATTTGGGATATTGTTCAGTGCTGGGCAGGCTCTTTCACACATCAGGAATCTGCTTCATGGCCTTGTAAAACTAGAATTAAGTAATGAGAAAGATTAATGAGCTGTCTAAGCTGTGTGCTTTATTACTCTCAGTATTCCTTTGCCTTTAGGCTAATTTGTGCAAAAATATATCAGAAGATTTGGTGCATTTATTATTGGTGTTATTTCTCAGGTTTTAAAGTATAACCTTTTATTTACAGAGGACTACCATGTGTCTTGCGTTTTATTTTGTTGCTACACACACACATTTTGGGTTGCTGTTGTTGTTAAATTTGGGGAATAAGTTATCATAATGGTCTTCTGGAGCTACTGCTGTTGCAATTTATGGATTGTCTGTTAGGAGAGTAAATTCATAGTTTTTCTTCTGCTCTGCTGGTCTGTTTTTTTTTTTCCTATGCTTCTGCACCACATCTAGGACTCTGGGTTGCAGAATTCAAGCTGTAATATTTAAATTTACTTTTTCCTGCTAGTGAAATTACACCTTAAAAACATTGTCCCTTATGTTCCCTGTAACATTTCAAAGTAGGTTTGGCAAGTGTACTTGAAGAGGGCTGCTTCTATGGCTGGTTTTATTTTTTTAGACTGGAGGAAATCAATCAAGTTAATAGTAAATTAGTTTGCTGTTGTCTAAGGGTTGAACAGCTGAGTTACTGTACCCCTGTTATTGTGACCAGGGTTCTTAGAGGTTGTCTTAATTTTCAGAACTCTCTCTCTGTTTAACCACAGCTGAAAAGCTTGGGATGGAATATAAAACTAAGAATTGTCTTTATTATGGGAAGAAAGAGATTTCTACTTGACTGAGGGCACGAAATCAGAGTGACCCTGTGCTCCTGGTCCTGAGAAGCAGAGATAGGAATGAATCCTGTGGAGGAAATGAGAGCTGGAGGGCTGCAGGTCACTCATGGCTCAGGCTGCTGAGGGATGTGTGGCTGCCACCCTGCCCTGGGCTGTGCTTGCCCACTGAGCTGTGGCAGCTGTGGAAAAGCTGTGGCTTTTCCTAGGGTTGGGCAGCTCTCCCTTCATCCCTTGGGAATGTGGTTTGCATCCTTTGTTTTTATTGTCATTTGCCAGTCCAAGCCATGACGTGTGGTTTCAGTCAGTCCCGTTTGTTGCCATGAGCAGTGGCCCATGGTGAGCACTGTGTAATGTTGTATTTTGGGCTGGAAAACATGATGTAATGTACAAAATATGGAGCAGACACTCCAGCTCACTAAAATACATATATATATATTATATATATACACATCTGAGTGGGCACTGAAAATATTCTGATGAAAGTGTGAATGCTTGCCTGTTTTGAGATGTGTTCTGGAATTATTTTAGGTCAAGTAACTAAAATCCATAATCTTATGGAAAGCCCTGAGGTTAAGTGATATGAAGGGCTAGGGGGAAGCTTCTGGTCACATATATTCTTGACAGGTTAATGCACAGATGTGACCTGGATCCTTAGCTTTGCTCACCAAAGAATAAGTTTCTGTTGCCCATTCAGAAGGGCTGGTGGGGGAGGGAAAATAATTTGCTGTGTTTGAGAATTTTGCTTGAAGTTTAAAGGGCTTTTAGCTTTATTTCCTTCTGCAGTAACTCTAATTTGAAATAAATCCAAAGGCTTTTTATTTTGCTGACTAGTAAGGGATTTCTAAGCTGAAGAGAAAAGAAAAGCTGGAAGATCTAAAAGCATGAAATGCATCATTGGCTGATTCGAGACCTGTGGGTCCAAAGACTGATATACACTGAATATTTAGAGAAATAGGGCTGCCTGTTAGTTAAACAGCTGAGGGTTTTTTCCCCAGTTGGTTTTATATGTTAGAATAGTTGCAAATGGTATTTTTATTGTCATGCAACTTCTGCTGAGATAGAAAATGAATCAAAACAATAACCTTATTTTGCTTTGAACTTGTAGAATGTTTAGGGTAGCACTGGGTGAGCAGATACACTATTGACTGTTCTGGTGTCACACACATTTTTCGGGAGACTGTGGCACTTGGCCACCATGAAGGTGAGATTTCTTGGGAAAGGGTGGTTCCAGGCAGTTTGGCTGGTACTGGGAATATGAGGGGATGCCCTGGGACTAAGCTATCCATGGCATTTTAGAATTTGTGTGATGGCAGACATAAATTCAGTAGAGTGTGGAGAAAGGTCTTGGAATTAAATCCGTGTCCTCTGAATATTTTGAATGGTATTGGCAAGAGGCTGGGTATTCATTTTCTGTATTTTAAGTATCTCTGTAGCTAAGCAGATGATCTAACAGTATGATCCTGAATTTAGTTTCTAAAAAGTCAGTAAATTATAGAAAATATCTGCAGCATATTCCATAGGTTCATGTGACCTTCAGTACAGATACGGTTTCAGTGTTGCTGTTTAAAATTCTTTACTGATGAGTTTGGGAAACAAGTTCAGATGTAATCATTTCTAGACAGAGAAATTGAGAAGTGCTGTTTTTAATAACCATTTACAGTGATATGGTGAAAAGAAGGAAATTATTTTTCCTGACAGATTCTGATAGGAGAAAGAAAAGCTTAGCATGGGGCATTTTTTTTTTTTTCTTAATCACCATGAAAAATTCCTTCCTGTTAATCTGATGGATGGATTACAGTTTGTCCTTGCACGGCCAGGTTGTACTTTTCATCAGAATTGGAGATTCCAACCCTCATTATATCATTTCTGTAATGCAAATGGTTATGTATAGAAGGAGATTTAATTAATCCCCTGCTGGTTGGTAGTATACCCTAAAGCAAACATAGTCAGCAAAGGAAAAAAAAATTAAAACAAGAGTGCATGGTACCAGGTCACTGACTGTCAGTGGAATTTCATCATCTGTGAAATATTAACTTATTAACTGGAATGTATTTACTCTTATAGCTGTAAAAATATTTGTCTATCGTCCCAACTGGTATGATAGTGAGTACCTTGCAAAGGAGCCAAGGTCAAAAGCAATCTCAGGAATCATGCTGTCTGCTCTGGCAAAAATATGGAACATCCTGTGTGGTGATGGTTCTCATTTTAATTTGCAAGGACTCCATTTAAGCTGCCATCAGTGCAGGCTCCAGCATCCAACTTTGCCTGTGGGTCTGTGCCATATGTGCAGATACATATTCAAGGACGAATTACAAGGCTGAGAGAAAGTGACAAATTTGAGTGATGTGTTCCTGTTTTTTCACACTTTTATAACATAACATATCTGCTGGAACGATGTGGGTTGTATTGTAGGTCAGTGAACAAATAGATTTCCAGACTTTATTTCCTCTCCATATTGTGTGCACACACCTATGCAAAAAGCCAGCACTCTTCCTGCTGCCTGAAACATTCCTGTTTTCAGATGTAGTTTCTGTATATAAAAAACCACAACTGAATAAATTTTTCAGTATCTATGTATTAACAATGTCTTTTGCAAACAGAAAAATGATCTTTCAAATGACTGGTATTTTTTCTCTTTTAGCCTCCTTGCTGCCTGTTAAATGAGGATCAAGTCTTATTGTGAAAGCTCTTCTGTAGCATGATATGGTGTCCAACTGATTTTATAGCCTCATGATTGAGGTGATGAACTTAAGATAAAAGGAAATATAAGGAACTCTTTTGAAGGCAGATATTTGAATCAGCTTTTTATGAATTCTGGGGTGCTGAATTTCATTCCCAAGGTTCCTTTTTAACTGCTCGTCTGAAAATCTGCTGCTTCTTTTGTCTTGTGGAGATCAAGTTGCATGTTTAATAATTATGCCTTGAAATGTGGAACTGGTACAAAAAATTAACTTTCAGAACAGTCTGTTCTTGTCATTTGGGTACTGCAAGATTTAATACACTCCTTATTTTTTAGGATCTGTGAAAGTAGTTCTTTATTTCCACTTCTGAAAGTTCTTTGTGAATAACGCGCACCAATATTTTATAACGTCCTTATGCTATTTAGCACTTCATATAAATCAAATATAAATGTAAGCCTCTGTTTTGAGGGTTATATTGTTGGCCTAGAGAGCAGGTGGCATGGAGGCTGGCTGGGGTAATAATGGTAATATAAATATAGCTACTGGCAGCACAAGTGCTCAGGGAGGCAGATGTGCTGTCGGAAAGGGCAGTTTGGAATCTTGCAGGTTCCTGTGTTGTTCTCATCAGAAGGGTGGTCTTTAATGAAAAATGTCCTTCAGGATAAACTAGCATATTGAAAGGATTACAGCTGCACCCTGTAAATAGTGTTTCAGACCAAGTAGTGACAGCTCAGCACTCTTTTATTAGTTGTCTTACCTCTTAAAATGTGATTTATTCTTTCAGGATACATGGACATGTAATGCCAAACTCCTTTGTGGTGTGAGTGGAAACCAGTTAAATCATACCACCTACCTCATAATTTACTAACTAAAACATTTAATCTCTACTATAAATGATACTATATATGATTCTGAGTAGACTTTAACCTTTATAGGGTGCTTGTGGAATGCTGTTGGACTTTCCCCTTAAATGTTTCATAATTATTGAATCACTGCTTTTGTAGTGCTACTCCATATGTTTGAAATCACCCTGTCATTATAAGATACAAACTCTCAGTTGGTCCCATTGCACACACTGAAGTGTTGAGCTCTCTTAACACCCAGCTGAGTCTCAGCCCTGAGTTTATCCCCATCTCTGGCAGGCATTTTCACTGTTCTCTTGATCCCCTGGAGATCTGCAGTGTTCTCCTGGCAGTGGGCATCCTCAAACAGGAAATAGTCCAGCAGTTGTCTGCAGTCTGCTCCCTCCTTTTCATCTCCAGGTGTTTTCTCTCTGGGATGATTCAACTTCTTCACACACAAACCCCCTGGTGATTTGGGAAATCAAATCTCATAATTACACTGCTTGTGGTTGTGTAGTGTCCAGCTCTGGTGCTTTTGCCTTGGCCCCACCATTCATGGCCTGTTTTGGGGGATTATAAGGGGCTGTGACCAGCTTTGGAGAGGCAGAGAAGGGCAGAGAGCTGGGAGAGTGCATTGTCATTTCTCCAGAGGCCAGAGCGTGGTGGGCGGTGTGGCTGTTAGGGTTTGTGAAGGGGATTTAAAGATTAACATGAACTGAGGCATAGTGGAACAACAGGTATAAAAATTGATTGTTTTGATTGTGCTCTTTGTTGTCAAGAGCACAGTGGTATTAAATGTGAGCTACTGCCTATTGATTCCACAGCTGCACTGTGTTTGTCAAGGTGGTGGTGCAGAATGAGGACAATTCCTACATGGATAGGATAATATTTCAATTGCATTGAGATGTCATCTGCTAGGACTTTGTTCCTTCCTTATTTGGAAACTCAGTTTCCAAGGGATGCTTTCAGGAACAAAGCCCCAGGCAGTCCTCCTCCTAACCTTGCATGCATTTATCCTGAATTGCTACATGATAGGAAGTATTAAAGGTCATATTGTTTGAGTAAAGCAAGTGTTCTGTGAAGGAAAGGATTTGTCCATTCCTGTTCCTGGACCATGTTTCTTGTGATGTATGTCTGGTAATTACAAGTCACAATTACCAGAGCTGTGCTGCTGCAAGGGACTGTTCTCTCTTTTAAATGACTTTTCAGCTCTAATGACTAGAGCAAAGCTTGTAAAAATGAACCCTAGAAGTTCAAAAACTAGAAGGTAGTTAGAGAGATTTAAAGGTCACTGTTTTGCTTTTTCATCCAGTACTGTGAAATTCCAGAGCTTTATACATACATTCTAAAAATTTCTGGGGCTTTCTGTGTTGGAATCAACAGAAATACATAATTTGAATTGAAAAAGTGCCTTCTGCCAAGAGGTGCCATCTTCTTTAAAAAGCATAAATTAAATACAGCTGCTCATATGATTAAAGAGATGTATATGCATGTCTAAGTAACACACTATCCACAGAAGCAGAATAACATATAATACCTATATCTTACCTGTTTTTTTATTCATTTGCAGTAGCACAAAGCTGTCCTTGCTATGTAGGCTTCACAGTTGGAAACTAATTCTTTCTTACAAATGAGAGTGGAAGAAGTACCTTTTTTAGAATATAAACCACACAACCTGTTATAGATGCTAATGATTTATTATCTTACGCACTTGAAGTGTTTTGATTAGATCTTGACAAGTTTGTCTGACGACAGGAATTTATTTCTCGATGCTGTAAGCTGTCAGCCTTGTGATAATTCACACATGGAATTTGCTCAGTACTGTTAAACTGCAATGAAATTTGAAATTATGGAGAACTAATACTTGAAAAGAATAATGGCACATAAGATTTATTTATTTATTTGTTATTAGTGGCTGTAACTTTTTGGTATCTCTGAAAAACTTCAAGCCGAATCCCACGTGTTACTGATCAGAGCAGTCACTGCCTGTCAATAACATTGTTAGTCATGTCAGCCAGCACAAACACTGTAGCTAAAGATGGAAAAGAGATTACCATACCAATGATATGGATTTGATTTTTTTTTTCAATATTCAGTGAAAACACTGATTTTTTTTTTTTTTTTCCTTAGAGGGGATGAAAAACACATCCCGTAGATCAGTACCCTGACATCCAGTTGCTATTGGCTGTGCTGGTGCAGCGAAGCAGCCGGGGATGAGCCCAGCCCGTGCCGATGTTTTAAGGAGAAAACGCCCGGAATCGGGGGCCGGGGCGGCGGCCGCGGCTGCCACCTGGCGGTGTCCGGCGGGAGCGCAGCGCCCGCAGCCGGGCNGGGGGGACAGTGACGGGGGACAGTGACGGGGGACAGTGACAGGGGGACATTGACAGGGGGACAGTGACGGGGGACAGTGACAGGGGGACAGTGCCGGGAGGGGACAGTGCCGGGGGGATGCGCCGTGTCCAGCCTGGGCAGTGCCGGGGATGGGCAGTGCCGGGGATGGGCAGTGCCGGGGATGCGCCGTGTCCAGCAATGGCCGCGCCTGGGGATGCCCCCGGGCTCTCGACTGCAATAAAAGCCCCAAAATCCCCCGTCTGCCTTTGCTTGTGCTGCTGAAACGCAAAATGCTGCTGAGAAGTGAAAATTGTGTTTGGCCTCGAATTTTTTTTTTTATAATGCATAACACAACTAATGTGTATGCCTAAAAAAATCCCCCAATTCACCCCCCAAATCCACTCTATGGCATTAATTCTTCCTTTTGGTGAGAGTGTGAGACCATAGTGCAGCAGCTGCAGGCTCACCATGTTCCACACTCCTGGAAGTGGTTCGGTCTGATGCTGATGAGGTATGTAGGACAGAATTAATTACTGCCTTATCTGTGCTCAGGCTTGAATTTCAAAGTTATGTTTGCTCTGTTGAGTACTTATGATTTTTTAACTCCAAAGGCAATGATTGTTTAGGCAAAATGAGCAACTTTCATACCCCAGACTGTGCATTGTGAATGTGCAGCAGCAGAGCTGTGCAGTTCCACACTGAGCATGTGCTGGGAAATGGCCAGCTCTTTATTCATTCCACCTCAGTCATTTATTGATAAATAAATCAGTAATATATAATAGAAAGTAAAATTAACTCAAGGTTTTCATTTTTTTTTCCAGAAAGAGCTCAGTCTCCCCAGAAGAGGAAGCTTGTAAGTATAATTATTCTTTATTCATCCCTTGGTTTGTTTTGAGCATATATAACTGTTCAGTTGTGGAAGTAATTTAGATGGGCAGATGCTCTGTTTTCTCTGTTAAACATTTTCAAGAATGTGTCATGGGCTTGGAAACAGCTAGCTTGGATTTCTGTGAGACTGAAGCCTCTATTCATTTCCTTAAGTGTAGCAGGAAAAGCAGTGGTAGTGTAAGCTTACTTCTAATTACCAGCTTGAGCTGATCCTGATACCAAAGTAGCTGCAGTGTTGAGTGCTGCCACCCCGACGTGGCTGGAGGGACTCAGAGGAGTCCCTGATTATTTATGCAGTATGGACAGCTCTGATCACTGCTCTTCAAACAGTCTGTTGACAGAAGTCCAAGCACACAGCTCCTGGGCCACACAGGTCAGGTGTTTGTGGAGCAGCCTGATAGAGTTATCTCAATAAAGTAGTGCATGTCAGGAAAAGTAGGCTTTTGAAACTGGCATTTAAACAAACAGCAGATTTTTTTTAATGCATTTTGATGCTTAAAGAATTTTAGCGAACTGACCTGGTGTTTCAGTGGTATTATGAGAGCTTAGCTTCTGCTATGCTTACAGATTTATGGTGGAAGAAATTGCATTATTGATTGCATTATATAAAAGAGAAAGCTTTTGTACTGCCTGCTATTGCATTATGATTTAAAATTGTTTCCCAAAGCTTGTGGACTACAGACATGAAGCTCACAAAAGCTTATAACCTTTCTTCCTCAGGTTTCTGGTTCTAATGAGAAATGATTTTCAGTCTTTCAGTGTAAGCTATCCCCTTTGTATAAGATACAGTGTTTGGAAAATGCTGTGTAGAGCTAGTGATTCAGGGCTGAACAATACAGAGGATCAAAAGGTCTTTTTTAAAAGTGGGGCATGACCAGACCTTTTTGTTTAGTTCATATGACAATGATAAACCAGTCAGGGAGTTATTTAAAGAACATGAAGCACTGACTGGTTTTGGGTTTTTTTAACCAGTATGCCTCAAAGGCTGGCTTAATGAGATTTGAGAGGTTTCTAAGACAGGTGGTGTTCATCATTTGAAGATTATGAAGGTTCTTTGATCAAATAGTGGAGCAGTGAGTTACCAGTAAGTTTTTTGTTGAATGTAATTTTTGCACAAAACTTTTGGAATTGAAATTGAGGATGCCAGAGATATTCCAGCTCATTCCAGCATGGAGGTGGGTATGACACAAGACTACTTGTGTACTATTTTCATTTGAAGTATCTGAGATACAAATGAAGTGCTTCAGATGTGTCATGTTTTAGTTACTGGTAACTTAACCAAATGACTGAATATTTTATTTCTGTATTACTTAACTCCTGCAATTTTCATTACTTCATTGTAGTTTTCTTCCACAAGTGAATGCCTTTTAAGCTGTCACTATGTGAAGTAATTTAGCAACCTTTCTCAAGAAGATCCAGGCCATAAATTTTAAGCACAAGGTTGCAGCTATTAGTGAGACTAAAAATCAATGAAGAATTGAAATGTCTTAGTTGCCTGTGTTGTCTTGCTGATTATTTGATTGTAGTTTCTGGAATTACAGATTCTATAGTCAGTCAAGTACCAAGTGTAGTCCAGAACCAAATGATGTCTTGTTTGAGAAGTTTTAGCTGTTCAGAAGTCAGTAGTGCATTGTGACTGATGTAGACCTGTGTTGATGCTGTACTATGAAATGTACAGGCTCACTGAAAAGACTGTTGTGGAGTTGATCTGCATGATTTTGCATATCCCAATATCAGAGTGCTTACTTGATTTAAAAAAATCCTCTTTGTTTTTAAATTAGAAATTAGAGAAATTGATATCAAGGGAATAATTATAATATATGTGTGTAATATAAGGTAAAATATACATATACTGTATACAAATTTGTTCAACCATTCTGTCAAAAAGAGTGGCATTTCAGCTGTAGGCAGTTCTCAGTTCTTCTGGAGGCTTTTTCTCTGCTAGAATCAACTTAACTATGAACCTCATAAGCAAAAATAAATTCTGAAAATAAAATTTATTTTGAAAAGCTGCTGTTGGGCTGTGGCTGATGAGCAGGGATAGTTATGGGTGTAGCCATGTCCTGATTCATTGACTGTCAGTCACTGACTTTTGTTCACTGACAGAAGCAGAAGCAGGAATGGACAGGAGGATGAAGTACCTGGCTTGGAGCCAGAAACCCTCAAGAGGTGCATCCATTTTCTGCACAAACTCCAGCCTTTGTAGCAGTTCAGTAGCAATTGAATTATACACAAAAATCAGCCACTCAGCATTTTTTGTGTGCCAATCTGGAGGTTTGGGTGTACTTACTTCTGTAAAAAAATCTACTAGTGCTGACTGGTTTGGTGATTGCTTCACTGGATTGTTGAGTTAGAAAGGTTTTAGCCTGTGGATCAGCTCTGGTATTTATCATTGCTGAATGAAAAGGGATGAGCTACTCCTGACAATGCTTCTAACTTTTTCTTTGTGTGACTCTCACTAGTTCATATTTCCTGGGTCAGTATGAGTAATCTCTGTTTTATTGCAGGAACTGATTATGAGCAGGGACAACAAAAGTTGCTGTGCTTATTTGTGCTAAGGAAAAGGAGTGGAGTTACATGTCTCACTGTTTTTGTCAGGAGAACATGAGAAATTTTGTCACCTAAAGGAGGTCTTGGGTGGGAGCTGAAGAGAATGAATGGTGGGATGGAGCCTGTGAAGTCTGTTGATGAGTGTTGATGACTGGTTTCATAATAGCAGAAGGAAGCACAGGCAAACTGTAAAGGATGGCTTTGCACTTGGGTATCTTGCAACCCTAATTTTGAAATAATCAGCACAGAGTGAGCAGACATGTAAAACAGATTGGGGAATTGTATGCAGGGTGACATTAAGAGAAATGCCTGATAATTTAGATACCATTTTGTTGTTAATGTGCTTAAAGTGTTTGTGTTTCTATGGGGGGCTATGTTTAATGCACTAAAGGAGATGATATTCAGCTGAGTTGTAGGCTGCTAAGAGACTGAATAGCTAGAGAATGGGAATAAGTAGTTATATTTAGTCTCTGGTGTGGTTCAATAATCAGAGTTCAAAGTTTTCCTTTAATGAATTATGCATATAAATGTATTGGTTATGTTTTTCCCCATGCTTTGTTCACAAAAGAAATAATTACCATTCATGAATATTTTCTTTAGTTTCAAATAGCGAGTGTGGAGTGATAGACTCAAACTTTGATCTCCAGCCTATTAGTCGAAGTGGTTTAATTATTTTCAGCCATTATCCTCTTCTGTTCTCTGTTCAGAGATTGGTTTTTGTATTGTTGGCTGCAGCTTTCACATGGTTTTGATGTGCACCTGCATGTGAATCGCAGCAGAGATGTTCCAGACTGGAAAGGACAAAGGTGGGGACTTTGCAGCAGGAGCATCCCGTGGTGAAGCCCCTCTGTGTGTTCATGAGTCTGAGAGCAGTTCAGCACCCAGAAGATCAGGCTGCAAACTGCATTTCATCGTGGCTGCAGGATGCCCAGCACCAGCCTGGAGCTCACTATTGCTTCTGCTTGCCTCCTTGGCTGAGCAGGAGTCACTAAATCCGGTTGGGGTTGCCCTTGAGCAATCTGGTTTCTTGTTCAATACCCCATTAATAATAAATTAATTATAAATTCAGTTCTTTATAGCATGAACTTTATTGACCTGCTCAGGCTTTTTTAATGAAAATTGTGGGTTTATATTTTAAATCTTCATGGTTTCTAAGGCAGGGTTCATGGTGTGGGTTGCTGTAATTTTTGTGCTATCGAAGTGTAAAATTTTCTAAAAAGAAAACACAGCTTTCCCATATTATATCCAAATTTGAAAAGAGTAATTTCCTCAGCAAACTAAATTTGCTAAACCAGTTTCTAACTTCAGCTGTAAGTTTTTTTTTGTTAATTATTTCCTGCTATCAACCATCTGTATCAGATATACTTTAAAAGACTGTATACAAATGGAAAAAGAAAATGGAGGCATAAGAAATGTGAAAAAACAAGTTTTAATCCAGAATATATGCAGTAAAAATACGCATTTATATGAACCAAATATTACAGATTGTTGTTTTGGTGGTGATTTGTGCTGGTAAAGAGTAGTATTTACCTGAAGTTTTTATGTCTGTCTCTGAAATATGGTAAGCAACATAGAAGTGTTTGCTGAAGATGTGTGCAAGCCTTTTATGGTGGTCTTTATTTCTTCTAATCACTTTTTAAGGCAGCTTATGTCCCCTGTGGGACTTGTTTTCTCTCATTCTCTCCCTCCTTCTCTGCACTACCATTCTACTTTAAACCTCTGAAGATTCTTAGTTTCTGCTGCCCTAGACATTTCTGAGGGGGTTTCGTTAAACAAGTCTTCATCATCATTTGTTAAACTTGCCCCCAGCTTCTTGACAGTAAAATAACACACAAACACACCAAGGAATTTCTTTGGGGGGATGTGCTGAACTACTTGTGTTCTTTTGAATGTTTAGACCTTGGAAACAATAAGAAGTTTGATGGCAGGAAAGAAAATTTCTGGCCTTTAGTGGTTTATGTCTTTGTGCTGCCACGCTCAGGTGCTGTGGGAATTTCCTCTGTATCTGCAGAGAAATGGAGTTTATAATTCAGTTTCTGCTCGTCTCGGTGAGTGAGTGTTCCTGCTGGTGATGGATTGATGCTGTTCCCCTGCCAGGAGCAAGTGCCACTGTCCCAAGAGTGGGAAAACCAAAGTGCAGGAAGTGGATGAAAAATGGTTCTGAAAAGGAGTAGGGAATTTTGCTGCTTTTGCACTCTGTTCTGATTTGGATGGGGAAATAAAGTAAGAAATAAGGCCTCCAGACAATGCATTCTGCTTGTGGTGTTTTATATGGATGGGGAGAGGAAGAGGTGCACTCTTCTGACTGCCCCATCCTTCTCTGAGCACGTAGAAACAGCTCACTAGCAATAGGTCAAAAATAACCTGCTGCTCTTAAGCTGATCCATGGGGCTGGTCCTGGAGGTGGAACGTGCCGAATTATTCTTGTGGAGCTCCACAGCACTGCTGCTATTCCTGTATTAGACTTTAAAAATAATTTGAAAGCATTGTTTCTTTAAAGGAAGTGATTTGGTGAATCAGGAGTATTTTAGTGTTATGTATAGACTGTAATCTCAGAGACAAAGAATTTATGGAGGTTTTCATCAAGGATTTAAAAGTGGAAAAAATATTCTGCGCAGATTTTATTGTCAAGTTTCCACTACATAATCCAGGCTCTCATTTAATAAGTACAATAGAATTATGTGTAGCATACCAAATTTGTACTTTTTGTTGCATGCTGTGCTGTCTGACTCCAGAGGCACAGTGAGGGGGGCAGGGGCTTTGCTTGTGTAAGGAACAGCCACCCTGACCCTTCCCCCTCAGCCTGGCTCTCTCTTTTCCTAATTGCTGAGAGATTGGGATTTTGTAGTGTGGGGCTTCGATCAGAGTCATGGGAGGGTCTGGAGATCAAAGTTGTCACCTGGAATTTGACTTGGTTGATGAGTACTTGTGAGTGGCAGCCTAAACACAGCCTTTAGCACTCTAAAGCCTATCAAACATATATATATATATATGGAAACTTTTTTTTGGAAAGTAACATTCTTACAAATACACATTTTATAAATGTTGGACATCATTTGGGGCAGTTTTGTTAATAGCACAGAACTGATTTGGAGCTGATTGAAGTTGCTGTTTGCAAGCGGCAGTGTAAAGGGAACATTTCCTTCTAGTGAAGGTGTTCCCCTGCAGCATCTGCCGCGAGCGCTGCTGCTCTGTTCTCGGCGCTGAAATCCATAAACTCCCCGTCTGGAACACAGCTTGGGATTTTCGGGAAGGTGTTTTAAGCTGCAAGTTGCGCGTGTGGTTGAGGGGATTGATTTCTGAGCGGGGGCTGGTTCACGTGTCCGCCGGCAGCTGCGCCCGCCCGGGGCTCTGCGGGCTTGGGCTGCGAGCGCCGCCTCTGCTCCCTCGCCGTGCGGGTGTCCGGGCCGCTCCGAGACCCCTGGAATCCTTTCACCGTGCCGTGGCCCCGTTGGGTTAGGTGGGGAAGGCTGCTGCTGCTCCTGGCAGCCCGGGGCTCGGTGAATCAGGTGGCTGAAGTGCGGCGGCTCGGCCGGAGCGTGGCGGGACCGCGCTGCTGGCGGTGGGACAGGTCCGATGGCCCCTCTGTGTCCTGGGCACCTTCCTCTCCTTCTGCTGGCCTCCGCTCCCTTTCGCCGGATGATGTGAATAGGCTCGCAGAAGATTTTTTTTTTTTAAATCGGAATTATTATTATTATTTTTTTTTATAAATAATTAGGTTTTTGACATGAGCTGTGTGATTAATCTGGACCATTACTGAACTCCCGAGGTCTCTCTGACACTGGGGGTGTGTGAGGAGCTTGGAATTGCACTGATTGTTCTGTGCTCTGCGTTGGAGTGATAACAGTGGCCTCTCCTTCCCAGCCTAAGCCTCTTATGCTGGGAGGAGGGATATCAGTGTATCAGCACAATGATGAAGCGGAGGAAACAGAGGCTTGGAGCCCCATCTCTGCGGATCCAGTAAGGACTGTTGTGAAAAATAAATTGCACTTAATCATTTCAAATTGAAGCTATGAAGAAGAAAAACTGGCCAGAATTTTTCTGTGGCCAATAGACATTGCTTTGATTTGTTAGAACTTTCTTGATCTGCCATGCTTATTTAGCTGTACATGAAATTTCATTTTGGAAGCTTTAGCATTTTAGTTTCGTGGAGTATTAACCATGAAGCATAGCCAAAAAAAGCTATATTTTAATGTTTTTAACTGGGATACATTGTGGTTAAATTTTGTCCCAAGCATTAGTGTAGTCAAACTAGGTGTTTGTAACTCTGTCTTTCTAGTTTGATCATTCTTCAGATTTAAAAAGCACTTTTAATAATCTGTCAGAAAACTGTCACAGTGCTAAAATCTTCAGAAACCTTTGCTACCTTTGCTGTCTTCTAGAAATGAGAATGCTTTTGAAAACTTCTAGATTTGAAGCAGGAAGTCTTAGCTTACATTGCCACATGTATTTCTACAAATGGAATTTTAACAAGCATTTCCTTTTAAAATGCTTTTCCTTTATAAGTGCTTTGAAATCTACTAATGGGAAGCTGCTATTTATGATCGTAATTATATTTATTTTTTCTATTAGGTAAAATTAAGGAAATTGTATGTTTAATACTGTGTTCATAAGTAGAGGAGGTGAAAAGAATCTATCGTGTAGTCAGTGGAGGGAGGAGCAGGGCAAGAGGCAGGCTTAACCTTTTCTTTCTACAGACTGTAAAGCTCATCAGCTGTTTAAGCAGAGATTGCTGGTGGAGAGGATTTCCAGTATATAGAGGTTGCTTTACTGATAAGTATTTGGATTCACCAGGAAATTAAAATCTAGGAACATGGACAAGCATGCTTGACTTCAGGACCCGAAGTGTAAAATATCTGAATTCTAATCAAAACTGAAGCATGCCTCAAATGTCCATTTTGCTCACTTTTGTGTTTAAATATGGTAAATAGAACTTTCTTTCAGCCCTCAGTCAAAAATCAAAGTTATAGGTGTAAGAATACAGTGGCACTAATTTGTATTCTAACACAAAAGCACATTGTGTAATACCAATAATTGTAAGTTAACTTTTACTTTGTTTCTAGTGAAGGACATCTCATCGTGTATAGTTCACTAAAGTAGGTGTTAGAACCTCTGCTCTGTGTTTATGTACAAGTCTGTTTGCAGCTTTTTGAAAAGCAGCTACTTTGAGGCCTTTTCTGTGCCCTGTGTGAATACAAATGTGCCTTGGCTGCTGACCCTGCAAAAGCAGGATAGTTCACAGAGCTGAGCACAGGGCTGGGCATCAGCACCCTCAGCTGCAATCCTGATGCTACTGTGGATGTGCTGTGGACAAGTCACTTAACCTCTTCATGCCTCAGTTTCCCCACTGCTAAAATTAGAATAAAGCCATTTTGCAATGCTGCTTTCAGGCTTAATTAGTTGTTGCTCTAAAACAACTGCCACTGCTAAATGTTGTTTTCTAGTTAATCGTTTGTGTCATTCATATTTTCACAGTTGTGTGTTTTGGTTATTGCCACAGCTGTGGTGTGGAACCATGGCTCCCAGCTTGTGAAGGCAGTGATAGAAATGGTCTATGTTTGCTGCTGGTGCCATTATTAATTTGTTCATTTTTCTCAATTAAACATTTTAGATTAGAGATTGACAATGGTGTGTATTCCAGAAAGCCTGGAAATCACTGCAAGAAAGGATTTGGATAATTCCGGATTGGAGGATTTTTGTAGTGGAAAAATAACATTGAATAGATATTAAATTGACTGAAAAATACATTTTGGCTTGGATGATAATGGAAAGGAATGACTTTTGACCACTCAGTTTATTGCATTTGTTTAGAAAATAAAACTTGTGTTTTGAAATTATCTTTTTTTCTTTATTGAAACAGAAGATGTGATATTGACCCTGATTTTTTTTTTCTACTGTGGTACCTTGTCAGAATCTCCTCTCCTTTGTTCTCCCACTGCCGAGGAAATGATGTTCATCAGCACATGTTCTCTCCTACATCTGCTCCAGGTCTGCAGCATCTTAAATTCCCATTTAGTGCTGACTGTGCACTTGTCACTTCTCCTCTAGTATTTTACCTGAACTCACGAGCCCAGAGCAATCCATCTAGTCCATGCTACAGCCATCCTTTTCAGTGGAGGTAAGGAGAGGTATCAACTAGGAATTTTTAACAGTTTGGTGTTGGCATAACCATCTATGAACCTAACAGCTTTACACTTCAAGAGAATAACATCTAACAGAAGGAAACAGCTTCCTGGTCACAGCTTGCTTCCAGCCATTTAGTGTTCAAGTTGATGTTGTGTATTGGGACAAATTTTTTGTAGTTTGCGTGTAGGGCCTACGTAGGGAAAAAGATAAATTGGATTTAGGAATGGAAAGCTAAATGGTCTGCTGGTGTGTGCATGCCTGCTCCTGGTGGTACCTTGTGCTGGCACATGTGCAGCTTGTACCATGCAGCAGAGGAGCCCTCACAGGCATGTTTGTCAGGAAAACCAATTTAAAAGTAAAGCAGCCTAAAGCAGGGTCCTTAAAAACCTCTGTCTAGGTAGTGGGTCTGTGCTGAATACTGCACCATCTTCTATTCCCTGGAAATCCACTCTGCTTTTTTACAGAGGCTGGCAGGCTGAAGTCTCCAAGCACAGGGTATACAAAGGATTAGGAGTAGAATCAAGCCTGTTGTTAGCAGGCTTGAGTGAAGGATACAAGAATTTCTAAAGCAAAAATAGCCCAAACCAGCTCAGTTTATATTAAAGCACTTAACAGCTCAACTGATATATTTTCCCTTCAGGATGAGCTCTTCTCTGTGCTTGTGTGGGACAAGCACAGCCACAGCCACCCCAGTGGAAACCTTCAGCTTCTTCACTCAGGGGAAATGTCACCAGCTCTCAGGGGGACAGTCCCAGGCAAGGGCTCACACATACTGGAGATCCTTGCCTGTGTGGTTATGAAACTGGAGCTCAGTGGTACTACTTAAAACTTGAGCCAGCATAGCACCAGAGGGTTGGTTTTGAAGTTCACATGCTGCAGGGTGGATGTGGCTGCTCAAATTTCAGTTGCTCATCAGGTGGTAATGCAATAGCCCCTGAATCTAGATGTCATTTCAGAGGGAGGTTGGTCTTGCTGGCCAACTCTGGTAGGACTAACCAGAAAATGTGAAGTTGAACTATTTTAGGCTTCTGCCCCTGTAATGCAGAGTAATGTATGTGACATCTGTTGGGTGGAAATCAGGTTGTCAGCAGAGGAAAGGGATGTTGCATGTGTCTGTCCTCACTGTGCATGGCCATGGGGAGAGGCTTGCCCAGCATCTGCTGCTTTCCCTGCACGTTGGGCAGCAATTGGTGACAATTCTTAATAAGGTGCTCACTTGGGGGAAGTGGAGGGCAGCAACTACAGAACAGTCTCCTAACATTTCAATGTCATGGCCATCAATCTAATTTTAAATGAATTTTTATTGTTTAAAGGCTGGTATTGGGTAATGTTCCTTTAAACAAGGGTGATTTAACTCGATTAAATGCTGTTTAGCCTTAGGGCTAATTAACAGACTGGTAAGTGGCAATTAAATATCAAGATTAGATTATTGTTAAAGTCAGTTGAGAACTGTTCTTTTTGGAGATGAGATCTGATGATTATTGATTATTTTCAAAAGCCTTTTTTTGTACTTACTGCTTTTTCTCCCTCTGAGAAACCTTCAATTTTCAGAGTTGTGACATGGGTCAGTGAATAATTTTCCCTTTAAGAACAGTTCATATAAAAGTCTTAATAGCAAGCTTTATTCCACTGTTACTATGGACTCCTTGATAATAATATTTTTCACATATGGGGACCTTCCAGCCATCTGCTCTTTAAATACTGAATGGTTGATGATTCACAGATACATTGTTCTGTGTGAGAGCTTAGGTCAACTATAATAAGTTTTTATTTTTGTCGTTGTTGCTTTCACCTGTGCAGCTCCTGATCCTGTTTTATCCTGTCTTTCTTTGTTGTAGTTTTGTTTACTTGGTTACGGTGCCAGTGATAGCCATTCCTGCTTGCTTAGAGCAAAGGTTCATCTTGGCAAGTTACCCCTGTCATTGATCTGCTCAGCTTAGCACCTCAGGTTAGCCAGGCAGTGATTCATTTCCATGGCTATGCAGGGAACTGCTGGAAAATGTAACAAGAAAAACTTGTGCCTTCACGTTAAATCTTCCTCACTTTTTACCTTTGGTGTATCGAATTTTTAAGAATTTGCACATATTTTCCCTTCTTCCCTATATTTTGTGGTGCCGTTGATAATTTTATGTTGACAGATGAACAACTGTTGGTGCATCTGATGTCAAGACAGATGGCATGGAAGTTCATGGCTTCTGAAAGAATTAATCCAATTAAGATTGAAAATATTTTATACATAACCCTTGAACAAATGAAAATAATGTAAACCTTGCAAAAGAGTAAAAGGAAATGTGGTCTGATTACAATAAAACCAAATTGATAACAGGTGGAATAAAACTGCTATGGTTGATGGAAATCTGGGTTGGAATTAAGGTCATGCATCTTTAGGAAGAAAAGAGAATTATGTCCAGAATTAAACAAGATCTGATTTTTGTCTTTGGGATCTGGCTTGCACTCTTCTGGGGGTAACAGGAAAGTCAAATTACTGAAGAAGAAAATGAGGCCATGTTTCACAGCTGGTCCTCTTTATAAGTTGGCAAATCTTTGTGCACCCATATTTGTCCTTTAATTTAATCAAAATATGAATTTACAGCATTTTTTGCTCTCAAGTTGCTTAAGAGATGTCATGAATTGATTGTTCTAACTTGGAAGTGATGAACCGTGAGATTAAAGGAGAGTGCAATTACCCCCATTCCAGAAAATGTTACATTCTGTGTAACACCCTCAGTAAGATAGAAGACATTTTCAGTAATTCTGGAAACAGTTTAATTTGTTTGTGATAAAAAGGATGAAAGTGTCCAGGTGCTGTTTTTCTGGCATCTCTGAGTGCTGCAGCTGAGGTGAAGTCTCAGTGGAAATTTGCTTCAATTTCCTAACAAACTAAGGGAAGAGTTGGCTTCAGCTGGATCATTCAAGGGGCATTTTCTTGTGCTATTTCAATTTCATGAACTCATGCCAGTTGTGGAACATGTTCTTATAGGGATGTATGGTGGAGGTTATTTTTATAGGAATGTTTTCCCTTGGAAATTCTAGCTTTAATGAAGTCTATTGGAAATAGCTATTAATTTTTTTATAGCTTTTCAGAATAGTTTAATAGAATTTTTTCCTAGCCCGTACAAAATCTGGTCACCATTTCTGGATGTGATGGTGACCAGACCCTTGCTGTCTTATTTAAGTAAAACAAAATGGGAAGCCTAATGTTGCTCCAAAATAGTCTTTAAGCACACTACATAATTACTTGATCAGTGTGTAATTACAATGTTATGAGTTTTATATAATTAGGATTTTATGGACATCTGCAATATAATTTAAGAATATATTAATTTATTTACATAGAAAGCCTATTCTAGGAAACAAGCCTTTCATCAATAACTGTGGTAAGTAACAAGAGTATATTATACATAGGCATTCAGCAAATGTCCTGGAGGGCTGCCTGCCTTTATTTAAAGCCTTTTTTGTACAAGCTGTTGCAGTGGATGAGGGGAGACCTATATTTAGAGCTATGGCTTGTTTGGGTGTATGAGTGAGGTTGGGTGGGCAGTGTCCTGGGTGGGAATGCTCCATTGCAGTGAATCCAGTGGGCTTTCCAGATTTGCAGGGTGCTGGTCAGCAAACCCTCACCAAAGGGTGGGGATAGGGACATCCACTTTCTTGGGATGGGTCTCCTGTTAGACCGTGGCTCTTTATCTTGTGTTTGAGCATTGCTGATGTGCCTCGATGAGAGAGAGGCTTGTAACTCCAGTCCTGCTGCTTCAGGCAGATGCAGCAATCCCTTCCATAGCACAGGGATGTATTCTTGGCACACACATCCCCAGTTCACCTGAGGTTTGGGTTTTGAAGACTGCATATATTTTACAACATCAGGGCCATAGCTGTAAACAGAAGTTCCCTATTTTTAAGGAAGATCAAAAACATTTCAGAATTCAGACTTGATAAGTTTCTTTGTTCTTATTTTGAAATATCTCAAGGCTTATCAAAAGTTGATGATGGTTTCCTGTCTTTGCCTAAATTTTGCTTAGTGTAAAGTCACTTGATATCATACAGGTTTTAAATTTTTTTTTTAGTTAGAATTTCCTATTTGAGAAATGCTGGAGGATTAATGAAGATGCCTGCATTCAGTTTGAATGACATTTGGAAATTGTTCTGGTTTTGCAGTAAGTGTTATCCTCCTGGTTTAGTGGTTGATTTGGTACAGGTTCTGCTTTCTTAAATGTGCTAAATAATTGGTCAGAGTTGACTGTAAGATGGCATAATGTCACTTTTGGAAACAGTGTAGATCAGCAATTCAAGAATAATGAGAAACAGAACAACTTTGTGGATATATCATTATGCATAATGCGAAATGATGAATTTTGAGTAGGTAAGCTTTTGGCAACTGAATTCTAATCTACATCTCACATTGAGTGAATGAGTTTCCCAGAATTAATTTCTTTTTTAATGGAAATTTTCCTCCTTATTCCTTTTCCTTTGTACTGGTTATTATTCTTGGGAATCATTTTTCCCATCTAGAAACTACATGGGAGGGTCACACTGGTGATACTTGTAACATGACAGGCTCAGATAACTTCTTGTGTGTCTTGGGCTGACAGGAAACTGTTTAATATGGTTGGCAATATTGAGGCATGCTGGCCTGAATGGTGTAATTTTTTCATGTGAAGGCATTATGTAAATGTACAAATCCCTGCATCCTGCCTGGAGCTGCAGAAGCAGAAGAGTTAAACCCTGGGGTTTGGAGCCCGAGGTGTGAATTCTTGTCTCCTTCCAGGCTCACCATTTGGCTGCCCTCCATGGGACCAATTGTAAATCATAACGTGGTGGTTTGACCTGGGAAATTGGAGGCTCCCGAGGGGAGCTTGTGCTTGTGACTTTGGAAGTTGCAGAGCTTTACTGTTTCTTGGCCATTTCACCTATAAACCACATAAGGTTATGGTTCCTAACTGGTTTTGCTATATAATCGTGTTTGAAAGCTGTGATCTGCTGGTGCACCTGTGTATGAGCTGACTCATTTACTACCCCTGCACTGTTCAGTTTGGGATGGTTGGGATAAGTCAGCAACTTCTAGGGAGGAAACGAAGAGCTCAGAAGGTTCTTATGAGACTATAGTAAATATTGAAGCCTTTCTTTTTCTGTCCTTATCCTCAAATAACAGTGAGTTCCTCAAACGACAGTGGTGTGCTCAGTTCTGTATAAAATTTTTCCTTCCAAGTAGTCTCTCCTTCAAAGACTTTTTGATCTTGAATACAGATACAGAAAGAACCAGAGCACTGAAAGATTCCTGGCAAGGGAATAGTTCTGAGAAAGAAATAAAATTCTTAACCAGACAGTCATGTGTTTATTATTGTTGATAGACAGTGGCATGCATTTTCCAAGATTTGTTTTTAATTGGACTATGAGGCAACCAGGGCTATTTTTAGTTTTAATTTGGAAAATCAGTGAGTGTGCAAAGAGACCTGTTAATGTCCTGTGCTGAAGCACTAATAGTAGAGATGTCCTAACAGTGAGTAGTTGGTGTCACTTTCATGGCCTGGAGCTGGGGGGGAAACAGAGATTATTTTACACAGCTGTGTGTGTCAGCCCAGCACTGTTCCTGCCCATGAGCAGCAGGTTTCTTTCCAATGTGTTTCCCTAAAAAATTGCTTTTTGAAGACATGTGTTATAGATTTAATTTAGTTAGATAAACGATTTAGTGGATCAATATTAACCTGAAAGCTCAAGGAAGGTTTAGGATGTAAAGAAGGAAAGAGGATCTCAGGGTAAGTTTTCACCAGTTTTTGGAATGGCATCCCTTTTCAGCTATGTCTGAGCTACGGTGAACTTTTGTCTCAAATTTATGCTCTTGTTTGAATATTCATAACTACCATGCCAGAGAGCCTGCAGAGCTTCTTCTGCTGTAAATGGACCCACTCGTGCTCTCTTTTCTACAGGCTACATCTGTGCTCTCCTTTTTTCAGTATCTCTCTATTCCTGTTTTTTTCATTCATCTCAAATATGCTTCTTTTAGTGCTCTAAGTTTTCTCTTCCCCTCATTTATCTCCTGAAATTTTGCTACTTTGGCTAGTTGTTATTATTCTGTCATTCAATCCCTTGTGTGGTACTTGAGAGCATAATCTTCTAACCTAGTTTACATTACACTGTCATTATGAATTATTAATGTTCTAAAATAAAATCTTCAAACCGTAATCTTTGCTATGGTGAAAGAGCTCTGTGTGCTTTTGTTTCCTTCCTGTTCTCCCTGTCCTTTCCTTTCTTCAGACCTTTAGGTCTTTAGAGCAGGGATGTTATTGATCCAGCCGTCTGGGAAAGACTTGCTGCACTTAGAACTGCATTGTCACATCTCTGGGCTGAGATGGATATTTATTATATAAACACTAAAAAAGCTGGTTTTGGAAGTAATTCTTTTGATTCTCATCAAAGACGTGCTGCAGAAGTAGAAGTGATAATATATGTTTGGGCAATAGCTTGCCTGAGAAGGTGAATATTATTTTGTGTACTCTTTATTAAATTTTTGTTTTGTTCCTGAGATTCTCACTTTTATTTGTGAGCAGATGAGAAATTGAAAATAGCGGAACAGGTCAAGTTATAATTCTCAGCAAATTTTTAGGGCAAAATTTTCCACTGAAAGACAAAAAGTCCCTACTAGCTTTCTTCCACACTTCATTTAATGCACGTGCTTGCCCATTCTGCTTCCGAGAGACTGGAAGATTCCAGAATCACGAAACGCCCAATTTTCCGAGCGAATCAACGCGCGGATATTGACCAGAAGTGTTCCTTTAAAGTCACGAGTGCCTGCATTGCCCTCGCAGAGAACTCTCAATTAGTTTGAGCCAAATGCAGTTGATTAGAGCTGCGTTTGTCTTTGGCATGGAGGAGAGGCCGTGGGGACGTGTCCCGGCCTGCACCCCACGGCTGAGCGCGCGCGGCCTCCGCCGGCGGGGATGGATCTCAGAACCGGGACCTGTCGCTTCTGCAACTTCCCCCTCCGTGTCCCGAGCAAGGGCAGCTGCAGGCTGGGCCGCAGGACGCCGCAGTCGGTGTTTTACATCGTGCTCTTGTAAGTGCTCGCCGGCCTGGGGAGCGCTGCGTGCGTTTGGAGCCGCGCTCGCCCTGCGGGGAGGCAGCTCTGCGGACACGCAGGTGGGGTTGGTTTGCGCACCTCGTCCGTGCTATGCCTGCCGGTGTGTTTGTTTAGGAGCCCGTGTGTAGGGCTAAACACTTTGGCCAGCTGGAAGTAGGATTTGCTTTTCTCACTGGCTGCGTTTTAATAGGTAGCGCAGAAAATGGTTTTTGTTAGAAGATATTTTTTAAAGTTTTATGGGTTTGGGCTTAAATTTTAGTTTTTTTTTCCTTTCTCTTATCTATAAAATCTGTATAATGCTACATCTCCTAATAAAAATTGGGAAGAAAAAAAATAAAGTGAATACAAGATAGATATTCCCATTTATTAACACTTTCTTGTTTTCTTCATATCTGAGATGGCTTAAAAGGTCATTGGTGAGGTGGATTATGAAAATTATTTATTTTAAAACCAAGCAATTTTGTGATATATTTTTGTTTCTAGCTCTATTATTTAGATTTATTTGTGCTATTTTTAATGTTACAGTAGAGTGTAGTAAGATAGAGCATTGCAAACTGATAAATTTTAGTTTTAGTATTTCAACATGAATGTTTCTCTGGAGACTGCAAAAATCATTAGGAGTTCCATATCTGTCCATTCTGTACTTTATTTCAAAGCTGAGAATTCAGTTTGAGTCAATTTATCTTAATTTATTAAATCTGCTTCTGTGTTCTAACATTTATGTCTCCACTTATATATAGGTAGACACACATGTTAAAAGTCATATATAAAATGAAAGTTTTCATTCAAGGCTTTCTAAATAATATGTGTATTTAAGGAAACCTTGATTTTGTAATGAATCGCCTTTGTGGGTTTCTCAGAATTACTATAGAACAGTTGATAGAGTTGTATAGTTATTTAGAACTGAATAGTTATTTAGAGTTGTAGTTATTTAGAAATCTGTGGTCCAGGCTTGTTCTCATGTTGGATCTGTTTGTATGTTATATATTTTTCTGAGGCTCACAACCTGGAGTAGTTTGTTTGTCTGACAGTTGATGATATCTTATCACAGTTTTCCCAGACTTTAAAATTAAAAGCTAAGCTTTTGCTGTGAAGATTTATAGTATTCCAGAGGAATGGCTGAAATAGGGGTCAATTTATCTTTAAAATGCATGTCCAAATAAGGATGTAATTCTGCCTTTAAAACTAGATAAACTTTTTATCCTTTTTTTTTTTTTTTGGTGTGTGTGTCTGCTAGCACCCCTGATGTTTCCCAAGCATGGTTTTGATTTCTCATGTCTCTTTTGTACCATGCTTATTTTGTAAAGTCTATTCTTATCCCATGCTCTAACTTCATTAAGAATTTATGCTTGAAAATGTAAAATTCATCCTCTTCATCTGTTCATTACATTAGCATTCCCCTTGCTCCCAGAATAACTCTTCTTAGCCAACATCCTACAAAATAAGCTTTTTGTCTCAGAAAAGCCATGGTAAATGCAAGGGCTTTACAATATCCTTAACATTTCAGCTGAGCCTAAGTGTGTTAACCAGGGAAAGAGGAAACAAGCTCTAGAGTGGAACGTCCTGCACCGGAGATTTGGGTTGGCGCAAACAACCTGAATTATACTGAGAAACAAATCAGATGCCAGAGCTTGTTTTGGAGTTCAGGCTTGATTTGGTCTTCAGGGTAATACGCTGTGAAACAGGTGACAGCACTCCCTGCCCGCTGCTCACCACGTGTGCCCAGAGCCTGGGGCACCACGGTGATCCTTGGCACAGGCTGCTGCCCTGGGATGTGCTGGGGGTCTGTGGTCCTGCACAGATGAGGGGAGCCCTTTTTGCTATTGTGAGCTGGTAATTGAGAGCTGAGTAACTCAAAGCCCTCTAATTCACCTGCTGAAATACAGCTCAGTTCCCTCTCTTTGTTGTTTGCTTTGTTCATTTTACCTTAATTACTTGCCTGTTGTCTTGGTTTGGTTTTAGCCATCCTTTCTTCTTCAGTCCTCACTCCCTACGAAGACAGAAAGTCCAAAGTCTGCCAGCCACCTTTGCCGCTGCTCTTACCCTAATTTCTCCTTTAGGCTCTGCATTGTAGCTTCTCTGTAAAACAGGGGGAATAGTACCTGCTTTTTGCAATCTGCTTTGCTGACATAGTTTTGTTGGAATGGTTACAGACCATGTCTGTCCAGGACTGTGTGTTACAGCTCTTTGGGATGTGTACAAACCCCATGTTACAGGAATTAGCAGTAACCTGGTGGTGTTACTAAAGTAGGGAGTCAGAGGTGGAAGAACTCTGCAAAGAGCTGAAGTGCTGTACTTCTTCATGGAGAGGCTGCTGCAAGCTGGAGTGGCAGGAGAAGAGATAAAGTTGTCTTCCTGTTTGCAAATCCGGTTGCACAGTGAATTCATTAAGACTGTATTACAGGTTAAAAAGGAAGTTTTAAGTGCTTTGGGATAAATAATACATGACAAAGATGAGGAAATGCTATGGTGGCAAGAGGAGGCTCAGTCTATGTTCTTTTCCTTTGGATAAATTTTGGCTGGAGAAGAGGAGGGAGAACCTTTGGAGGAGGATGTTGGGGTTATAGCAGCACTCTGTGATGCTGTGTTTTTTGCAGGTGCTACTGAATGTCCTTAACTATATTTTGGATAAAGCGTTAGAAGATTTCTGTGTAAACAGGAAGTGACATTTTCAGATCTGATATTCAGTATTGTTGTTTTTCAAATAACATTTCTCAATTTTTATGGCATTTGAATCACATAGGGAGGTTACATTTGATTAAATTGGACAACTGACATTTAAATCACACATGAAGAAGGCTGGGCTAGGGAAAGAATGCAAGATCCAGTAACTTATTTAAAGAGGATAATTGACCTTTCCATGGCATCTGAGCCCAATTGTCAAGTCTGTGAGTTTGAAATTATGTTAAGCTTATGTTATATTGGAGTAGCTGAACATCTTGCTACTGTTACTTGGGAAGGATAGTGTTGCATGGAACATTAACATACTAATAAGTGATATTTTTGTAAATAAAAATACAAAGAAATAATATTTCTTATTAAATATTCATAGGATTTGGGGCACAATTAACTTGGTATTTTAGCACTGCTCACTTACCACTTATTTAGTAGTGTCTTCACTTAAAAGATTGTGATGATAGAGCTGTGGTTAGCATCCTCTATATCTGAGTGAGTACAATTTTGTGAGAGTTGTTTTAGCCTGAAATCAGAGCAGTTGCTTGTAGCTTAACTGTGCAGTGATATTGTAGTCCATTAGATAGCATTTCAGGCTGTCCTCTAGGATGGCAACCCCTGTTAGTTCAGTAACTGTGCCCAATTAAAGTTACATGAGGAGTTGGCAGCTTCCATGCAGGTGCAGTGCCTGATAGCTGCTTCAGTAAATGTTTCTGATCCTTTGAATCATTAACTAGTGCAGTCACTAGGCTGTTCCCTGCATAGGGAATGCACACCAGAGGGAGGTTTAGTTGTTCTTCACCCCCAAACCATTGGCCACCAGCTGTTTGTTGAATTTCATACAGATAGGTCTTTGGGAGCCCTTTTATACAGGGGTAGAAATCCATGGGAACCACTGTAGTAAAAGAGTATGGCTCTTTAGATCTTGGGTGGTGGCTTGGTGATTTCTGCCCCAAAAGGAAGAAATCTATGGTTTTATAACTTAGCAAATGATAGAAAAATGAACCTTGATGATACATCCAACCTAATGTTTTCTGTCAGACTGTTACTTAGGAGTCTCGCGATTGCAGACGGCTCAAAGACAGTCTGTTCTTCACTTGCTTAGGTCACTGTTCAAATAATAATGATGCCCCAAATAGCTCAACACACATCTCCCATGTATTTTTTTTTTTTTAAAGGAACCTTCCTTTTTGTTTTTTAAAGCATAAAGGAAGAACTTTCTCCTTTCCCTCTATTGCAAGACCGAAGTTTTCTACTGGGGTTTTTACACCTTGCATGCTTTTCACAGAGCAGGTATCTTCACCTGTGTTAACTTATGCTTACTTATAGTGGAATAATTTTCTGTGCTTGTTGGGCATACAATTTAAAGTTTAAAATAAGTCAATATGCTCTTTATAGACATAGAATGGATCTACATATGTTGTGAATTCTCCAGAGAATTTGTCTTAGCTAGCAAAATGGTCTTAATTTCTGGGTGTTTGTAGTGAATAGTTCGTGGATTTCAGTCTAATGACTATTTCAAAAAGTTCTGTCTCCAAGTATCATATTTTAATGTGAAGCTTGATACAATGTAAGCATGCAAGTGATGGTGTAATTAGCAAGAGGTAGGTTTTTCCCAATAGTATTTCAAGTGGTTTCCATTAAAAGTTTTTCTTTACTACAGTGTGACTTGTGAAATTCATCTTCATTTGAAAACTACTGCACTATTACATGGTTCATCCTCGTTGAAGTGTTTAAAAATATAATCAAAACTTTGTGGAAACTTTTCTTGATACATAGTCAACTTAAAATGTGGTCAGTCACAGGGGTTTTGATCTTTGGGATATTCTTTTTCAAAATTACCTCATTGATCCCCTTGGTACTGCTTCAGACTTTTCAGGGAGTTCGGCTTACTTCTAAAACAACAGATTTTATTTAAAAGAAGATGATCTTATACCAAGGAAATTTATTTAATGATAAATGTAGCTGCTGTAAAAAAGTCCAGAAAGCAATGGGTTTCATGTGGACTGTTTGCCTAATTGCATTCTCATTTAATGTCAGGCTTAATTAACATCCTACGTTGGTAATGGTAAAGATGAGAAATTGGGAAAGTCCTTGACACTGACTATTTATAACTGTCCAGTGGATGCAGTGTCATTAGGAGGGCTCTGGAAACTGTACATTTGGTTGACAGAGAAGTACTCCATCATCACAGGAGCTGCTGAAATGTTCTGCAGGTGGTCTTTTCAGAGGACAAGTTGGGCATAAAGAAGGGAAGGTGCATTAGGAAGATTGATGGAAACTAAATATCCTGAAAGGCGAGTGGGAGAATGTTGTAAAGGAAGAGGTTTCTTCAGGCTTGGAATAACTCAGGGTTTGGAATTCACAGAGAGATGTTAATGTTATTATGGGTTAAATAAAATAGAAAACTCATCTTGTAACCTATTTGTGTGTGTTGTTGACATGTTCTTTTATATACAGATATGGTATATTTTTGAATTAGTGAAACATTTCAAATTTTCCAAAATGTTTTGCTGATTATGCAGAGACAGTAAGACAGTTCTTTTGAAGGATTTCATTTGTCATTGTAGGTGTGAGAAAATCCTTACGCTTCCTATTTTTGTTGCTACTAAAGACAATTCTGCAAATGTTGACACTGTCATATTTTAAGACATGGCTTATTTTAAAAGCTTTTTGATAGTTTGTTTTCTTCTGTTTTTCTAGTAAAAACACTGCATTTCCAAGTGCGGTGTCTTCAGATTTTTTTGGGTAATCTGAATTTCTTGGGAATCTCTGGGTCTCAAAATGAACACTTTGCAGGTGCTGATTTGCAGTATTAGAGTCTGTGACTCCCATGTGGAACAGGCATTTTGAAAAGCAGGAATATAAAGTGTTAAATCTCTGCTGGTTTTGAACCAGTGTTACATAATTTTGAAAGTGCTTTTTGCAGTTTTTGGGTAGAAGCTCTGCAGAATTGTGTTAAATGGCAAGATGGGTGAATGGATGGGTTTCTGATGATAGCAAACACCCTTTTCCCTTCCCTGCTTGGGGTGCCCTGTGTTCCCCAGGAACAGCAGAGGATGGGCAGGGTTTAGCTGGATGAACATTGCTGTAGGGCTGTCAGTCACTGATGCCCATGGAGAAATGTTCTCCTAAAATGGCTTCTCCTTTTTGTGCCCTTCCTGCAAGAGATGTGAAAGTGCTGCTGCTGAGTACAGTGATAATGAATGATATGTCTTCAACTACTGAATTTTCAATCATTTTTGTAAAAAGTGTGACTAATACAGATTTAGGGGTGTTAGCTGATTGTGATCTTATTTGCTAACTATAAGCAGTCAGGAATTTATTTCTACTGTGATAGGTTTATTTTGTTAGTTAACGGGACACTTTTATTCCACCATTATTGCTCATGAATTTCAATTTATGTTTTAGCTGACAGAGTAAAATTTTCATACCTTTTCAAAACCAGGGTTTATTGCAATTGGAAGGTCACATAATATCCTGACCATAATTCCAAAAGGCTGGTGTTCAGTTTCGACTTGATTGGTATATGAGATTATGTGGACACAAAAATGAATGTGTTCATTCTTTCTCATCAGGAGTAGACAGTGGCAGAGTTTGGTTTGGTTGTACTCTAAATTGACTTTGTGAAATCCAGCCACTATGTGATGAGGATTAACTTTGTAAAAATGCTTAAAAGCGCTAGAAAAGATGGTCATGTTGTGCAGAGAGTCTAAAAATCCCATATCCCATTTACCTGTTTTGAATTCCAGATGGAAGGGAATACTTTGCTCAATCAGATACTGCAATTCTTGATAAATGTATTTATTAAAAATATGTAATTATTTAATGGAAAATTATTAAGACCATCTAATTCTTCCATGAGATTCTGCGGAAAGCTAAAGCGAGTCTAGTGGGATTTCTTTCTCCCAGACATTTTTGTGTATTTTTTTAGGGCTGTATTGTGCTTGGAAGGCTGTGCCAGCTGTTGATTGTCATCTTTCTCATGTCTGTGATAAAAAGCCACTCAAGAAGGCTGAAATATGAGAACGTCATTAGCTTTCCCACTGGCAGAAGTGCTTAAAGAAGCCACAATAAAAAGAAAATAGATTGCATACTGAATTAAAAAAAAATAAAAGGGAAACAAAAAAGCAGCTCCAGTGGGGTTTTGTTTAGACCCCAGAAAAAGCAAATACATGGCAAGAGGGTTCTACAGGCATGAAAAGTAATAGTGAACTTGTGGCTGATGTGCAAAGGGGGTGTGTGGGAAACCTCTGATGTGCATCAAACAAGTCCTGCTTGTGTTTTGTTGTCAAAAATCAGCTGGTTGAGTTGTTTTTGGGCACCAGGTGCTACGTAGGAGTTTGTGTTTACTGTGACTGACGTGGATCTGGTGTGGCTGACTTCAGGGGGAGAATGGATTTCTGTTTTTAAATTGATCTTAGGAGGCATTGGAAGCATTTTTTGTTTTTTTAAAAAATTAATAATTCACTTGGGTTACTGAAGATGAAAGATGGGACTTGTTTAAAGGTGGAAGATTAATTAAGAAAAACAAGCAAAATGCCCCTGATGTGCCTCATGTAGTTAGGAAAAGAAGAGCCACCATGTCAGAATAAAAACACAAACTAGGCAGCCAGTAGTGCTTTCTGTGCAGACACAGCTTAAACCCCCCTGTGTTATTCAGTACTGCAAACAGTGCCCAGTTATGGTTTTGAAAATGCTGAAAATATTTTGTTTGCTATTAGATGAACACAGAGAGATGTATAGAAAGCGTGTATGCTGTGTATTCAGCAAACTCCAGGTTTAAAGTGTATTAGGAAGAGAATAAATATCTCGATTTGCACTGCCTCCTAAGGTGGAGGGAGGGAGGCAGGGATGGAGCAGGGAGAAAACAGAGGCAGTGGAAACAGCAGCAATATGTACGCTTGCCTGCCTGTCTCACATTAATGGAACAGCTTGCAAGGTCTACAGGGAATTTGCATTGGCTCTGTCACTGGTATTATTTAGTTCCTTATTTATTGCTAGTGGCTTGATTGTGCTGTATTTTCCCAGCAATGAAAGCTTTTAAAGATCATGTCTGACTCCTTTTGGACAGTGCTGTCCAATTTCTCTCTGCCTGCTACCAGCATGTTGAGACGATCCAAAAGGTAATCTAAGGATTTTGCGAGTAATTCTTGTGATGTTTTTCTAAGCTACTTGTTTTAATTCTGTTTAGTCGTGCTTTTTTTTTCCTGTTTTAACAGATTGAATCATATTCCTCGTACGTTAGATATGATTTCTTAATTTCTGAATGATTTGTAATTGTATTCATTGTAAAAATCATACTGTGCAGATCCACCGTTCGTTCTTTTTAAAGGTGTTTATTTAAAGGCATTGTTCCTTCTCATACTATGTGAATGTGATAAGGGGTTTGTTTCTATGAAATGATGGATAGATGCTTACTGGAGGAAGCTGCTTTATTATTTGAAGTAGCAAAACAGTATTATGTTGAAATAGGCAGCACCATGAAAGACTTGCAAATATTTTGACTTACAGCACTTACGGTCTTCACAGAGATATGCATAACCTTAAATTTTAAATAATGCTTAATACATTTAGCATTTTTATTTTTTTATTAGGGGTGTGAATATGTTAATGTAGCAGTTAATAGGATGAGTGTTTGTATTTACCCTGCTCTCTGGATTTTGATAAAATCCCATTGAAGTGTGGGAACTAATGAATGGTATCGGATCTGATGCTGTACAGGGGTGTCCCTTCAAGACTGGGAAATATCAACATAATTATCACTCATCAGGTGCTCTGTGGAGCTTAACATTTGTAGCCTGAAAACTTACTGGTTAGACTGGTAGGTAGCTAATCCTGACTAAAGCAGTATATTCAGATTTATGAGTAAACAGTTGCAGCTGGTACCAGAATTTTTCAGCAGCTGGTTTGTTGATACAGTTAATAATCCATGTACTCAGAATATAAGCTTTAGCTTAGGTTTAGGGTGAATTTTGTTCATCAGCTATCAGAAATTATACTAATATTTTTTAGAGGATTGTAGCTCCTACCAACTAATATTTCAGGGGACTCTTAATTTTTTGTTATTATTCCACATTTGTGATTTAAATTTCATTGAAGCTGTCTTCTGTGCTGCCACTGACTTTTAGAAATCTTAGTGGCAATAAAGAAAGATTTTGTAAATAAATAAGGATCTTAGTTGTCAGGAATTGCATTAGCAATGTTGTTCTTTTAAAAATTGTCTTTAGCCTGTTTTTTAAAGTAAAAGAGCTCTTTGAGATTCAGGTTGTGTGTTGATGTCTCTGCTCCAAGCAGTAACTTTCACACCCATTGAGCAGTTGTACCAGTGGTTTCATAGAGTGACAGAAGTAACAAAGATAAAACTTCATATTTTCTTAGAGATTTCTTGAATTTGGCTGGGGAGAGGAAAGGGAGGCAAGTTATTCTCCTGTGCCTCCATTTCCACAGGCTAAGGTAGGTTGGACTTGGCTTTCAGGTGCTCTTGGCCACCAACCTGTGAGACGGGAGCAGCCCAGTGTAATGAGCCCTGGCTCACTGTGAGAGCCAGGGGAGCTGGGCAGAGCCAGGAGCGAAGGAGCTGGTTTGGGGCAGGTGAGGGAGGACACCTGTGCATGAGAAGATAACCTGTGTTAGACCTGCAGATTCTGCATCCTTTTCTTATTGCTGCTTGCACAACTTCGACTTCCTAAAGCTCCTCCGTTCCAGACGGTGTCCAGCGTGCCTAAAGGCAGTATTTTGTGAAAATTCAGCAATAATAATCTTCCAAAGAGAGTAGACACTCACAGTGTCTCTCACAACAAAAATAAACCATCCTTGTTTTTCAGTCCTTGTTAGTGTGCCATTTTGAATTTAAAATTACGCATCAAGGTCAGAAACAATTTGAGAGATACTAACAAGGTTTGAGGTGTGATATTTTGTCAGAAAACTCCTACTCAAAATTTACAATTCCATTTATTGTTAGTAGTCGAAGTACAAAAAGAAAGGAATTGATCTGTAAATCCGCTGAGCATCTTAATGGAAAAGAGATGACTTTTTATTGATTTAATCACATAAACGAGTATTAGGTATTTCAAAATGATCAAACAGCACTATGAGTATTCAGAGCAGAGAGCTGCTGCACGAAGTCATGTGGTGGAAATCCTATTTTGCACAGGATGGAAACTGCAGCCTTCAGCCAGCCTCAGAAATGAAATATTTGAGCATGTGTGACAGTTTGCTGGGAATATCACCTTCTGCCGAGCCGGGCTGGCAGCCTGCCAGCTCTGCCTGCCGTCTTGGGGGAGATGGGTGGGCAGGTTGGGCTGGTCTGAGGAGTATTGTGATAAATCACTGTAATAATGTGATTCTTGCCAGGGTATCCATCCTGAAATCCCCTGTCCACGTATGCAATGACTTTGCTCCTGAGAGTATGTGGGCTGTGAGAGTGGTCACTGCACATGGAGTGCGTTGCAACGCCATGACCTGGGTGTTTCTGTGCGTTAATGTTCTCAGGATTGTGGCATCTGGGCACTAGGAATGGAGTACTCTACCACTAAATAAATAAATAAATAAATTATTTTCAGTTTTAATTGCCCCCCTTTCTAAGCACAATATTCACTTTTTAGTGCACTTCCTTTAAAAATTAAGATTTCAATTTAAATTTCTCCTGTGACTTCGCAATATTGGTCACGTTTAGCAGTAGAGAATTTTTTACTGTGACAAATATTTTATACAGTTTTCCTCTGCTCTGTTTGTAAAACTTCTGTACAATCCTGTTGCATTAGTGATAGCTTGTGTGCTCTTTATTCAGGGCTTCTCTGCCTTGGTTTTCTCTCAGTTTTAATTTGGTTTCACATTGCAAGAAAGGGTTACTTGTGGTATTCTGACTACTGAGCTATGGCACATTTTTCTATAATGGCTTCTGATATGTACTAAAAATCCTAGAGGGCTTGACTCCCATATGGCTTCTCCTACATTAGGAGGCAAATGGGAAGGACTCCTCTTTCTGCTTGGTGCATTTTGTGGAAATGAGCTCTCCCGTGCAGCTGGTGGGATTCTCGCCGCAGCTAATGGCTCTGGAAGAGTGAACCATCTGCTGCTCCGGTCAAAGTGGCTGCCTTGTTTCTTCTCCAGCTATTCCCAGAAGGATAGAGAAAGTCAAGAGCAAACTGTAAATACATAAGTTTCTCATGGGAGGGGTGACATAAACATAAATCACATTTACCTGTCAAACTGGTCCTGTATAAATATTTATGAGTTTAAACTATAGGAGAAATATGAGAGCTTCTTGGTTCAAATGGCATATGGGGCTGGTGTTCTGATATCAGCTCTACTGAGGCATTACCTATTGAAATTGGATTATGGAAAGATAAAGCATAATTCTGACATATTTAAATTAAATATATCTGCATTTAAGTCCTTTTGTTTCTTTACACTTTGGGCGTATCTTGAATATACTCTTGCTATTTGATATTAACAGCCCTGTAGAATTGTGCAAGTGTTTGTTGGTCTTGTAAAACTGGCTTAGAATGCTGATTTCTAATGTTTCCTCATTTTTTCATTTTAATCCTTGCTGGGTGGAACAGGCTGTGACCCTGGGTTTTAATGATTTCACTTTTGTTTAGTGACTTTCTCTTTGCAAAGTTAAGATGGGAGATTTGTGTGTTGAAGTGACTTGAAAGATAATTTTGGAGGATGAAAAAGGTGGATTTCTGTGAGGAAGGACATCTTGGATTTGTATCCACAAGTGCCATGGATGGTTTAATTCTCTTTCCTCTTCTTTCAGTGAAAGGGCTTTAGTGATACAATAATTTGTTAAAATCACAAGAATTAACTGCTGATAAAGTGTAAAGAAATCTTTAAGTAGCAAAACACCTCTAAGATCAGTGATTTTGTGGGAATCGTATTTCATACAAACAGTTCCTTGGTAACTAAGAAAAATGCTACTTATTATTGAAATAATCACAAACAGTAAGAGAAACCACTTTTCACTGGATGTAAATAGGTGAATGGAAATAGTCAGGTGGCCAAGAACACATAAACTGCTTTCTGATGCATTGGTGTTTTCCTGGTAACTTTTCAGTTGCCATAACAGGACCATGTAAGACAGTGAATCCATACATATCCCTCCAAATGTATTCAGAGTATTTTTTATGCTGATTCATCTAGATTGACATTAAAAGCTGTGTGTGTCAGAAGGATGCCACCTCCTCCATATATACATTGTCACTTTGAAGAAAAACAATTAGTTTGATGCTAGCAGAATACTTACTTTTTTGTGGTAACATAAAGCTAGCATTAAAAATGTGAGTCTATACTATAATTAACTTTAAAGTGACAGCTGTCTCACCACACATTTCCTTGCTTAAATGAATAACATAAGAAATATTTCCTTTATGTTGGGAAGGATGGGAAAGACCTGGAAATCTGATGCTTTTGATAATACTTAGCTCAGTTTTTTTTGCCTAGCTCAGCATATTAAATGACCATCTGACACTCATAATTGGAGAGGAAATTTCATTCAAATTACTTCTGCGAGGTATTTCAATATGGCCTTAGGACAAAAGCACTGCTTGGAGGAGAAAAAATCTCCACCTTATCTACTGAAAATCTCTTTATGACAATAGTCTGTTGGATTGCATGGAAATATAATGGATATTTTGCTCACTAATGGATGAGTTTTGGGGAGTTTCCAATACACCCTCCATTACAGGATATTTGTACTACTTAAATACAATGAAAGAGGCTGATCCAATGAATGGAAGGGAGGTCCTCCTAAAATCCCCAAACATTTGTACATTTGTAATGATTCAGGCAATCCACCTGGACTGTTTGTATTTTCTAGTTTAAGTGGGATTATCTGTAAATCATATTTTATGTTCATTTTAAATACTGTTGGCAGTTTCCCTGCTTGACTAAAACCCAGGGAAAGGGTCTTAGAGGGTTAACACTGAAGTTTTGAGCCTTGAAAGCTTTTTGTTCAGATCGAAACTCTCTTGTATGAACATTTGGCTATTGCCCAGGACAAACCAGTTTTTCAAGTCAAAACCTTTGTGGAGAGGAAATGAAGCAACACACAAATTGCAGACAATTTCATGAATTATTTGGATCCTTCACATGAACAAGACTGCTGAGTATAAAATAATTTTGCGCTGGTGTTTTAAGTGAGCTAAATGAAATACTGGGGTCAGAGACTGGTTTGAGGAGAGGTATAAGGAAAAGAGAGATCCTGAACTTTACAGAGGACGCTCAGATCAGGTCAGTTCTACTGTGGAAAGTAAGACAGAGAGTACACAGTGGCACGTGATTGGCCTGGAAATGTGCAGTTCTTGTGTTTAATTGAAGTCGACACATTTGGGTGTTGGAATCCTTACAGAGTTTGTGCATCTGCTTATTTTGACTGTTTTTTCTCTCTGACAAGCGCATTTTAAATCCAAGTGCCCACCAGCCTAAAGCTGTGGGATGGATTTGGAGATGTATCTGGATGTGAGGAACCCCTGCCCATGCCATGATGTGACCCCTTGCAGGCCCCTGTGCTTTGGACAGGTGGGAAGTTGTGGTCAGGAGCAAACTAAGAGACATTCTCTGGTTCACCTGGAATTCCTGTTATTTTACTGGCAGCTGTTGATGTTACAAGGATGGATGTTGATGTACACCTTAGAGCAAAACAATTTTATAAATAGGAGACCTTACTTAAGGAACTGAGAGATACATTGTATGGCATGTCATCTTTTGCCACCATATACCTACCTGGAGAGAAATGGCTTTGTTTTCAGCTGGGTGCTCAACACTTTGTATTGGCCTCCATTTTAGTTACTATATTCAGCAAGTAAATATCTTTTCAAACCATTAAGGAAAACACCTTTGAAGGGATTTGATTCTACATTTGTAGCTAATTGATAATCCCTGAAGAGTTTTTCTTCACTCATAGCCCAATTATCTTATTTTTTTCTGTTATTTTTAGGATGACAGATTAATACCTAAGTGTTCTTTAGAGTAGATGCCAGATATGAAGTTCAAGCCACCTGATACCAGTCTCTTTTGTCTATCATTTTAGGCAATGCTATGCAGTAAGTTGGACGTGTTTTGAGATTGTTAGCTTAATCAATCACTATCTTTCCACAAAAACGCCTCAACTGTCATGTTTTATATGAGGACAAAGCTTAGTCATGTACTGAAAATCTAAGCAAATGTTATGCTTATACATCAGTATGATGTCTCCCCATATTCATAGCTGCCTGCTGTGTTTATGGAGCACTAAGCACATAATTTAAACTCCTTCAGAATGAATAGAAGATGTAAACGTCACTTGACGTGTTCTGTTTGAGGTTGAAGGAGTTGCTTCTGGTATCATGCGACACTGGCAGTGAGCATGTGCCAGAGGAGAGACTCACAGTGACGTGAGGTAAAAAATCTTCTGCAGGCACACATGAGAACTGTCTCGCCCTGAATCTTTGTTCTCTGAGGAAGCGAGCTTGGATCCTGCGGTGGCATTTGAAATTACTTATTTCCAGTGTATTGTGTGTTTTCCTGTCCTGTCTTTTTTTTTTTTTCCAGTCTTGATTGCATGGTAAATTAGGATGTTACAATTAGCAGACCTAATTTAAATTAGGCATGATTGCTATGGAATTTGAATACCTGACTTTCTCTGAGTGTTTGCATTTGTCTTCCTCTGTGTCTTCATTTGTGTATGTTCTGCAATTTTCATGGGTCTCATTTGTTTTCCTGCTGGCCATGCTGGTTTCAGACTATGTGCAGAGCAGAACTGGGGCAGCAAGAATGCTGGGGTTTCACAATACATGGCTCCCAAAAATGAATTTTGCAACAATCTTATACAGAAATAGGCTAATGTTATTTAGCAGCCCTATCTTTCCCCACTTTGTCTCAGAGAAAATTTGGGCTGTGTTTTCCTGTGCTTGTGAGTTTCTGCTGAAGTTTTTTAGACACCATTTGTAAAAATAATGCTCACATGTTCTTAGTTCCTTAAGTTATGAATAAGTACATAAAGCATTCAAAAAGCTTTTAGCAGTTTCTTTGCTTGCATTTTGATCCAATTTTACATGAGGTACATTTATTAAATATCTGCTTTTTTAACAGCTGTGTGAATTATGCCTCTTAATTTACTAGATTTTAGTTTTTTCCTTCTTTTATGATTTCTTTTTGTTATCACTGCTATCATCCATTTATTTTTGATACATTCATATATTTGTACATACTGCTCTCTACCATCTTACTGTAGCTGGAATTGATTTTGATTTTCTTTTTCAGCCTTCTTAAATAGAATAGCTCTTAAAACAAGTACCCTTTCTTGGCAATGGTGAGCTGCTTCACCCTTTAGATGTACTGCTGGTACAAGATTTAGCTGTCAGCTTGTGACTTCTAATGTTTGTGTTTTTCTTCTGCTCAGTTTTGTGAATGGTTGTTCCAGCTTCACTCTGCTAAAATTTCAAAACCCTGTGTGTGTGTATCTATTTGTAGTAGACATTTGTATAGTTATTAAATGGGAACAGCCATCCTTGTATGAAAAATTGATGGCTGTTGGATAATGAACATTTGGCTCAGCAAGCAGGCTTTACACAAAAGAATGAGGTTTAACATGTAATCAGGCTTGATTGTTCTAGAAACTTCCCCTTGCTGCAGATCTGAGGGCTGCTCTGTGTGCCAGGGCAGGATCTGCACTCAGGGCCTCCCCCTCTTCTCCTGTCCTTCGTGGTTTTGTTGCTCCATTAACATGAAATACCTTTTACAGGTGTATTTTCTTATTATTTTAATAGTCAGCTTATTTTATCTGATATACACTGCAGTACAGCTATCTAATGTGTTCTTGTAAATAATTTTTTCATGTCTTTTTAAGTGTGTTGTTTTTATCCAGGACAGTGGTTTATTGACAGACCTGTCTGTGTAAATGAGTTAGGACCACATAAACTGAATGCTTTATTTCAACACTGCAGTGTATCTCTCTACATGAATTTACATCAGTTTTAGTGGCTACACTGAGCATTTTCAATGTCCACAGAACTTCAGCTCCTGTCTGCCCCCTTCTTGGATGTTTAGAGCCAACTCTTATCTCAGTAGCCTCTTTTCCCTCTCTGCCATTCTGTGAGTGCAGTCATTAGGAAGGTCCCAAGCAGCATTTCCTCCTCCAAAGCTGAAGGGAACAACCTGAGCCATCTGTATTCTCTCCCTGTGTCTGTTTGGAATTAAAGCAGCACCTTGGCAAACACATCTCACCTTTGTCTTGCCCTGGTAGGGAACTGCTCTGCTCAGCCCTGGTGGAGTCCAGGCAGGCAGAGCATGGCATTTTCCTGTCTAAGCTTAGACCTGGACAAATGTCAAAAGTTTTGTAGCCTGCCTACTGAGATCACAGGTTTGTTCAGCCCAGATATTTTTCTAGTATGTCCATTGGACTATTATCAGTCTACCTTAGCACACTCATGCTTTGCTGTTATTTTTAGAGATGTTTTTGAGGATTTTCTCCCATCTTTGTGTGTGTGCGAACATGAGCAACAAACTGTTTTCAGTGCTTCTGTTTGAAGGCCTTTAGAGGCTGAATGTTTGTGTGTATATATATATATGTACTTTAATACTTGCACAGAAAAGTGGTTTTACCCTCTTGAGGAAATGAACCTTTCTTCATTGGACTGTCTTTTAGAAGTATCCTGTTCTTTGTTTCAAATTTTATTAAATTGATGCTGATATTTTTCTTTGGGTTTTATTTTGTAAGCTGCTAAGAGTTGGGAAACATTATTGCTTTAGGAATGAGAGGGTTTTGGTGATGAAAATAGAAAGCACATTGTCACCTTTTAAGTTTAGAAGGAAAAGTATAAATGTAAATGATCATTGTAAGGTAGGCAGATTGAGTCTGATTTTCTGCATCTGTGTCATTATCTACTACACTTTGCAACTGGACATGAATTTGAGAATTCTTTACCTATTCAATGAATACTTTTTTATATATTCAAATTCTGCACAATTAAGAAAGGCAAAATGGAATCCCAATAAGATAAAAGAGCACGATTCTCATAGCAGGCAATGGTTAGGGCAGTGCCTGGGTCAGAAAGATAGGAGGGATGAGAGTGTGGATGTATCAGGGGTGCAAAGCAAGGTAATGTATATGTTGCAACTTACCTTGGTCTTTTGGGTATTTTTTTTAAAAGGTCAGATACTTTGGTCCCTTTAGCTTCTGAGTTCAATCCAAAATATCTACAAAGCCTTTCTGTCAAAAGGTATGTAGAACTGAAAATTGAGGGATGGTGGTTTTACAAAAAGCTATCTAAAATGGTGTGGATTTGGTTGCTGATGAAGAACCAGGGCAGTGGGTTTATTGTCTAGCAACGTGCTCTCTTTGTTGTCTGCTCTTCTGGCACGTTTGTCCAGATGCTGTGCCATGTTCTGTTCAGGATTTTCTGTGCTCTGATATGCTGGAAGCTGCTTGCAAGTTAAATATGCTGGGTGATGCTTAAGGAAGTTGGTGTTGCAGAGCTGAGGATGGCAGTAAGTGAGGCTCATATGCAAAACAGCAGAGGCACCAGGGGTGGAAGCACGGCCCAGCACTTGTGTGAAAGCCACAGCAGAGATGTAGTTCCAGCTGGGAGGAAAGCCCATCATAAGTGTAACATTCTGCTGATCAAGCACAAACCCTGACACTCTTCAGTTGTTCTCCATAGCTGGAAAGATGAGTCTTATCAACAGAGCAAAATCTTTCCAGTGGAGCTCAGGAAAGCACCTTAAGAAGATGTATTTTTAAAATGTGCAAATAATTTGATTGCAAACATCCTAGTCTTGTTCAGAATGTTGCCACCCTGTTATTACTTTACTGTTTGGCCATGTGAAAATCTGTGTTCTGTGCAGTAGAGGCAACTCCCTGGACGGTCTGAAGATTATTTCTAGAATAGAGTATTGTTAGAATAGATTTAAAATTAGATCAGTAATTAATCCTCATGCTGAGGTTTGGAACCGCAGGTAGCTGGTAATGAGCTAATCTGTAACATTTTTTGGTTCTTAAACTAAGAAAATGCACTGAAGCAAAATGAAGAGAACTGATCATGTTGTGTGCTACAAAGCAACCAAATGAGTTTTCGTGTTATTTTATGTAAAATTTACATTAAACCTGGAAAACTTACTTTCCATTTTCAGCTCATTTGCTTTGTTTCCTGGGTGCATCTTTGGGGAGAGTGTCTGGAGTAGGTTTGTTATATTGCACACCTGTATGTAATTGTACACTCCACGCTTAGAGGATTTAAAACAATATAAAATCACTTTGTCATTTCATTCTGGAATTTTTTTGCTTGTACTTTTTGGAGGAAAATAAATGTGATAAACCAGCTTCTGTGAGAATTGCCAAGTAGAGACTTATTTAAAAAGCAGCTATGCTATGTGAAGCATTTAATAATAAATTGGGAGGAAATGGGAAATGAAAGTATGCAGTTATGCTTAGCTTTCATTCAATCATCCTTTCACACTTTGTGATGTAACTTCATGGCAGTATAATGCATAACACAACTGAAGTAGGAGATAGGAGTGCTTGAGAAGGTTTGTTTTATGTTTTTGCCCATTAAATAATGTCTGTTCTGGGGTCTCTCTTGCATAATCAGAGAATTTTTTCTTACTTTTGTTCTTTTATGCTAAAACAAAGATAGGCTTGGAGTGTGTTCAGAATAAAGTGGATTTGTGTAGTTGAGAATGGCTGTACCCGTCACTGTAATTTGTTGTGACATCTCATTTTGTTTGGCTTTGCAGAGTTGTTCCTATGTTGTTAATAATGCAAAAGGTCTGGACTATACAGCGTGGTGTAAGCAGGTGTGCACCAGCCTCAAGCATTAGGCAAATTAGACATAAATTTGGTGTTCACTGGCAATTTCAGCCTTTTCTTTTGTAATTTCTTAGCTTGCGGTGATGCTGCTTCTTCAATTTGAGCTGTAAGTGAAGTAGGAGGGCTTGTCTAACATATAGCTTGGTTTAGATGAAAGGAAAATGGTCTTTCATGCAATAACTTAATTCCTAAGTACAAAGATGTTAATTTTCCTTAAAACAAAAGAACCATCTGCACCCATTTCACTCCTTGCTTTGTAAGTCTTGCATTGCTTGACTCTGTTCACCTCGGTTAATGTGTTTGGTAGCCCATTGAAAGGTGTGGTGGCATTGTGGAAAATGATGTCCTTTGTGTGTTTTACCCTGTGCACTCTCTGGATATCTGTACAGAAGTACAACCCACACTTCACAGGTTGACTGCATCTTTTTCCTCTGTGCTCTTCTTTTTTTGTCCAGCTTATTCTGTCTCATGGGCTTCAAAACAATGGGCAGTGCAAATCTGAGTAGAGCCTGGCTTGCTGAACAAGCTGCATCTGTTTCTGTGTTTGTAATAATTAAATTGTAGAAAACTTTTTGTGGAAGAGGACCCTGCACTCAGGCAGTTGGTTTTCATTGTTGTTTTTATTTAGGTTCCAAAGTTAAATCCTATTTGAAGTTCTTCAGAAAGATGGTGGAAACAAGAATACTGTAATCCAGTCTCAAGATCATAGGAGTTAGGAATTGATTTTATGAAGGAGTGAATGGCAGGTACAGATTGTCCAGAGATGCACTAGACAAAGGCTCTTTAGTTGTTTAGTCTGGACAAAATAACCGGGAAGGAATCCAGATTCAGGATGTTTCCTTGCTCCTGGGACTTTAATGACAAGAAATAAAAAGCACTTTTCCTAGGTGATGTTGGGAAGAGGATAGTTCTGTGTCTGTTGTGGTGGAGACTCTGCCTGCAATCTTTAGAAATTGCTTGTTGGACTCGTGCGTCCGTCCTTTGTATCTTAACTTTGTGTAATTGTATTTCTTTACAACAAAAGAAGTGTTTATTGTAGGAATGTGCAACCCCCCAAACCTACACCATGAATAATAACACTTTTTTCCCTCAGTTATTCTAGGATGAATAATTCTTAAACTATTCTTGAACGTGGAAAAAAAAAAAGAAATCAGTTGAACCAGATGCTTACTTATCTATTTTAGAGAACTAATTATCCCTGTTGTTGGTAGTGCTAAAGCTTACAAAATTGCTTCCATCTTTGAATTACTATAATTAAGACGATAACTTCCACATCTAGTTAACATTGCTGTGCAGCTGCTGCATTCATTGACATGCAGATTTTGGATTTTGTAAATTTTCTGTCATTGTGAATAAAAATTTTAAATACTTATTTTCATTTCCAAAATGTCTGTTTCTCATAAAGAACTCTTTGTAAAGCAAATCAACTGAAACCAAACTTCTGTAATATCAGAGGAGAATCTGGTGAAGTTTGGTTAGGTGATATTACATTTTAGGAAAATATGTAGCCACAAATAACTTCAGTAGATATGACTGCTCTGAATTTTGGATCCTAATTCATAGGGATTTGAAGTCACTAAATGGAGTGTCAAATCTGGAACAAGTCTGATGTTTGGCTTCTGAAATGCTATTTTGAAAGAAGTTAGTGCAAGAGTTAATCTGGCACTCTGACAACCTGAGATAGTTTACAAAATTCTAAAATTAAAATTTTTGGTTGAAGGTTGGGCTGGATGATCTTGAAGGTATTTTCCAATTTTAGTGATTCTATGACAAATCACTAATATAAATAAAATGCATTCATGAATAGTAATGAAAATGTGATTTGAGCTATCCTTTTTCCAAGTATGTTATTTCTTCAAGTTGATTTCTGCCAAAGTCAATGAGAAGGCTCATGCAATCAGTGTTATCTTGTTTACTTACATACTCCAGCAGTTTCAGCTATGAGAAATTCCTCAAGGCCTATAAATTCAGATGGATTTTGAGAAACTTCCTTATCATTATTCATTTATAATAACCAGCATCGCTGTGAAATTCTTGATAGTGGTGGTTGGTTATTTATATTTACATTGTTTTTTTCTGTGGCCCTCGCTCTCATTACATGGATGCCTCCTGGGCATTAATCAGTTTTGCTCGGCGAGTTGAAGATGTCCCTTGAGTAAACTGCTAAAATAAAGAATCAAATATCGATTTATGCTGAAACTGAGTCATTGATTTCTTTTTCAGCCTGAATAGGCACATGAAAAAAGGTGCACTCGTGGTGCTCATTTTAGAGGCTTGCCCTGGGCTTGTCCGTGGGTGAGGAGGAGGAGGAGGCTGCTTGGGGTGCAGATGAAGAGCTGGGGGCTGCTTGCAGGTCGCAGGTACAATGCCAAATGTGCTCAGAAATAACTCTGGGCAAGGGTGCTGGCTCGGGGGCACATTTCAGTGGGTCCAAAAGCAGTGTCCAGTTACCAGACCCGTCCGATGTCCTGCAGGGTTCAGTTTCAGGAACGCGCTGGGGACACTTCAGTACACGCAGCAAACAATATTTTTACTGCAGGCTGAGAAGTTAACTCCAGAAACAGAGCAAAAGCTCTATTTCCATAGTGATCCAAAGGCATTGTTTCAGCTGTTTCAATGTAAGATATCCATTTTACTATGTGTTTTTAGAATTAAATCGAGGTGCTCCTGTGATCTCACAGGTTTCTAGACTCGGGTTTGGCTGTGTGTGTGTTCAGCCAGGGTAGGGAGGGCAGCACCTCCAGAGCTCTGCATGGCTCAGCCCTACAGCTCTGGGCCCTACAGAAACTCTGTGCTTTTAAAATTGTGTTTTGCCTAAGCTGGAAGACCTGGAAGGGATTTGCTCTCTGAAATGATGAAGTGAGATCTGAGGAAAAAAAAGGTTAACAAGACCCATAGCAAATTGTGAGAGGAAAGGAGTTTCAGGGCAGGGCTCACCTTGTGTTTAATGAAAACTGCAAAACTTTGGCTTATAAACAAATAATAATGCTTGAAATCTCTTTGGACTGGTTAAGAACTGATTTTTTTCTAGTTAAAAAGTAAGATATAGCCATCCTTCTCCCCTTTTACTTTCTCCTATTACTCCTGTTTTCTTATATAGATTGAATTAATTTTTGAGCAAGAAGACACAGTATTGTTTTGAGAATTTGCAAATGGTAATAAACAATAATTAATGCAACTTAAAGGATTAACAATATGATCTCCTCATTATCATTGGCCTGGTAGCTCATGTTTGAGCCCAGCACTGTCTGTCTGGCTAAAATGAACCTTCCAGGAAAGAATTTTTTCTTCAGTGGAACTGCTTCTGCCAACACTTAAATTGACTAGTTTGAATTTCTTTGGCACTAAGCCCTGCTTAAAGCCAGCTTTGCTTCCTTCATATTTAGCTGTTCTTTGGGGGGTGCTCAAATGCTGTCATAGTGACTTGGGGGAGAGGTCATCCCACTGAAGTCTGCTTGTTACCTCCTCCCTTCACCCTTTTTTGTTTTAGTGCCCACCAGAACTTCATCACTCTTGCTCTGCATTTCCTCTTGGATTCCTACATCTGTTAAAAGCTTCTTCTCTATGTGCAGAGAGCTCTCTTCCACCAGTAGAGAGTGTGATTGTACTTGTATATTTTTCTCAACATAGAGCATGAATTTGAGAAGTTGGGTGCTGTGTTTTTAGTCTCTGTGTTTAAGTTTTGCCTTATTGCCAACACACATAAGTCATAGCAATGGCTAAACAGACCCAAGTGGTGTTTCTCTTTTACAGATGAGAGATCCAGGAAAATTAAAAGTTATCCAGTGCTGAGGGTGCAAAGAATAATGTTTTATTCCCAACTTGGGGCTAGGCTTTCACTCCAAGCCATTCCCTCCTCTGGGTACATTTGTATAAACCTGACCTATTTTAAGAGGTCTCAGCTGTGCTTGCTCTCCATCCCCTTAACTCTTTCTCTTTTGGCTCCTTATCTTGGCAAAGACAGCAAAGAAAATGGGTTTGTAAAACTCTGTTCAACTGGGAAAATGCAGGCAAGCAGTTAAAAAGCTCTGAGTTTGGGACAGTTCACTTCCCCTGTTATGCTGTGGTTTAAATATACCAAGTTTCCATAGCCAGCTCCAGACATTGCTGTGGTAAAGTGTGCTTTAGGAGCTCTCTTTAGCAAAGAGATACAACTGTAGAGAGTGGAGCTCTGTTTTCTCACTGTACTAGTGGTTTTTACTGAGCAAGATCTTAAATTCTTACATTATATTTGATACTAAAATACCCAGGTTTTAAAAAAAATTTTTGCAAAGTAATATATATTACACTAGAATACTCAGGAATTTCATGTTGCAAGAAAGATTTAATGCTCATGTAAACAATGATTATCTGGTATTAATGTTAGAATTGAGTATTCTGGTTTTTTTTTTTTCAGCAGTTACTGGAATAGTATAACTGAAAACATGTTAAAAATATCCATGGACTGGAATTTTAAGCTTCTTAAAATCAGGCTGTTAGTTTTTCCGTGAGATGTGCACAATGGCAATCAGTTTTTGGATGGACTGTTGTTGAATAATACATGAATGTAAATGGAGATTGTATGGAATCAGTTGGATAATTCTGAGGAATGCTTTAAGTACACTAAAGAGCCTGAATAGCAGTTAATGGTGCTTCAACTTTATTACTGTTTATTATAGTTGGCAGTTCAGTTGTATTTTTTTCTGCATCAAGTTCTCTAGTTTCCTATAGAACAGCAATAAAATAAGCTTACAAATAATAATAGTCAGATGCACTGCATCCTGTGGCAGCAAAATACTTTTGCATTAAATTGTAGTTCTTGGCAGCCCCAGTGTGTTTATTGTTGGGCAGCTCCAGCAGATCAGTCAGTGCACGAAGGACCTGGCAGATGTCAGAATTTGGGGTCTGCAAGCAAAGAGGCTTTGCCTGTGCCTGGGGAACCCAGTGTGGAGCTTCACAGGGCACCCGTGGAGTGGGGCCAGAGAGCTCCTTCCTCAGCCTTTGCTCAGCTTTCCCTGCTCCTGGCTGTTCTCTCACCCCTATCAGCACCAATGGGATTCTAGTTACCTGTTTTGGGAACTGCTGAAGTGAGCAGGAATGTTTCTGCCATGGAGGAAACAAGCTGGAGGTACAGAGAATAGATGTGTGTAGCTGTAGTGCTTGGTCAGTTGTAGGATTTTGCTGGCAACTTCATTTCTTGTGTTTAGACAGCAGGAGAAGTGGCAATCACAAAGGAATTTAACTATCTAACTGCTCTTCTTCACAGATCCCATGATTTAAAAAGGTTTCCCTCACCCATGGCAATTCCTTTTATCATCTTTAGAGCTAAATGTTTGCTACCAGCAGTCACGAGCTGGGAAGCAAATGCAGGAACATATCCTTCTCTTCATTTGGCTCTGCTTTCCCAACAGGGAAAAAATAAATCTGAACTGTCCCATAAGTGTCACTTTCCTTGCTGAAACAAAGTCGTGGCAATGAGTGGAGTTGATGTGGTGGAGGCATGTCTGAAACTTGCTTTGCAGAGTTTTCCAGCAGCATTGCCACGTGTTCACAAAGATGTTTGGATTTCAGGCTTTAAGTTTGATTAGTAATCTCACTCATCTGCTGGGTTGTGCTAACACTTTGCTCTGTAATTTTAACTCTGCCCTAAGGAATAGGCTCTAGTTTCTTATAACCAAGCCAATAATTGTAACGGATTTATTTGCTATGTTGGATCTTGGTAAAAGTATCCAAAGCACTCCGGGGTATTTTTCTGGTGTTTTTTTGCTTTTTGTGTGAGTTGTAAAGCGTGAGTTGCACATATTCTGTGAATCAGGAATAAATTACCAGCTATCTCCAGTGGCCTGTGCAACAAATGTTTCTAGAGTGTTGAAACACTTGCTGCTAACAAAGTACCTTTCGTCCCTGTACATTTCCTTCTTTGCAGGATCACTACTGAGGTCAAGAGTGTGAGAAAATCCCACCCTAAATACTGAGAAATTCCTCCTTAGCAGAAAGAAATTCTGCAGGACCTGCCTCCAGGTGCTGTTGTCCATCTGACCATGCCTAATGGTTGGTTTATTTTTCTTTCTTTCAGCTGTCGGACAAGCAACAGGAAGAGTTTGATTGTAACATCCAGCACATCTCCAACTCTCCCGAGGCCACATTCCCCTCTTCATGGGCACACAGGTAACTCCCTAGGACTGCTCCACCTGGGAATCATCAGTAGTCACTCATTGCAGTGAGTTTGAACAGACTGATATTCACCATCAAAATATGCCCTTTGGAAATGACTCTGACTGTAGTTTTTCACCTCCTCTAAGTTGTAAGAGGGTCCTTGTAGCTTCAAGATAAATGTTTTATGTTCTGCACTCTCTAGTTTGCTTCCATATCCATCCTCCACTCTTCCTGGGGGATTCAATCCTCTTACATCCTGCAAAAGAGCCTGAGATGGGAAGTGAAGCCAAATAAAATTAGATAAATACATTTCAGTAAATCTCTTGTTTTGAGTCTCTGAGCATGGTTAATTTGTGGCAGTGATTTAACTGCAGTTCTCATGAGGAGGAGCATCCTGCCTGTTTCTGTGTGCCTCCAGCAGCCTGGCAGCTGTGCAGTGTGCCATCTTATGGTCTCTGTCTGCTCCTCGTAGCAACATGAGGATTTTGGGAGTTCTATTTCTTTTTTACACTGCTCCCAATTTTACCATGGCACCAGCTGGGAAATGCTCATTTCAGAGCACACGGGCAGGGGCTTGTTAGTCATTGAAGTGAAGTGTGTGGAGATGTTCTTCCAACAGAAAAAAGAAGGAATAATTCTTCAGAAAGGGTCACACATGCAGATTCAACAGCTTGCCTGAACAGCATGTTCCCTTGTTTTTGTTGCTGGGGGAGGTAGATGATGTGTGACGACTTTGTTTTTGCTATTTCAAAATGCCAGAGAGGATGACTGGGCTCCAGGTACGTCCCTGATGGGCACCAGTCAGTAGCAGGAAACAGCTGGAAACAGCTGGAACGTTTGTGGCACATCACCCACAGCAGAGCCTCTCTGGAAACACGTCACTGCTGTGTGTGAGACAAGGAGTGTTGTTTTCATTATAATCACACTGTCTTCCTCCTACATGGCAGTATGTTCTGCAAATGCTTTCTGGAGACTGAAACTGAGGCGATGCTGAGAAAGAACAGCAGACTGATGGTAGCTCAGCTAGAAGGAGCCATCTGCTTCTGTCTGCAGAGCTTTGCATCCCGAGAGGTGATATCCAGCCTGCTGAAAGCAAAAAGAGGGCCAAAGTTATTGTTCAGGGATGCCCATAAAAGCCTCATTCACTCTTAAGTTTTCGTAAAAATCTGCCACGTTTTCTTGGGATGCTATAAAAAGCCCAGTCATGGAAAGCTGAGAAAATGCTTTAAGTACATTGTTGTTATTCTAAAATGACCCGTGATTTTCAAATTAAAATGTTAACAAAATCTTACAGATGGTATATTAAAACAATCTTCTGCTTCAGAAAGAAAATGCAGGGCCAAAAATGTGTATAGGACCATCTCCTTCCACTTCAAACTCCCTTATTGCTGTCGTGTGTGGTTATGGTAGCAATAATTTTGTAAAATTTAGTTTAAACAAGGCATTTTTCTTGGTAGAGATTCTCTACTTAGTTACATTGTGCTTTTTGCTTTTAATTCATATAGCTGTTGATTTCACTAAATTCTAAATTAGCTCTACAAGCCTTTAACTGAGAAAAAGAAATGCTTGGGAGATTGCAACAAGATATTGCTGTGATCATTGGTCAGAAAACAAATGCAGAAATGTTCATAATAGAAACATGTGTATTGTATTTTCTTTTGATTTACTTTTCTCCTCTATTAAAAAAATTAAGTTTCTTCTGGTGGTTTTGATGCTGTTCCAGGCTTTACAAGCTTATAATTTATTAGAAGTATGTGAGTGTCTTCTGAAAGGAAGAGTAACTACTCAGTGGTGTGCCATCTTCCTTTAGCAGTAATTTTCAAATATTTCCTTTTTTTTCCTGATGTTGCATATGGGATTTAAAATTATTAATTAAAAGGACTCTTTGTTACCTGCAAGAGTAGCCAGTAGCGCAAAGGAAGATAAATTTATTTAATTTGGGTTCTCTACCAGTAGTATATTTAGGAGTCTTCCCTGGGAAAAAAATTATTTATTCAAGAGGCAAAAGTAGATGAAATTTAGAGTAGAGTCACAAATATTTTCTTAAGAAATATCATATATGAGGAGTGAATTTGAGAACAGGCTGTGATATTTGTTTAGTATTTGAACAGAATCTGTCAGTCTGTTTGTTCAGGCACACACAGTGATGAGTTACTAAGAAATGCTGGTGCCTCTCTCCGGCCTCTTTGTCTTGAACTTTTGTCTTCTTAATGCCCATTCTGAACCTCTGCTACAAATCAAAGGAACAGCAAGCATGCAGAGAAACCAGGGGGGGTTTCTAAAATGTTTCTGTTCAGACACCGCACTAAAATAAATTCCTAAAATACTAAAATAAATACGCTAAAATACAATTCACTAAATACACTAAGATAAATAAATGGCAGTAATGTCAGGAGTTACTCTTCTGTGCATGATATAAAAGTCAGTGGGTGAGATCCAGGAGAGTTGTCTCTCTGTCAGGCAAACCTAGCTCCTCATGAGCAGTGATCCAGGCAGAGGGACTTGCTGTCTCAAACAGCACCCCAACAAGATGCCAGGCAACTTCATATCCTAGGAAATTTAGAAGAAAAGTATTACTTAAAGAGCTCTGAACATTTGAGAAGGAAGTGCATCCAAACATTTTGAACCCTGCCGTGAAATCCTTTCTGAATCAAGAGCACTTAAGTGTGCTGGTTCCCTTTTCAAACCATATGAAACAGCATTTTCCAGAATGAGCTGGTACCTTGGCATAAAGAACTACAGCTTGTGGGGAAGTCACTCTGCTGGTTTGGTCTCCCAAACTTGTAGTGGTCAGTTTTAGAAATGCAAATTTGAAAATTTTGCCTTTGTTTTAAATTCTTTTTGTTTTGAAATGAGAGGGGGAATAAGGAGGTACACATGTGTATTCCTTAATTTTTTTCTATTTCTTTGAATCAAATTTTTAAAATCTGAAAATTACAAAGAGGTTACACCATAAGGTTCATAACTAAATTGCCATCAGATTATATTTTAAATCAAAAAGCTTAAAATCAAAGAAGTTACATGGTAATTTAGTAGTAAAGAGATAGGTACTTACAGCTGGGAAATTGAAACTCAGGCTATTTCAAAATTTACTTTCCACAGCTGTAAGGTAGCCAGGCTGCTCTCTGGCTTCCAGTGGGGGCACTTGTCACTGCTGGGACCTTTGCCCTGCTCCCATCTGCAATGGCACACAGAGGGAGCTGCTCACAGGCAGCACTGTGAATTAAATGATTCTGCTATTGCACTGCAAGTTCAGTTTCACCTTCTGGCAGAAAAAAAAGGCTATTGCTGAGGTGCCTATTTATTTATTATTTAGTAATAATAAATATTACTAATTTATTAGTATGTATGTACTAATAAAGTACAGTAACAGTACTTTATGTATGTAAAGTATGTAACATCCTACCCTAGATCCTGCCCTGGTTATCAAAGCTGAGGTTCATCAGCACATCATGCTGTGATCCTTGGGTGGTGTGAGAGCACCATGGCATTCATTGTTTATGAGACTGGTGGTATACAGGGTGCTTTAAATATGGTGATAATTTTGAAATCTGTGTGTGCTGGAAGGCATCTAATTCTGTGGCATGCATATGATCTTTTGCTGCTTGCTTTAATATTCAGCAAATAATTTAAATATCCTGCATAGAAGACCACAAAAACTTTGTCTTTTGTGTTTATTAATCTTTATGGCTCTCAGAAGTAGGTTTTACAGCATGGTTCTGTTGTGAATTTTTGGGCTCATAACCTATCTGATGAGTGTCATTCATGTTTGTAGGGGATAGCTGAGACTCATTGCTTGTAAAGTCTGGTTTCATATTCTGAAGGCAGTGGATTTACAAATGCTTTGGCTGCATCCTTCTTCTGTGTCCGGAAGATGTAAAGGTTCCTGCCTGAATTATTGGCATTGGTGTTGCTGTGTTGATTTACCTAATGGGCAATCATTCTGTGTAACAGCCTCCCTTGAGACAGAGGCATTTCACATTCAGTAGTAGCCAACTATAACCCTGGAGCAACAGGGGAATCTACCTTTGCTGCAGAATAAATGGGGTTTCGATCAGCCTTGGTGAACGAGACCATTGCACTCAGGCTTCTCTTATTAAAATACCTTCATCTACAGCAGATGCAGCAGTGCTGGGAAATTTTAGGGAAAGTAGAAATTCCCCGTCTCCCTGTTGTTGTTTTAAAAGCTTCACCCAGACTTGAATTGAGTAGAAAAACTAATTGCTTTTCATTTTAAAACTAGAAGCAAATCACAGGGGATCTAATTAAAATTCCAGTGTCTGAAAGGAAATATGCCATATACATCTGAAAAAGTAGTTGCTCAAAAATTAGTAGTATCTTTGTACCACACAGTGCAGGCTGAGAAGAGTTTGAACACCCACATACTTAATTTCAAAATTTAAAAACTGTCATTACCCAATTTGCTCAGTTATTCTGAAATTCCATTTTGATCATAGCCCAGAAAATTCAAAGATTGATGAAGGTATAAAAAGGCAGTGACAGTTCCTTGCTTGTTTATAACAACATTGGGCAGTGAGGTTTTTGATCAAAACTATCACATTGACACAGTAGTTCATTGCCAGTAAAGCTTAAAAAAAATGAGAAGGCAAAGACCAAGGTTTCCAGCAAAGCTGGAAGCCTTCCTTGCTTTATTAGATCATCTGCATAACCATGGAAAGGCCTCACTCCTGCAGCATCCTAAAATATTCCTTCAGCTTTCTGCTAGCAAGTGATTGGTGACCCTGACCCTAAGGTATGTGTTGCTGCCAGGAGGGGAATTGTCACGCATGACTCAGTTCTTCACCTGGACTTCTTCAATCTCCTTGAAAGCTTGCAGTGCCTCCTAGACTGGGACTGTCAGACCTCTCCATCTTCTTGTGATTCAGAAGTAGCAAAATGGTTCTGGTTTTCCACTGTGACCATAAGAATTAAATGAGTACAAGCTCAATAAATGAAACTCCAGAAATTATTTAGCTATAAGTTTCTGATCACTCTCTCCCCTTGCACTTGGGATATACTGGGAACGGGTTAAACAATATCCAGTTTGGGATGAAGACTTGAATTGTTGGATTCAACTGTGGACTCGTTGTTAGTCTTAACTAACAATATGAAGGAAAACCAAGGTAAAGGAAAACAAACCTGTTGCTCAAACTCTTTGTTTTTAGTTTGCTCTTGATGAAGCAGATTGTGGGGTAGTCTGGAATTCACTTACCTCTCCAGTTCTCTCATCACCCCATGACATGTGTTACATCAGCCTGGGGCTGGTTTAATCTCAACCAGCTGCTATTTTTCCCCTCATAGATTTGCAGACCAGATGGAGTTTGCTGGCCTGTGCTGCACTGTGGCCATCCTCATACCCCAGGAGGTGTCAGCCTGTTCCCCTCTCCTCCTCCTCCTCCTCCTCCCTGCCCCGACACACGTGCCAGGTGTGCACACCTTGCTCACAGAAGTTGTGCAGAGATGCTCCTGCAGACTTTTGTGATCCTTTTGTAAGGCTGGAGTGGGAGGGAGCATTGCCTTCAACTGAGCACCGTGCTTATATTCTGCTCCTGCTCAGTGGAACAGCAAAGCTGTGTAGATAACTTGGATTGAAATTAATGTGACTTAATTATAAGCTTAATTATAAGCTTCAGTAGGTTTCTGGATGGGACTGTAACCTCAGAATCACTGCTGCCCTGAGGGGCAAGCTGGGCAACTTGAGATTCTGAAACAGAGACAAGTCCTTTGCAGATGGCTCACACTTGAGGTTTGACTTTTCAACATGGCTTTTAAAATAAAACCATTTTATTTTAAAACCATGGGATCTAAATTTAAAACCATTTCTGATGTACCTTGCAGTGTATTGCTTTTCCAGAATCTATTTTGTTTTCCTGGTCTTGTTTTAGTGCTATATTGCTGTCTTTGCACAAAGAAATTGCTGTTGACATGTTTACTATGGATAGTTTGTCTTCTGTGCCTGTATTAATGATGGGGCAGAGCAAACCACTTCATGCCAATAGTACATCAGTACACTCACTGATGTGAAACTTCTAAATTCATCCATATCTTTGAAATATTTCTGTAATAATTTTGTAAATGATCCTGGCTTTCAGAAGGGCTTTCTGCATGATGGTTGCTTTTTACTTTGAAATAAAATACATTGCAAGAAACCACTCACCATGATTATACACTGTATGACAAAGCCCAGATTAAAAAAAATGCCAAATATTAAGAGTTTTTTCTTCTTTTCTGTATAGTTTCAGTGGTATTTTCATTTTAATGCAAAATACTATTTCAGAAAAGTGGCAGTTAGTGTGACTGCTGATAGGTTTTAGCCCAATCATCTTACATATAGATAGTCCTTTTATTATCATGTGCAGTTTTCATAGTATATCCTTTTTTTTTTCTCAATGAATTTTACATTCAGCCTTAGCATACATTGGGAAGAAATGTTTTCTTACTGTTTATTTTTCCTGAAACTGTCATCAGTGTCACTTCTAACTCAGGTTTTTCATTGTCAAGTGTTAGGAAAGCTTGTAGATAGAAATTACTGCAAAATATTAAAAGACTATTGTTTATGGGTGGTACATTACTTACCTGAAAGAGGGAAATGAAACATACCCTTTAAATTATTTTAAAAGGAGGAAAAGTACATGTTCTGTGTCAGAACATTTCTTTAGCAAACTAATGCTCAACTCAAAGACTCAAAGCTCCATATTTCCAATTATTTGTGACTACAACGTGCAGTTCAAAGTCTTTCAGAATGATGAAAACTTCATTTATTGAAAATGTGAACAAAATGGTTTTGAACTGTTAATTTTTGCTTCCTTAAACAGGTAGCAGCCCCTTGGACAGTCCCAGGAACTTCTCTCCAAATGCACCTGCTCATTTTTCCTTTGTTCCTGCCCGAAGGTAAGGCAAGATCTGTTCTCTTTGGACTGGCAAACAAATAATCTGTGAAAGTTACTTACAAATGGCCTATGGGTTAGAACATTTTTGATTGTGTTTTACTTTCTTTGATGTCTCCAATTATATTTTATTTTAGTCCTTATGGCTTACATTTTGGCAGCACCAGAATGTATTAGGTGCTTTTCAGACCTAGAAAAAGATAAAGTAAATGAAGCAGTTAATGCTGCCTAGGGAAGAGGCAATGTTCTCCCAGAAGAATGACGTGTAGGGCATGTGATATGACACATAATTTAGTCAAAGTGACATTGGAGCCAGTCATGATTAGGGTAATTGTAACTTAGTTGTAGTCCTAGATGTTGCTCTCACTGGGATGTATTGAAAATGTACTGATCTTCTTTGCTGTATAAAAATACCTTAAATTAGGTGTGCACAACTCTGTGTCTTCATTCCCTGGTAGTGACTCCTGAGTTTTCTCTGCTGTCTTGGGCATTGATGTCAAGAGAACATTAGTGCTCAATGAGGAAAGTAGCTGATAATTGAAATTGCAAGTCTAAGAGAATTGAGAGACCCCAGTGGAGCTGTCATCTGTCCTGCAGCCCGTGCTGGACAGGTGCTGGTCATGTGGTGTATCAAACTGCTGGGAAGAAACCTGATTCCACAGTGGTGGATTTAGTGTAAGGAACAGGAATGAATAGAGACAGCTGGGAAAAGCAGAAAAATGGTGATTTGAATGTTGAGTCCCAGCAGGTAGGCAGAAATGGATAATGATACAGAAAGTTAAATTTTGTGAGAAAGAAAGAATAGGGAAATTAGAGAGCTCCCAAGCAGTGCTTGTGCATAGGAGGTGGGTTATTAGATTAAAGTGTGAGGAAGGTATTTTGGATTTGTTAAACTCTACCTTAGGTTAAAAAAAACCCAATCTGTGTTAAAATGACCTGAGAATAGGAAATATGTGATCATCCTGAGAAGAAGTAAGGTTTCTAAGAGACAGATTCAGCTTGAGGACTAGTTAGAAAAAATGATAAGTCTCAGAACTTGAGAGAAGAATAGAGGGTTAGGATTTGATAGATTAGGTGCACTCTTTATCTGAATGGCAGGAAAATACTGGAGCATTTCTCCATTGGGGTGATTTGCTAGAAGACCTGGTGTCCTTGAATTCTGTTTGAAGCAGACTTTGGTCTTCTGGTCTTATGTAAGAAAATGCTTTTTAATAGCACATGAAATGTAAGAGACTGGATATGTATTTTCCTGTTGCCTCAGAGGGAAAAGTAGTGCTTTACCTGCTGCTTAAACCATTCAAATGAACTCATCCACATTTGTTTTTAAAGCCTGATCTGGGAGTATTCAATAAGCTCTGTTGAAATCAACTGAACTTTTACCAATTTTCACAATATCTGATGTATCTCACAGGAGTTCTAGATCCTGGAAAACAGTAGAAAAGTTGCAGCAGGAAGAGCAGTTATTGTCAAAACTTAATGTAATTTTTCTACATCATGTTTCAACTTGATCCTTCAATATGGCTTTCTGAAAGTATGAAGAGTGCCCTTTCATACTTTTCCACTTTTTAAATCTAATTTTTAAAGAAATAGGTAAATAAAGGTTAAGCCTGTTCTGTTGAATACAGTGGTTCATTTTATAGTATGTGTGTTCCTCTCTACTTTTTCTGCCAGGGAAGAGAACACTTAAGCACTGCTTGTTTTAGAAACCTGTTTCTATTTTCTGCTTGCATTACAGCCTGAACAGCTATGCCAGCAGTAACAACAGATACATACTAGATTACCCCATACTGGTATCAGAATAACTTCTATATGATGGAATTAAGGAATTGCAGGTGTGGTGCCAGAGAAATGGATATTTCACAGTACCCTTTTCATTGGCATTGCATGGGGCTTCAGAGATCAGGCCCTTGCCTGATTTCCTGCCTTTGCCATCACAGGAATTACTTGTTGCTGATTTTCTGCCTTTTATTAGTGGTGTAATTTCTTCATTTGTTTTCCTGTTTGGACATAATTTGTGAATTCCATTTTTTTTTATAGTCCTGTGATGAGTTCTTTCTTGAGATGGAATAAGAAACTTATTTGGAAAGGTTGTGTTATTGTAAAGCCACTACAATTTCCTGCAAGATTGTCCTTAGTCTGACTTGTGATGAGCCATAAATCCCTTGTTAGATTCCATTTCACTGATTGTCTCATAGCCACAACATGGGCAGGAATCCTCCTGTTGGAATAAGGAAATATATGGTTAATTCTGCTCATACTCACTGAAACTGATGTTGGAGGAATACCAGTAACAGAAGATGAAGGGTTTTTATTTTCAGTGCATCATTCACTTCTCCCTCTCTCATAATTATTGTACAATTTTTTCCACACAGCCATGGACACAGAGCAGACAGGTAATGTGTATCTCATTGCTGCTGTTTGTGTGTGTGAGTGAACTGTGCTTCTGTGCAGCTGAGCACGTGTCCCTAACAAGTTCATGCTGTAACAACCCCATTTAGGCATTCAGCTTCTAGTCTTTGTAATAGAAACAGAAAATCTTTACATTTTGGCTTCAAATGATAAACAGGTAGCACTCTGGAGAAGATGTGTTGTTTTTCTAATTCCTTGTTTGAAATTGATCTGCTTCTTCATGAAATAGCATTTAGCTGCCATAAAAACACCTCCATAATTAACTAATTAAAATATTGTTTTAGAGGCAAAATTTGTTGTTTGCATGTCTTTGTTTGGCTAGCAAAGCACCTCTAATAAATAAAAAAGCCTAAAGGTGTCATTCCAAGTGCCTTATCCTGAAGTAATACTGCATGTAGTCTCTGTAAAAATATGTTTATTAACAAAACACTGAAGTACTTTGAAATGCTTTGCATAAATGTAGGAGGATTTTGCTTTAAAGATCTTTTCCCCCTCCTTGATTTGCAAGATTTTCACTCTTGTCCCACTTCTTTCTGCTAGAGTAGAGCTGATATGTTTGTCCTGACTCCTTAGCACATTGCTTGCCTGGATTGCATCAGCAGAAAGCAGCTTAAGCATGAAGGGGTGTGCTGGAATTTTCTAATTGAGAAAGATATTTTCTTTTAACTTGGTAAAAATGAAAATTCTAAAGTTATTTCAATACACCATTTAGGTAATTCAGTAAAAAAAAAAACAAGCTTTTCTTTTGCAAGAAATGAGTAACTCGTGCAGCATGCAAGTGTTTTGCTCTGGGACTGAGGATCCAAAGTGAGGTTGAATCATTGACCTAAATATTTCCTCAGAGCCCCTGTATGTTACAAGAAAGTCAATGAAGATTATTGAAGTTTGGTGTTCAATCCCTTACCACAGCATGCAACAGCTTTGTAATGCAGATAGTTGTTGTTTTTCAGGGTTAAGAAAGGAATTCCATTTCACTTGAAATTGTTTTGAGATTGTTCTTCTACATTTAATTGTCTTGCCAGAGAAAACATCACCTGTGGCTAAATGGGGTTTAGCTGTAACATAGGCATGCAATAAAAATCTGCATTACAGACTTATTATTTTTTTTAATGCATGAAGCATGAGTCTTTTGAAAACTCTATTGACATAATATTCTTTCAATGATGTGGAACAGTGAGTTTATTTCCCTCTCATCTAAGATAGATGGCAAAGAGTGCTGTGTATCAGTGCCTAAAAATAAAAGGAGCTAGAGCTGGAAAAACTGTAAATGGGGATTTTTGTCTTGGTGGGCACTGAACCTTTATCTGGAGATGAGGCTTCATGGGTATGGATAGTGGGATGAGAAATATTACTGTGAAAATAACAGTTGAGGTTTTTAGAATCACTCTTTCAGACCTGTACCAAATATCCTATTTTAAAATGCACTTGCTTAAATGCACTGTATCTGTGTGTACCAAGAACCCCCCATGTCTCTCCAAAGTGAGTTAGAACTGTTCTAATTCACCTTCATGTTATGACCAGTTACTGATAATCTGCTGCAAGAAAAAACCCAAACAAATGGAAACTGATGTGAGGAAGAGACTTTGAACATCCATCCCATTGTGCAACAGGACATGGTTGTCCATTTTATTTGTCTATTTTATGGACACAAAATGTGGGAAAATAGATCAGACACTGAAAAAGTGCTGTGAGACTGAGCTGAATGTAGTTCAGTTTCCATCCTCACTAGGAATGGGTTTGGGGAAAGAAGAGGATTTCAGGGAGGGCAGCACTGATTCTTCTCAAAGCTTTTGTGTAGTTCCTCAATTCCTCAGTTTTGACACTGGCAAAACAAGACCTTTCTGCAGTATCTCCACAATGCTTTGGATGTTTTCCCTGAGGAATATGTTATTTGGCTACAATAGGGAAATAATTACTAATGTTATACTGACTGGAGGAGAAAGGACCCTAGGTGAGGTTTCTGTGATTTAAGCATGTATTTGGAGTGGGCCCCTTGGCTCTGTTCCTATCTGCTGGGTTTAATTTTCCAGCTGTGCCAAGCAATGTGCTGGGCAGAATGCCCCCTGAAGAGGTAAACAAATTAATCTGCTTTCAGTTGATTCTTGATCTAATGTGATTTTTTTTTTGTCCTCAATCTGAATCTTCATTTGGAAGACAATGAGCTGCATAAGTATGTTAAGCATCAGCGTCTTTTTCAAAGAAGTTTGCAAGGAGCTGTTTTTATTTGTCTGTTTTAGGAACTCCATGTTTTGTACAAGTACAAAGCATTTACTTAATGCAGGATTCTGGTGCCCCTTTGCTTTAGCTTTTCCGAGGTCATCCAGTTTTCCTTTTAAAACTTTAATTGCTTTTCCACAAATGCGATTGTAAATAGGATACCTGATTGATCTGAATAACTCAAGACATTAATAAAAGCGTGAGGTTAGGAGATACAGAGGAGAAACTTGCTTATTTCTCTCAAGAATTGGCCTCACTGTGTTCCTGACTGTGATTTCCTCTCGTCTTTTCCCCAGAACGGACGGACGCCGCTGGTCCTTGGCCTCCCTTCCTTCGTCTGGATATGGAACAAACACTCCCAGTTCAACAGTTTCAGTAAGTGACACAGACTTTTCCAAGCAATTCAGTTTGTACAAACACACCCTAACAAATCAGCTTCTGAGTCTCTACTAAAATACTGGATCTTTTTTCATTGTTTTGCTAACATTATTTAATATACTAATTATTTTAAAAATTATTTTAATTATTGGTTCTGC
>WBNO01006348.1:123734-183028 GCA_013400575.1 Peucedramus taeniatus
CCCAGTGCAGGACTTGGCTCAAGTGATCATTTGAGAAGCACAAAGCCTTCAAAGTGGCAGGACTCAGAGATAGTGCACAAATACCTTCCAGCTCTCAGCTTTTTGTAACTGGGGGATGAAATTCCTCTCTGCTTTCAAGTACTTAGTCTGAAAACCTCTGCTACCAGGCTAGCAGAAAGAAAAATTGATAAGCCACATCTGTTATTCAACTTCAATAATTTGAACCTCCTAATGAAGCTTTTCAGTTCTTACACCCATCATTGGAAAGGCTGGCTGCAGTTTGCTTGAGCTCTGTCAGCAATACCACCAAGCTGGCAGCACCACATTAACCCTTGTAACTCTGATATGCTTCCTAAAATTAATCTTACTCTTTAATTTAAGTCAGGAGTTGTGGTTATCCACATTAGAACCTTGCAAAGACAAACATAGAAACATTAGAGCTATAAAGTACAGACTTAATGTAACAATGCTTTTGTATGTGTCTTATGGTGTCTTCAACTGTGTGGTAACAAATCACTGCCTCTTTCCATAATACTGATCATTTGGTTTTGCATTAATTATTTAGAGTACGTTCCTAATAATTGTAACACCTTCATTAATTAGGGCTCATTACAACGTTATGCAAATCTTACACTGTATCATTGTTTTCCTTGTGAACTGTTCTAAGTTCATCTATAAACTTTCTAGTGCCTCTCAAACACAAATTTATGAGGTTTTTTTAGGGGTGAGTGTTAAGATTAATCTATATTAAAAAAATAAAAAGAAATTTGGGTCAAAAGTTTCCTTTTAGTATAAATTGATAAGATTAAAATTAGATTCTGCAATGATAATCTTATCTCTATAACTTCATTTGTTCAGACACATTCTTGCAAACTCTAGTTCACACAATTTCTACCATTTGTTATCATTTGAACTTCAAGGCAGTTGATTTATTTTTGAGTTTGGGGTTCTTTTTGTCTCCTTGGAAGGCAGGTGACTTGATTTCAATGTGCATACAGATATGTGGGCAGGAGCACAAAAAATGTACATGAAAAAGATGTCCCTGGTTTCATTGCCACACATCATTATATATTCAAACACTTAAGAGCAGCTGTTAAAAAGGGGCTCTGCTTTGGCCTTTATAGTCTTAGGTTAAATCTTTATGGACATAATCCATGTCTAAGTCCTCTTCAAGCTGTGGGAACATGGAGCAAGTACAGTTACTTTCCATATGGATAACACCCAAATAGCTTGGTCATTGGTATTCACTGCCAAAGATTCCAGTTTCATTTTGAAAATGACACTTTTGGAGGCCAAACTGCAGTTTTTCAAGAGTTTGTAGGTTGACCAGACTTAAGATGGATGCCCTTGGAGAGAGAAAAGTAACAACACCAAAAATCTGTTGGAAGCATCAGTTCTTGCTTTGAAATCAGGACATCAAGGCTACTTTTAGAAAGTTCTCAGCTTTCTAGCATGGGAAATAAAGCCTATTTGTATCTTGTCACGTTCCCAGAAATAAACAGATAACTTTGATTAATGTTTTCCCATGAAAAAAACCAAACAAAACAATCCAACAAATCTGAGATAGACATGTCACATAGAGAGCACCAGTTCAAATGGTAATTTTTCAAAGTGTAGGTAACAGGGAAGTGTAATGAGAAGCATAAAGTGATAGCTGCAGTTAGACCTGAATTCAGCTTCATTCAAGAAATTGGTTGAAACATGTAATTCCAAGGCTTTTATTTTTTTTTTCCTAAGTGACTAAGTTCCTCATCTCTAGACCTTTTGCTGATTTAGTAGTAGAAAGACATTGAAATGGGCTGTTTAGTAAGTAGTGATGCAATTGTTGGAGCTATTAAACCTGGTATTACATTTCTAAGCCAATCCTATTATCTCAGTATTTCACAGATTAGAATTAATTTGAATTGATCTGAATAACACCTCTAAAGTTCATAAGCAGTGTTATTCCTGTGTAGACTTTGAAACTGAAGTAAGAGGCAGTGAAGGGGCTTGTCAAAAGGACACAATGAATTAGTGCTGCAGATAGGAATTTAACAGAAGTTTGGGCTCCCATTTCTTATGGTCAGTCCTCAAGATTATGTTTCTTTCTCAAGCAAGATAAAGGAAGCCAGGAGACCTTTGCTCTGGTGTATGTGCCAGTGGGAAATGAAATATCAAGAAGGGCACAGTCCATTCTGTGTCCTGCTGGTTGAGTTTTTGTATGAGAGCAAGAGCTGACCCTCATCTCTGTGATCATAGATCACCTGCTGTACCCACCTACTGAACAACCCAAGGCATTTACCTAGCCTAAGGTCAGTGAGAACCTGTAGATTCTGCTTTGCTTTTTGCTTCCAAGTGAGGGATGACACTTCAATCAAAACCAAACCACATTTACCCTTTTCTTTTCAAATCATGAAGACCAGATGTATCATCAGACCAACACTGAAGAAGCTGGAGAAGACCTTTCAAGTTAGGTGAACATAAAATAATCTGTTAGATGAGCTAATATACAATTATTTTTAAACAGTTAATCTGCTCTTCATTTTCTAGATGCAGAGTTAGTTTACAAGCAACAGTAATTTAGATTGATTTTTTTTTTTTTTTACTGGAGAAGAGTTGGCTAATTCTGCATCTGTAATTAAGACACCAGGGGGATATTTGTATTAGTCTGCTGCAAATATTGAGTACTGTGATGTGATTACCTGAAAATCAATACTTCAGAAGTGTTTCACTTTGCTTTCATGCTTTTTCATTGAAAGGTCATGTGCCTTAATACTGCTAGAGAAGCCCTTGGCAGAGAAAGTCCATGGTCTTTATCTTCAGGGCCTTCATTAATTATTCTCTGGAATTCTAAACTTTGTGATCTGATTGCTTTTAGGGAGAGGAAGTGGAGGGAGGATTTTGCTGGGCTGTCCATGTATTCACTAGCACTACTTCCCCAGTGATTTTGCTGTTGGGAAACATAAAGTTTTTAATGATTTTTCTTGATTATAAGTTTTGATTTTTATTTCTTTCTAATTCAAGTAACTATGTCCTAACCTTCCTCAATTTGTTTTGAATCAGACATGTATTTGCAATACCAGAACTTGGGTATCTGCTAATGCAGGTTTTTAAGTGTCTTTAGTACTTCCTGCTCCACTGCAGGATCTGTGTTATTCCCCATGAATGGGATTTCAGCTGCCACCTAACTTTTTCTTTGAGGTTTTTTCATAGGCAGGTTCTTCTTCCTACTCTTGGTATTGTTTGAGACAGAAACAAAAGACATCATTGAAATCTTTCAAAATCAAAACAGGATTTGTATAATTCTGTACTTAAGGGAGGCAATAGTCACATCATTTGGCATAAACAGTTTGAGCAGCAGAACAGCTGTGGGCAAAGGGGCAAATACCCACACTCTGTCTTGGCTTCAGTGTGGAATAGAGCAGTGTAAACTGACACACAACCTGAGTAAACATCAGTGTGTGCACACTGGGCTGAAGTGACTTCCCCACATGGTCCCTCCACACAGACCTGCCTGGAAGAAAACATTGGAAGTGATGGCTTTCAGTTTCAGGCACACTTGGGAAGTTTGTGCACATCCCAAGGCTTTCAAGGGGATTCTTTTCTGTAAATGCCTCTATGCAGTGCAGTGGGAGTGGATCTGGAGCTGATTAAATTTTTGCCTAAAATAGGATCTATATGTTTATAGGTCTTATATCACCTGATTTTCTATTGCTTACAATACTTGGAATAACTACACCATTTGAACAGATGCATTGTGTGACTTGTTTATCTCAGATTTGTTGGTTGATTGGGTTTTTTCCCTCAGAAAATGTCAATCCAAATGATCTAACTATATGGCAAGAGACAGATATGCTTTCTTTTCCACACTAGGTGAGTTAAAACTTTGGTCATATATCATGTATAACACCCTCCTACCAATACTTCTGGTAAGAGGATGTGGTGCTTCCAGTCTAAGTGAGGGTTGTTGTAGCAAAAGGAAAAGTTTTCCTGCAGGAACAGTGCACATAATTAATTTCATCAGATAATAAGGAGCTGTGGAACTTAGGTCAGGGTGATGTTTTTAATAAGGCCCACTGGTGTTGTTCAGTGCTACTCTGGTTATTCAGCACCTTTTCTTTTCATTTTCCCTTTTGTTTTTAAAGAGAATTTTAAATTTGTCCTTACGTAATTTATTTTCTTACTTCTCTAAAATGGAAAGGGGCATTGAAGAATCACACACAAAAAATACGTTTGTTAGTTGACCTTCAGCTTTTTCCCCTGGAATTTCTAACTTTAATGTTATTAGCATTTCCCACAAATATTTCCACAAATATTTCTTTTAATCTCAGGTTTTATGAGGTTCACAAATTAAAACAGTTTCATGTATATTATTATCAGAGGACGTGTGTCATATAAATGCATCAACTTATTTACAGAAAAATAAGATATTTAACTCACTAATGAGAAACTTTGTTAATCTTGAAGTCAGATACTTTATTTTATTATTGCTTGCCTGGTTACATAAGAAGCCTGATGGGTAATGAAAAGGCAAAATAAAATCCTGACCATTTACAATAGCCATTTCCAGTGAGAACCCATAACCAGCAGAAAACTCTTAGGTCTGCACAGCTCCATAGCATTCTGCATGCCAGTGAAGCTCCTGAGCTAAGACAATATGAGGGAAAAGGAAAGAAAGTTGCTCACCACTCCAGGAACCTCCTTGTCCTTTCCTGAGTAGTGCTGGTACTCACGTGCCTTCCTTTCTGTCTCCTGATAATAAATTATCTGCATGATCTGATGTCCTGGTTCCAGAATCAGATGCAGTGGTTCCCTAGCCCTCTCCCAAAGTTCTCCTGATCTCACCAGCTCTGACATTGAATGTGAGGGTTGGCTTAGCCTATTGAGAACAATAAAAAGAGGCACCTGGTCTGATAAATAGCTTTCTTTTCCACTGGAGCGCGCAGTGTCTGGCAGAATCCGTTCCTCTTCCATTCATTAGCTGACCCCTATGCATGCGTTTAGTGCATTTCTTTTCTGTATTTTTTTCTGTACTCAGTCATCATGCTCATCTCAGGAGAAGCTGCACCAGCTGCCCTTTCAGCCCACGGCAGATGAACTTCATTTCCTGACAAAGCATTTCAGTACTGAGAGCATCACTGATGAGGAAGGGCGCCATTCTCCAGCCTTGAGGCCTCGGTCTCGCAGTCTCAGGTGAGCTTTGGACTGCTTGTGGAATTTTTAAGATGTTGGACACATTTATTGCATTTCTATATGTGCTTTCAGGTCTAAGAACAGTCATTTGTAGTTGCTTTGTTGCATGTTTTTGAAACTATTTTAATCAACATATATCTCCCCTCATCTGATCACCAAACATTTTTTTCCTCACATTGCTGAGCTCTTGGATTGCAAGGTGGTTGATATATTCTGCTTTTGTATTTTCACAATAACTCTATGAAAACATGATCAACAAGTGTCTCAAACTAAATGCATAGGGTGTAGATTTCCTTTAGTGAAGTTTCTTCTCAGAATTTTGCTGCAATATCATAAGGATGTGGTTATAACCACTTTTAATAACATTTCTGGTAGTGTTTCTGAAGGGAGATGAAAATCAGAATAGATAAAGTCAAAACCTTAAATGGAATTGCACCCCAGCACAATTTTGTAATAGTGCTGAAAATGTTTCTGCTGCATTAATAGTTGAATAATTTTACTTTTAGTTCAGAGAACTGCTTGTTCAAAGATAATTAACCAGGTTATTTCCTTGTGTAGTTGATTTTTCTATACATAAAACCAGGAGCAACTAGAATTTCATCTTTCACAGAATTACAGAATGGCTGAGGTTGGAAAAAATCTCTGGAGGTCATCCTCTGCAAAAGCCTATTCGAGCAGGCTGCCCAGGATCATGTCCATATGGCTTTTGAATATCTCCAAGAACAGAGATTCCACAAACTCTATGGGCAGTGTTTCTGCAGATTTTTAACAGTTATATGGAATAAATCCACAAACATTTTGTATCACGGCAAAAGCCTCGAGTTTTGCTATGCCTTTAGTGTTGGACCAAGTGAATGAAAGTCTAGACACACCTTGTGAAAGAAAAGGGTTTTTACAAGCAGGGTTGAAGGAGGGGAAGTTTTCATTCATCTGAGGATGTTGGAGGTGGATATCACCTTTAAATTCATGGACAATATTCAAAAACTCTACCAACTGGAATGGCTGAATCAGCGTGCCCGGCTCAGGACTTGGATGGGAATTTGTAAAAAGAGGAAGTGAAACAGGCCAGGATAGTAACAAAACCCATGGTGAATATTGTGTCATGGCAGAGCTGACCTTTCAGGATTATTTGTAATTATTTGTGTGTTCTGAACTTCAGTGCAGGCTGCATGGTAATTGCATATGGATCTGCTAAGTGTAGTTACACATTAATCTACAGGAGCAGGTGAGTACTGTGGCTAGTGGCACACTTAGCCAGAGACCTCCTCAGTGCCATGTAGTGAAAGACTAATTATAAATTTTGTACTAAGTCCCTTTGAGCCATAGTCCTACTGAGTCTTCCTGCTGCCACTGATAATGCTGACCCTGCTGAGTAGTGTAACTGTAGTGGTTATTTAGTGGTACTAATTCTCTAGAGGTGAGGCAGCTCCTGTAGACACATGTGCTGAAGTAATGATTGTCCTCTAACACAGGTGTAATCCTGTTGTAGAAGACACTTTTGCTAATGCAAGAATGATATACATGACCACGTAGAGAGCCCAGTTTTATTTTCTTCCTTGTTAATATGGGTTATCAGGTTGCAGAGAATTTTGCCTCTGTTAGCCAATTTGAAGCAGACTGATCATGGAGTAGCTGTATAATTTGTGGTGGGATGAGATTAATTCAGTGTGTCATATAACTGATTAATCTTCTTCTTCTCTTGAATACCTTTTCTGGCTCTCTCACTGGTTTTTAGTGTGAAAATGCCCGGCCTTATTGGTATTCCAAAGCTTAGAATGAAGTAATTTAATTTTTTCAACTCACTGTGCCTCATTTGGTTTTCATTTTGCTTATTGCCAGTACTGTGATGCTGTGTGACTCTAAAGCACCCTTGCCACTACCAGGCATTCGTGCTGGCCCTTGCACCTCCAAGGAAAATGGATGGGTCAATCCAACCAACTGCAGCAATGTTTGCAGGAGCAAAAAGCCTCTCATAGAGGGCAGCCTGTGCTTGTAAACAAATACTGAAATACATAAAGACCAGACATTGTTCACTGCACAAAGCTTGCTTATTTATTTGCCCACACTTTAGAGTTACCTCACTTGGTGAGAAGATATATTCACTTGCTTAAAAAATAAAAGCTGAGAACAGCTTTTGTTTTTCAACATTAAATTCAATTAAGCAGTAATTTCCTAAAAATGTATTTTTTTCATTCAGTAGTCTTGTTTGATCAGCTTTAATGGAAAGCAAATGAACAAAATACATCAGACATTTCCCTTAATTGGCAGTCATGGCTTTATAATTTAAAAGATGGTGTCATTGTTAATGTGTGTTCATTTTCTGTCCTATATGACTGCAGCCTTACATCTGTTTTTCAGAGAGGAAGTGGCATTTTGAGATGTCACTGTCAAATGCTGAGATTGTTTTTTGTCTCTGTAATCCAAGATTTTTTTTAGAAGTGTCAGATGATCCTTTATGCTCCTAGGTATACAATATTGCCCAGATGTAACTTTTGGAAAAATATAGTTACTTCTTTGGCTAGAAATGTACCATTTTCTTGTACCTAGCTGCAAATGTTCTATTCATACAGAGCACTCTTAATGATCAAAATGGGTTATAGCAAAGTGTGCAGTCATGGAGGGTGCACTGACAGGTTGGTAGCACCTCTGCTTAGCTTGAGGTGTTCTGCCAGTGTGCCTTGAAGATACTCATTTTTTATTTAATCATGCCTTATTTGAGATGCCCAGAATTTCTGTCCTGAAGAAATGGCACTGGTTCTTTCCCAGCTGCTTTCCTGTGCAGGGGGAGGGAGGGAACATGAGATCAGCACTGGAATGCAAAGGTGTGACATCCTTATAAAGCTGCTTGCAAAATCCAGGAGCCTGTTCTCTCATCTGTCTCAAAAAGATCCAGTACTCACGTGCTCAGTCAAAGAACATATTTCTATGTGATGCACCTGTTTTGGTGCTTGTAGTGTGTCTTCAGTAGAAGGAAATACTTCTTTATTACCTGCAGAAGTAGTTCCTAAATATAATCTCTCAATTTTTCTCTTTTTTTTTTTCTTTCTTTTTTTTTTTTTAATAATGCAACCTTCAAGTTATTGACCAACAGGGAGATCCCCAGGCTACATTTGTTTTGTTTAGATCAATCCTGAGCTTTACCTGAACAAGATCTTTTCTCCCTGGAGTAAAATGCATGAAAAGTTGAGAATACTTGCACTAAACTTGGCATCATTACTCTTTTTAAGTTAAAGAGATGCTGCCTTCCATCTTTTCCCTGTTCTCTTTACTTGTCATCTTTGGCAGTTGCTCACATGTGGGAATGTGTGGAGAATGTCAGAGATAAAAGTAGAGTTAACTAATAAAGACTTTTTCAGGAGCTACCTTTGTTCAGTCACTCAGCCCACCAATCTGCCCAGTTTTCTTGATCTCTCTTTGTATTTCAGCATAATGTTGTCTAGGTAAAAAGGGCTGAAGATTGTTGCAGTGAATTTTTATATAGTTGAAGTAGATGAGCTCATCCTTCTTCAACTCTTTGCTGGGTAGTGCTTTTTAAATGCAATCCCCCAACCTGACTTTCAGCACGCTGCATCCTGCTGTTAAGAATATACAGACAAAACAACTGGAAAATACCAAAAAAGACTCCTGATGATAAAATGCACAAGAAGCAATAGGTGTTGTGAAAACCAGTGGCCCACATAGTCCATCTTTATCTTTCATCCTGCAGGCTGTGGGGCTCTCTCATCTCAGTGCACTTCAGAGGCAGCTTTAAGCACTTGAGTAATCGTGGTGGGTTCATCCCTTCGTGCTGCTCCCAGACAGTGCCATCCACCACAAGCTGTGGAGCAGGAATTCACATCCCCATGGATTTGGGGAAGGATAATAGTTTTATATTCTACAGCACAAGGCATCTGTTCCTTCTGAAAACACATTCTAACTGCATTACAGATCATGTTGGTCTCTTTTTTTTCCTCTCTCAAGACAGTGTGTCCTGTGAACTTAACTTGAAGAGGTTCTTCAAAGTGGTTGGGTTTATATTTATTAACCTTTGTGTTCACTCACCTTTTTCATGTTTTTCTGTTATGAAGTGAACTGGGTATTCTTATTTGTTCTTTGCACTGCTCATTACTCCATTACTCCAACTTTCTGCTTTCATTCTAAAGCAGTCCCAGTTTTTGCTGGCATGCATAAAACCCCTGAAATATTGGAAAGCAGAAGTTGCAGCCCTTGCTGCTGGGGGAGTTTTCTGACTTCTACTATTAATGTAACTTTCATTACCTCAAAGATTTAAATATTTATTTCTTGGGAGAAGAGGAAGGCTCACCTTCAGCAGAAGGCTTATCTTAGTGCCTACTTTATCCAGCTTTAGCTCTCTAGTTTTCAAATCCTTATTTTTGTGTGTCTGGAAATGACAGAAAATTAAAGCCTATAGTTCTAAGTTTCCCATGAGAACTGATTTTGGTCATGTACTGTAAATACAACCTAATGAAACCTTTATATACAGGGTGAAAGCAGAGGGAAACACAGTGCTTTTAGCTTTTTTCTTTTTCCTAATAAATACAGCTATCACAGTGAAGGAAAAATTACCTATTCATAAACATCTCAGTTTTATTTAGTCACACAAACTAGATTTTATGAGATTTAAGTTATTGCGTAAACGTTGTGCCTCGAAATAGCTCTCTATAAGCTATTTTCACTTTGAAGCATCAGATAAGGAGACATGAGTTTTGACAGGTTGATGTAACAGAAATCTTTGTGGGAGATAGATATCCCTGAAAATCCACCTCCACGTCCTCTCATAAAGTGGAGGAAGCGTGAAGGAGGGGAAAAGAGAGTGTAGTTTTTCATTCTGCTGTTAAGCTTAAGGGGACAGATATTATTCTTCTAATGTCTGCTCTGCTGAAATGAAAAACTGACTGACAATAATCATTTCTTTGACCTACCTATCTGCACCAAGAAAAGGGAAGGAGCCTGCCTTTTGTCTTAAAATGTTATGCACGTGCACAGTGTGTGTCCTCTGTTTTGCAGAAAATAATCTCTTCTTTTGTGAGGCTTGAAATGTTGGACTGGTTTGGTTCTGCCTGTGAAATTTTTGGTGCTGGATAGATGTGTGAAGCTTTTGCATTTGAAAAGATGTCATGCCAGTAAAATGTATTAAACTCCTTTTATCTTATTTCTAAATTTCCTTCTGTTCTCCCTTGGTGGCATTCAGTTATCTGCCCAGTCCTTGTTCCTTTTTCACCTGGTTGTGTCCCAGAGGTGCTGTAAAGAACCCAGCAGTGCTTGGCAGGCAGCCTTTGGTTAGTTATTCAGGTATCCAGCTAATTAGTTCCTTAGTTTCCCAAGCTGAGGATCAACATTAAAAATTATGGTGCAGTATATTATGTTGCAGTCTTGATATAGTCAGCTACACATTTAATTTGACCTGGTATATTGAGCAAATTTTATTTTGGATGACAATGTGCCCCTTGATCTGAAGTTTTATCCAGAGATTTTTGGGTACTCTGTTGTTTTACTTGGTAAAAAGTGGCCTTGATGAGCTTCCAAAGGTGAGAGACAAAACTGCATCTGCCCAAGGAAGCACTCTCTTGCCAATTGGTGTGCACAGAAATTGTTTCGTAAACAAAAACACAGTAAATTCTCTTACCATGGTTCTCCCTAAGGAAATGCTACATCTGCTGGCAGGACAGCTCAAGTAGCCTGATTTCTGCAGAGCTCTTAATTTCCTGTATCCATATGAATAAAGTGCCTTGAAAGCAAAAGGCAAAATCCCTCATGTTTTATTGTAGCCCTAAGACAGCAAATACTTAAGCATGTGCAAATTTTAATGTTAAAATGAAATATGTGTGTGCCTCAGTATTTCTGAGTAAGTATCAAAGGGCTTATATATACTTGTAATTTATACCTCACTTAGATCACACAGAGAAAAATTACATCAGATAAGAATAATTCTTCAATAACTGTGTTCACCAAGTCCTTCAGCTCCATATGAGGTACCAGTAAACAAGTGTTGTGTTTGTGTCAGCATGTTTGGTCTTAAGAAAAAAAATGATAAGGATAGCAGGCTAAATGTGCTGGGGAATTTGCTTATAACTCTGCAATTTAAATGTTTTTACCCGAATGTTAATTATGTCATGCATTACGTATGAATATAAATGTAAGTTTCTTTTTAAAGAAAATGCTCCTTGATTAAAAATAGCTATCTACTAAACTAAGGGGAGTTGATGAAAATGTCTTTTTACTTGCTATTCATAACATCCAAATCAGTTTTCTTCTTCTTCAACATAAGGATTCAGTGACAGATTTAATCTGAAGTGCATTTTCTCAAGCTAAGGGAAAAAAACAAGGCATGATGTAATTCATGGAATTTCAGTACAAAGCATGAAAGGAGTTTGGTACTGCTGCAGTCTGTGACCCAATGAGTTAAATTTTCTTTGAATTGTTAATATATGTTGCCAAAAGAATGTTTTTGCTCTAAATAGGTTAGCAGGAAGGTAGTAACTGTAATACATTCCAAGTTTAAAATGCATTTATTCCATTTAGAGAGATCGATTTCATCCTTCATGAGAAAGTTTGAAACATTTGAAGGCATTCAAGATAAAATTGTATCTTTTGACATAGAGTATTTTTAGGACTATTTAGTACTCTTAAAATCATGAAGACAATGATAATGTAGGATGCCAAATAATTGAAGCCCTTGTTTGTCTTGAACGTTGTAACAAGGTAGCTGGAGCAATGAGCTGCTGCAGGCGATCTGTAGCTGGGGATTATCTGCATTACCTCATCCGCCTGTCCTTGGTGGCAGAGTGAGTCAGAGCCCTGCATACCATCAGATGTGATGAAACGAGATGCAAGCCTTCTTTAAAAAACCCACCCAAACAGGAACATAACTGCAGCTCGTCAAGATTTAGTGTCCTGGTTTTTTTGGTGTGTCTTAAAGTTTCTTGCTAACCTGTGCATAGATGCAGATGGGTCCATGGTGTAATGTGCACCAAGGGAATGCAGCTTTCATAAAAGTACTCTGTCCCTGTTGCCTGGGGTATTTATTTTCTATGTAAGATTTAGCTGAATAACAGTGCTCCTGCAGTATCCTTCAGACAAAGGAAAACAAATCATCTCAACTTCCTTATTTCCCATTGCTCTGCTCCCTTCTGGCACTGTAGGGCTGCTCCTGCTGCCGTGGAGGGCAGTCACAGAATGAGGGGGATAGCAAATGTATCTGCAAAAATTGCACTGGGCTTTTACAAGCTTCTGTGTTAGGGTTTGCATTCACTGGAGGTGAAACAGGGAGGTTTCTGCCAGAGCCTGTGTGGGGACAGGGATGTCAGCAGTGGCAGGAGACTGCAGACTGCCACTGCTTGCCAGGACTGTCTCTGAGGTTCAGCATCTGCACAATACTGAAGTGAACTCAAAGGTTTGGAAGGGCTACAGTCAATGTGGCAGCATTATGATCAGCACTGGGTTTTTAAAAGTTTTGGTGTGATATCTGTAAGTGATAACATGATTTCTTTTCTCCTCCAGCCCTGGTCGCTCTCCAGTTTCCTTTGACAGTGAAATAATAATGATGAATCATGTGTACAAAGAAAGGTTTCCAAAGGTAAAGAATCACTTTTTGAATAATGCATTCAATGAACTTGTGTCCAAGCTCAGAATTAGTTTGTAGTGCTGGTTGGAGAAGGAGCCCAGCTCTTACATCTCATTTCCAAGCAGTGAAGTTTGCTGGAAGTTTGAAGCTGCCTCCTTATCTTCATATCTTAATTCTGCAGTAGAAGAAATAGATTTAGTCTACGTAGAGATTAGGATGGAAAAGGCTGAACTGTTTTTTGGTATGTATTTATTATTTGCTAAATTTCTGATGTCTTCCATTGGCATGAGAAATTCTCACGAGAGTGACCAGAAGGGCCATGCCTTGGCTTTTTAAAAAGCTGAATATTGAAACCTGTGGAAGCAAGTTAAAATCTCATTGAAATGAGTGTAGAAGATTGTGTATCCCACAGCTGTCAGTATGGCCATTCCTTCCTGTTCCACCACCAGCAAAAATAGATGTTTCTCTGGAGACAGGATATCAGGGCTTATAGTGATGGAAACGCCGTGTGTTTATTGCTTGGGGCAGTGATTTTCAGCTTCCACAGTCTTGTCTAAAAGTTCTGAAAACTTCCTTACATCTTGCATCCTTACTTTGGAGACCCAGGGAGGAATACAGCCTCAGGACCAAGATATTTTTATGGTCATTTACATTTTCAGAAAGCATGTTTTGATTAATTTTAGTTGTTTGCTCATGTGAACATAATTTAATGCCTCTGATGTGCTATCTTTATTCTCAGAAAACACTACGGTATTTTGGAATATTTTTTAAGCCTCGTGCAATTTGATATTGCAAATGTTACTTTAGCACCCTACTTGTTTATGCTTTAAGGTCTGCCTTAGTAAAATTCAGGAGTAATTTCTCTTTATTTTGCACTTTTAGGCCACAGCACAGATGGAAGAACGGCTGGCTGAGTTTATTGCCTCGAATGCTCCAGAGAACGTGCTGCAATTAGCGGATGGGGTCCTAAGTTTCATTCATCATCAAGTTATTGAACTGGCCAGAGATTGCCTAGATAAATCACGTGAAGGTCTAATAACTTCCCGGTACTTTTATGAGCTGCAGGAAAACTTAGAGAAACTTCTCCAGGATGTAAGTGCCCTCTAGAAAGTAGAATGTATTATTTTGATTGAAACTTTGAGAAATAAGCCAGAGCTTTGATTTTAGGAGAGACGGTGTGGATTCCAGGGGAGGAGCAGCAGGTGGGGGTTGTCAGGAGATCTGAGATCTTCCAGTCTCCTGTTGATCTAATGTGGGTGGATTTGAGTAAATCACTTCACCTGTGAACTTTGTACAGAAATTAAATGTGAATATGAGTAAGTCAAAGACAGTCTTTACCATTTACGAAAATTGGGTTTATTCAGCTGAACAAAATTACTGAAATCTTTTCTCATGAACTTCAGGATTCTGAATGATTTATTAATTACAATACTGCCTTCAAGGAGCGAAAACACCATAGTTATTAGCGTTGCTGTAAATTTTTCACAAAAGATTTTCTTGAGCTGAACTTAATCCAGTTTTGAGTTTTTAGTACTTGGATGTGTTTTGTGGCATTCAAAGCATGTGAAAATACACAAGGGGGCGTAATTTTAATGCATTCTCAGTATGCTTCAGCTACTCATTATAAATTGCTCTTTCCCTTCAAAGTGCAAACAATATTAAGTTTCAAACATCTCTTACAATTTATGCTGTAACTGTTGTGAAGAGTCTGTGCTATTGCCAATTGCTGTGTCCAGACCTCTGTTTAGGAATATTTTCCTAATCCTCTACTTTATTGATACAGCAAGCTGGAAAAACTGGTTTTATAAATATTGCATTCTCAGATAGCAAATATCACAGAGACACCTGGAAACAGAACATATAAAATACTTTGTTTTCTGTTATGATTTTAATTTTATTTTGTCTTTATTGATCAGTTTGCCAACCCACTGGCATGAGTTGCACTAGCTTGTGTCCCTTTGCCACTTTTTTCAGACATTAGAAAAAGACAGATGAGTAAAAATACTATATTAATATACATTTTTTTGTATTAAAAAGCTTTGTGAAAGCTGCAGGAACTTCCCTTGTATCAGCTAAAGTTTTTGGCTACCCCATTTATGTAAGCGTGGCTGTAATTTTTCTGGTATTTGTTATGCTTGAGAGAAAAATGAGTCATGTTTGGATCTGTGGTGTTCTTGGATGGGGAATATAATTTTGACAGACCAAGAGAGATAGGGAATGTCTTTTGAGGAGCTATATGATTGTCTGCCTGTAGGATATCAGTAACCACTTGTGGATCCCCCTTGTGTCTCCAGAGTCTGGAAGCAGGGTCTGTTTGCAGAGTCTGTTTGCACATGTCAGCTGTGAAATAAGGGATCAGGCCTCTTTGGGTGATGGTTTGGAAGTTGGAAAGGTTTCATTAAAAGTAACTTTGTATGCTCAGCAAAATCCCTTACATTTCAGGGGCACAGGGGGACTACATTGTGTTTTACTGCTTCTGGTAGCAGATCCTTGGAGCCTGAAATTCTCCCTCTCCCTGACTTTCCTCCTTTGTGTGTGGACAGTGATTTCTTATACTATGAGGAACTGAGAGACCCATAAATTAGGGCTGGCCACTTCCAGTCTGCATTTTCAGTCCTGTCTTCTGGCCTGAAGAGGTTAATCAGGGTCTCAGAGGAGGTGTGAGTCAAATAAATCAGCTTTTTCCTTTTCTCCCCTTTCCCTCAGAACAAATCCTCAAAATACACTTCTTAAATGTCCCTTCCCCCTTGATCCTACAGGCATTATCCTGCTGCACTGAAATACTGGGAAAGGTGTCATTGAGCTGTGATTAGAGGAGATACAATGGTCATCTCTGAGCTTGTTCAAGAATTGACATTTGGGGTTTTCTTTGCCCTCTTCCTCCTTAACATCTTCTGCAGAGTGGGGGCGAGAGAGGGGTCAGCTCTTCAGTTTGATTTATTCTAGGAAGTAAGGTGGGCTAGAGGTGATTAAAAGGAAAGTTTAGAGAGGCAAGGGAGACAGAACAGGCTGGGAAGGAAGAGAACAAAGACATTGGAGTAAAGCCAAAGGCTTCATTCCACATCTTTCTCACTTGTTTTTTTCCCCTGTCCTATGGCTTTTTCTGTTCCTTAGCTTATCTTTTAGATTTTAATATTTAAGAGCTAGTTGTTTTATCTGCTTGCCTGGTCTGTGCTTTGCCCTTCAGACTGCATTCTGCAAGGAAATAATTGGGACATTTTAGTCAAAATCTGTAGAAATTGGTGATATTATTTCTTTTGGAGGACTCACCTGAAACACAGGACATTCTGCAGTCAAATTTAAACTATTCCAAATTTGATGTCAGGATCTTAACCTTTGCTTAGGTTGTAAAGTATCATAAATAATAGGTACATAAATAATACCAATTAGAAGGTAATTCAAAAAGCTGTTTGACTTGGGAGTTGTATGGTCTGTGTAGCAGGCTATGGAGTTTTATGGTGCATTTTTATAACATACTGAAAGATTGGAAGGATGCTTTATTGGTGAATAATGAAGCCAGCAAGTGGCAGAAATATCCACAGATTTTCTTACAATTTTACTGTGAAATAATGGATTCTGTCTCTTAAAAATTCTTTTTAAGGTGTCGATTCTGATACTTGGTAACAAACTGAACTTGCATAGCATTTCAAACCATAAAAAGGAAACTTGATTTAATATATTGTAGTTTGAGTAAAAATGTAAAACAGACTGTTTGGGTATGCAAATAATGAGCTCTTTAAATGCACCAAACCAGAAAGCTTTTGGAAGATTTTTAGATCCTGGCTTTTGTAATAACATGCCAACAAATCTCATTAGCTATGGCAAATGAGATCTTTTCCCTTGTTTGGAGCATGAAATACTATCTTTTAGCCAGAAGAACTTATCACATCATTGAAATACTCATGAAGTAAAAACGAATTTAAGAGATTTTCTTCATTTTGGAAAACATGAACTTGAATGCTACACTTCACATCAAAGTAGAAATACAACAAAATAAGATAAAGCACTGATATAAAAAAGAACATGTGACATTCAGTTCTTTACCTGTTACCACGGGTTAGAATCTCAGGTTACTGAGGAACAGAAGGTTGTAGTTAGTTATTACTTGGCTGAATCAATAAGGTAGAAGTAGCCTAGGTGTAGCCAGTTGGGCAGGAAGGTGAAGGATTGCAGGTGTTCCTGTGCATGGAACAAAAGGAGCAGGGGAGGGTATGAGCATTCTACAGCAGTGACTGATGCTCTGTATTGGCAAATGGATATTCTGGTTGGGGTTGCTTTCTTAGTAGGAGCCTGAGCATAAATTTATCAGTCCTTGGCTTTGCAGGTCTATTGTTTTGGTTTCCATCAGTATATTAGCTCAATTACAGCATTGTGACTTGCATATCCCAGTTATTGGTCCTGCTGAAGCCCAGGGGAGGACAGTGATTTTAATTTCATGCCCCAGCAGCCACAGTTAGTGACGGATGGGTCTTTCAGCTGAGGGAATCGGTTTGTAAATTACCCTGTGCACGTGTCACCAGCAGTGTGTGCAGGAATGGCATCAGCCTCTGCCCAAAGCCCTCCTGGGGATGGGAAGGGAGCCCTGGAGGCCACCAGCAGCCCGGAGGCCGGCGCGTGGTCCTGGGGACGCGCTGCTGAGGTGGCACAGCCGGCACCTGGCTCATGGGAGCAGCAGGCAGTGCTTGGCTGGACAAACCTCCTGCTCCTGGGCTCTGTCCAAGGGACACTCCGGGAACGAGGAGTCTGTAGGGATGTCCAGGCTGTCCTGTGTGAGCAGGAAAGAAGAGGAGGCGGTGTCACTGAGGACCTTGGAAGAGCAGCACTGCGCAGAGATGATGGCTGAGTGGCTGTTACAAGTTGTGTTTGGTTTTTGTAAATGCTTCTTTTCTTTTTCCTTTTGCTTTTCTGTATCATTTGGCAGTCATGGTCTAGCTTTTCATTTTCAAAACAGGCACCTGATTAAACTAGCTGCATTTTTAAATTGTTTTGCCTGAATTGTCGGAGATGAGAAAAGGAGAAAACAAAAGGACTTGATTTAAGACTAAATTCTCTGTAACTGTACAAATGGATGCAAAATGATGAATTATATCTAATATATTATATTTTTTGCATAATATAACTTATGGGGGGGGGAGAAAAGGACTTTCCAATTGCATGGCTCAAATTTAAAATAATATAAAGTTGTTGATGTTTTATCTATTCATTTCAGTGCAGCTAACCCCTGGTGATCTGGAATGGCTTTTAAAATATGAAAGCATTAATTTATTTCTAAAATTAATATTGTAACTTTGAAGTTTGCATAATGCATTAGAGGACACAAAGTGAATGTTTATCATTTTCATTGCTAATATTTTCGATTTTATAATTTTTTAAATTTTTAATTAGAAAACAAATCACAACTTATTTCAATATTTCTAAAATAATCATTTTTTAAGGCTCTATAGCCAGGAAGGACCTCTGATGTTGTTTTTAGATATTGAACTAGCAAGTACATAATTCTCTTCAAGGTTAAAATTCTAGCCAATGCTAACCAGTGCAGAAGGACCCAATCAACATCTCTATTCTGACTGGTGTCAAAATGAAAAATAATGAACCTTTCAATATTTTTGTTTGGCAGCAAAGTATCAGAGATATGTTATATAAGATGCTGCTTGTATATTTCTAGTTCTGAATTTCTGCTCCTTGTGTTTGTATTGCTCTTTTAGGTGGTCACCAGTGTGATTTGACATATAAATATGTCTTCTTCTTAGGTGATTCTAATGGACAACACTAAATGAACCTTTTAGTTTATTGCTGCTTGCCCTGTTGCTGATAAAATATCACTCTTATAAGTAACTGGCTCATTGCCAGCAAAAGCTCATTTATTAAGTTCTGGACTCTATACTTGTAGCTGTGTTAAAGCACAATTTTTAGACCTTGGGGAAAAATAGCTGTACTTTGTTTAAGAGTTTTTGCATTGCCATTTTTTTTTTCAATCTGCAATGACATACTATTATATTTCTGCTCCAAGACTTACCATGTAGCCATTGTGTGCTTCATCAAGAGAAGTGTAATTTCTGAGGGGTTTTTTGTGTTGCTCTTTTTTTTTTTTAATTATTATTGTTTTGGTGTGTTTGCTGTTGTAAATAGACATCCCATCACACAAATACATACATACATCTTGAAACTAAGGCTTGAATTTATACTGAAATCTGGTGAAGTAACAGACAGGATTAAATCCTCTGAAGTAAGTTTGTGTATGCTCTTTTCTTTCCTTATCTGCTTGGTCCTACATAACATACAATGCAATGCTGGAGTTATTCAACAGGATTGATAAAACTGAAAAAGGAGAAACTGAGATTGAGTTTTTCTTGATGATGAAGAGAAATTCTAGTTCAAATTCTAGCTGAAAGTAAAGCTCAGAAATGTGTCTGTTAGTGATTACCTAGACATCAGTGTTGTGTGGAAGGTAAAATTGAAAAAATCAGTATTCCTCTTTTCATTTTAAAAAATAAACTAAGCCCACATTGTATCTATTATAATTGATAGGTGATATAGTGCAAATAGAGCCTTTGAAATATCTCTTGCATGATAATGTGAGTCAGATGTGATGGAAGAGCCACGTGTACCTTGGCTTTATCCCTGAGCCAGCTGAGCTCAGCCTGCCCCGACTCAGCCGCGCTGCTGCTGCTGGGTTGGTTATCAATGGTGATTGCATTCAGCATGTGAGACAGAGAAATGCAGAGCCCAGTGCTGAGCCCATAACGTGCTGCTGTGCTCCCCACAGGCCCACGAGCGATCCGAGAGCTCCGAGGTTGCCTTTGTGACGCAGCTGGTGAAGAAGCTGATGATCATCATCGCCCGGCCAGCGCGGCTGCTCGAGTGCCTGGTGAGTGTGGGCCTGCCAGAGGAGCTGGAGAGTGGTGTGCACTTGAGGAGATCAGGGACACAAAGCCTTCAAAAGAGACCTTCACATGCTCATTAAAACATTGATGAAAAATGAATCGATATTTAAAAAGAAAAAGGAGTACTAAGTGGCTGCTGCATTAATATAGAAGTCGTTCTCCAATGGGCTGCCAGCTGCATCAGTAGCTAAATTATGTTTTAGTATAAAGTTTATGGCTGAGGGGCCTGATGTAGCTGTTCAATATCATTCCATGCTACTTGATGCCACTGGATGTTCCTCATGTTATTAATAGCTACTGTAAGGAGCCTGTAGATGTCTGTGTGGGGTGTGCCCGGTGTCCATAGTGCCATGCTAAGGAAGAGCTGTCACTAAAGAAGAAGTTTCATGAAATAAATGGTGTTTGGGCTCTGGGACTCAAACTCTTCCCATAGACCCAGCAATTGGTGAGACCTGGTGTCAGGTTTTCCAGCTGTGAACACAGTGGGATACACCTGTGTGAGATCCAAGGAGATTTGGGAGCCTGGGTTTGAAATCCTATTTGGTGCTATTGGAATACAAGCAAAGGCAAGTCTCACTCCTTTTTAACAGCTTAATTTGGCTAATAAGAATGCATTTAAAAAAAATTTAATGCTAGAAAATGGTGAAAATTGTTTAGGCAATTCTGGTGAAATAGGCCACTGTGTCCTGAATTTCTGCAACTACAAAAATATTTCTTTGGTATGGTGGAGAAGCAGCTAGAAAGCTTTTATTCTCACTGTCATGCCATAGCAAAAGGGTTAATATAAACCTTCAATATATGTAGAAAGGGGTGTACACAATTGAGAGGGTTCAATTTAGTGACTGTATTTCAAAAGGATGTTGGAAAATAAATGAGAATGTAGGGAAGTCACCAAAAATTGTGAGGGGTCAAAAATCTACAATGCAAACTTAGGTAATGTCAGGTAATGATGAAACTCCCTGGTGTGTTGGAGCACGCTCGTGGTGGTTCTGTCTGCACATAAAAGTGGCAGAGATGCTGCAGGTGTTTGAGGCATCAGAGAAGTTGGCTGGATTAGGGATCTGTGGCTGGCTGTAAAAGCACAGTTAACATGTGGGTTATGTTGTGGTGAGTGTGTCCATGGGTGACTTTTATGCCTGGAGTCACTGAAGATGAATGAGTTTTGTGGAGCTTTCTTCGACAAAGTAGACAAGAGTGGTCCAGTCTTACCAATGATACCAGTTTTTGGAAACACCTGCAAAAGTTGTGAGAAGCAGTAGACTTTGGAGGGTTCCTTATTCCTCCTCCACTGCTGTCAGATGGATCACTTTGCTGGGAATCCTGCAGTGCAAGGAAAGCCACTGGCAGTGAGGAAGTTGGCTGCACAGCCAGCAGGACAGACACCTTCACTTACTGATTCAAGAAATCTCTGCCAGACTGCACTGAAAATCCTGGCCACATCTCCATTCAAACTGGGAATTCCTTGGTTTTCAAACCATGTTTGTGATTTAGATGAGTTTTTGTGACTCCCACTTATCTTCCAGCACTTCTTCAAAATTTATTTTGGAAGTGAAGACAATGGAGGAAGGACATAAATTTAAACTCACTGTGTTTGTATTTGCTGCATTCACCATTGTCATTTTTGCTTGTGTACACTCATCATCCAGGAAAACTTGGAACCTCAGAAAGCCTTGTGAGCCTGTGTCTGTACCTGCAGAGTTCCAAACTCAAGGCAGCTCTTAGTTGCAAATCAAGAGGTCTCCAGGTTCTTCTATCTTCTCCACCTGATGTTCTGCAGAATGAGTGGGAGCAGGTGGAAGCAGTGAAGTCATTGAGATTTGAGTAATGATTTCCAGAGTATGTAGTGACAACATTGACAATCTAGTGGCCAGACTCCAAAGTATAGAAATAATATCTGGATCTGTGGGTTAGTCTTACCTGTTTTTTCAACCTGCATTGCCTTTCTAGCAATTTTTTTTTCCAAATATTTATTTTAATCTGGTGACATGAAGAACTAGATACTAATGTTCCTTTTGTTCCATAAAACAAGAAATATAGTAATGGATAGTCAACTGTTTAAATAGGTTTTGAGAACTAATTTTCATTTTTATTTTTAACATGCTTTTTTAAAATTCAATCTTTGGCTTCAACTATATGTGAATTTTTAAAAAGTTTTTATACTATTTAGTATTAAGGTTAACTTCAGTAACACAGCTCATTCTTTTTTCTTCCTTGTAAATGAAGTAAGTGTCCATATAGACAGTGCTTGTGATGGTTGTGATTGTTTTAATGCAGTCAAAAACATATAAGTATTCCAAAGTTCAGCTATTTGGCTTCTGTCTTTGCATTACCTGTTGGACTATGAAATGTTTATTGGCAGACAATCTCTGGAGCTTCAAGAAAATAATAGTGTGATTTGTGCATCTCTGAAACCATCTTTGGGAAAAATTATCTAATTTTTTCTTCAGTTTATTTTTCCATAACACCTACCTCCCCTTAGTAGGGTTCATTCTTTTGTATTCAAATGATTAAACCTACCATAAAGAAGTCAGAGCTGGAATTTATATAGTTCCTTAATGTTTTGTATGTTTGAGTTTTTTTGTCTCTAAGTTGGTTTTTTCCTCTCTTTTACTCACCAATGAATGACCTGCAGTCATCCCTTGAGAAGTCCTTCCTTGGCTCCACCATCCCTCTCACTGCATTCTGGTGACCATTTCTCTCTCTGTGTCCTCTCTGGTCTGGCTCCTGCTCTCTGCCACTGCTGAGACTCATTAATCCTTTTCCAGAGGAGTTGGGAAGGAGTTGGGAGTTGTTTCTCACATTGTTGCTGTCTCGGTGACAGCATCTATCCAAGCAGCATTGCTTGGAGCAGGCATGGAAAAGTGCATCTGTTCTCTGTTCTTCACATCATTACAAGCTCTAATTTCCTTTTCTTGTTTGCAGTTCTGTGCTCTTTTTCTCTTCTGTTGCTGACCACACAGCAGTTCTTTACTGATGCCCTCAGTGTTATCTGTGCATGCTCAGCTGTTTGCTGAGTCTCTTCCCCTTTCACCCTCCCATTTCACTGGAGAATTTTTGAAGAGTGTTGGTGAAGCTGCTCATTGCTGGTGAATGATGAGGTTTGTAGTGGGGAGAGCTAAAGTTAAGTGGTGAACTTGTTTCTAAGCAGAGTGCTCCTGCTGCCCAAAGCTTGTCTTTTGTTTCCTGCTCTATCTCTTAGTCCAGTGCAAGAGATCACACCTTCTATAACCTTTTCTGGCCTGGGAGATCACCTGCACCACGACTGAGTTGCTAAAGTGATCCTGTACTGTAGAGTACAGGAAATAGGGCAGCAGTAGTTCTAATGAAGAAAGTTGTTTTATTAATAATTTTATTAGCAATTGCTGAGGTTAGGACAGTGGCAGGATGGGGTGGGTGTATGGCTTGATCAGAAGTGACAACCGACAGCAGGAAGGGCTTATCCTGGGTTAACTCACCTGTCAGATGGAGGTGGCAGAAGGTGCTGCCTCAGTTCTCATCACAGACCTTTCCCTGGCATGTCTCAGTGTGACAAAACTGGGAGTTGTGTCCACACTTGACACTTAAGTTAAGAAGACCTTTTGAAAGTTTGGGTTTGGTTTGTAGAAAGTCCCTGCAGTCCATGTTCTGTTTTGATTTGCAGATCTAAACCTGTGGACACCCCGTGGGATGTAGCTGTCTGTTGGTTTTGCAGAGCAGAGTGGGAAGCGTTGCCTTGCTTGTTGTAACTGGAAATGTTCTGCATCACTGCTGAGCCCAGAATTACATTTGGATGTTTCTGAGGATTCCCCTCTAAGGAGGAGAAACCTTTTGTGATTGTTGAGCTGTATCATTTACCTCTCTCTCTGTGTCTCACTGCTTTGCTGTAGGAGTTTGATCCTGAGGAGTTCTACCACTTGTTGGAAGCTGCAGAAGGCCATGCCAAGGAAGGGCAAGGAATTAAATGCGACATTCCTCGTTACATTATCAGCCAGCTGGGACTCACCAGGGATCCCCTGGAGGGTGAGAACTCTTGTTATGTACTTTCCAAACTGTTGATAGTCAGATCTCCTGGTCACTACATAGCTGAAGGATGCTTTTATTTTATTGATTGAATTTCTAGGCCATTTTTCCTTATTTTCCTGTTTGCTGTCAAATTCTAGACTGTCCTTTCCAGCCCCATGTCTCAAAGGAATATTGCTGGGGTAAGGATGGCACATCCATAGTGACAGTTCTTTACTTATGATGTTAATAATGTCTCCCTGTATCATAGCTGAAACAATGTTAGAAAGTGGCTTTAGGATTTAACTGTTTTCTCTGTGCTGTTGGACAGTAAAAGTAAATTTACCTGTTATTTTTCTGATCTGCCTGGCCTGCTAGTGGCCTGGTTGGAAAGTATCCTGTCATCCCACTTGATTTTTCTCTCTGGGAAAAGTGTGGTTTTTGTGGTTTTCCATGAGATTACCAAGATGAGTATGAATTTTTAGCTGGAGGTGAGATTGAAGTTTTGCATCTTGTGTAGCAGCCAAACCAAAGAGAGCAATGTAAGGACAGAAACAGCTTTTCTGCAAGGTGCCAGAATTTCATATGGTAAACTTAATATAGACATGCATTGGCCCAGAAGATTGTAACTTTAGAATTAGTGAGTTAATATTTCTGCCTGGCACTTTGCTGGCTGAAATGACAAGTTTTCTGAGCGTGCACAGCTTGTTCAGCAACAATAGAAAGTGTGACAGAGACTGGAGGTTACTGCAGAATATTTCAGTGATTGAACTATGCTTCTTGTTACCTCAGGAGAGCATAATTTTAACATAAATTAGTAGTCTGGCTAGGAGTAGTTTAACTTCTCTGGTGTTTACTGGAATGACAGTGACAGGTTGACTGCAAGTGAAGAGCTCTTCGGGAAAATTTCTACTAAAGATTGCTAAATGCAATTTAATAGCATTTGTTGAAATCTGACATTAAAGGGAAATTTCCTTTGATCCCTGTCATGGGAGAGAACCTTTCCAATGCTAATTCCCCTTACTAAAGTAAAATTTTCTCTGGAAATGTGGGGAGATGTCAAGGTGCCTTATTTCCTTATTGTAAGGAGGGCACCCAGAAATGTCAGTGATGTCTGTTCAGAGACTCGGAGCTAAGGTAGGATTTGGGCTTGCAGAGTTTACAGCACCTCCTGTGACAGCTGAGTAGCCCAAACTGAGTGACTTTCCCCCACTTTGCTGCTGCTCAGCATTTTGCAGAATCAGCCACATCACGTGGAGGGCAGCTGTTTGAAATGTGATGCTTTTTCTTCTTGGAGCACAGAGGTGCCAGCAGGCTGCATGCAGACATATATGTGTGTAATAGTTTTTAATATTAACTAGACAGCACTTCCCCCAAACATGCATTTATTGCTTTTACTTATTATAGAAACTATCTAGAGTAAGTCTGGCTGAAATTAGAACAATTAATTATATTCATCTTTATATATAATACTGCCTGCAGCCTACAAGATGTTAAAGGTTATCACTGTATAATTAGGGTGACTTTTTACAGAGGGAGAAAATGTCCTTCATCACAAGCACCTCTTAAAATCCTGTTTTTCTTGCATAAACAAAGAGAATAGTGTTTGATTGAGATCATTAGGAGTAATCTTTCCTCTTTCTTTTCAGAAATGGCCCAGTTGAATAGCTATGACAGCCCAGACACTCCCGAGACAGATGATTCAGTCGAGGTAAAGCAGTAATACACTCACTCTGTCTAGCACTTTTTTTTCTCTCAAAAGAAGTAGTCTACAGTAAAGAATTAATTATAAGGCAGAGTAATTGTAATTTAAAAAAAAAGTGCAGACATTTAAAAGGTTATATTAAAACTAGAGTACATGCTCATAAAAATGTGAAAATCTTTATATGGTGGTGGTAAAATGCTTAAAATATGCAAATAGGCATTATTACCAAGTTTTGTGGATTTTTTTTTAATTTTTGGAGTTAAAAATGAAAAGCATCTGGAGGAGTTCTTTATACCTACATTTGTAAAATGTGATGGGTATTGAAAAGAGTTGACTTTAGTAAAACCACTGGAAAAATTTAATTATGTAACTGGCTAGGTTTCAAAGATCCTTATTTTATTGTTTTTTAAAAAAATGTAATATTAAGGAAAGGCCTGAATCTTACAAAAAACTCCACTGACTTTTTGTGCTAATAATTTGTGGAGGGAATCTGTAAACACCCTATGGATACAGACAATTGTCCTAAAGCTGAGGACTCCAGAAATTCCGAAACTGATTGAGTTTGAGTTAATGGGTGCTTAAAGAAGAAAAGGACAAAAAAAACTCCTTATAGAATCAAATAATTCCTGCTCCTGATTTCCATTTTCTTGTTGTCTTTCCCCAGAGCCGCGGGGCCTCCGTCCAGTCAAAGAAAACTCCATCTGAAGAAGAGTTTGAAACTATTAAACTGATCAGTAATGGTGCTTATGGGTAAGACTTTTAGACTTTGAATTAGAAGAAAATGCTATTATTGTCCTGCCCAGCAAAGGGCTATAGCAAGGTTTGGCAAATGTCTGGATTTTGTTGGGTCCAAAGTATAAAGTAATTTCACTTGGGTCCTACAGAGGTTCCACAGTTGTTCTATCTTCTCCATTCTTCTGGGAGATGCCATTTCTTTCATTTATTCAGATTATATATGTAACATATGTGGCTGTTCATGAACACTTGAAATGTTAAAAGAAGTGCTAGAATTACACTGGGGTAAATCTACTGTGAGAAGTAATACAGGAGAAAGGCTATTAGATTTTATTATCCATTGAAGAATCAAGTATGAATTCAGTCAGTTACACTTTAACCACACACACAAACCTATCCAGAATTTTAAAAGGCAGTTCTTGACTCTTTGCAGTTCATAAATCCTTACCAATGAGGTCATTAGGCTGTTACTGAAAAGCAGTGATACTCAGTAGGTCATAACAACAAAACCTGAGCATGTGCTTGAGTGTTTTGTGGAAATGGGTGCTTCGTTAACAACAAATCACTTTTTAAAAATTATCTATGGAAAAAGTGTAAGCATGGGTTTTTAGTGAGTGAAGACACAATGGAGCATGTTGAAGAGTTGTATTATGAGACAAAAAGATTTTCAATCTCTTCAGTCGTATTTCTGCACAAGCCCCATGTAACTTTGTAAAAAGGGGAGAGAGAAGTGGTAATTTTGCTGTTAGTCACATGTCTTTATCCTGAGTTTATTTTATAGTCAGTGGCTGGTGAGATGCAATACCACGTTAAATGTAATGTACTCCAGAGAAAAGGAAACAAGTACTGATTCAATAAGGCAGGCAGACTGGATGAAAATTTTATTTGCAAACTGTATTATTAATGGGAAGGAATCTAATGATCTGCAAATGATAGAAGTGTAAGAGATACTTTACTGAAGGAAATCCCTGGTGGCAGTGCTGAGTCAGATTAATTTTATGGAGTTTGGAAAGAACTCATGCTGATTCCATAGATTTTGGACAATTTTTTAAGCGAAGTGGTCACTGTAGTGTTGAAAAATACATGCTTCTCTGCAATGGAGCTTATGGAAATTTGTGACATTGGTGTTTGAGGTATCTCCTTGTTTGTCACATCAGCAAAAATGCTGCTTTATTCAGGAAGGCAGAGTAGCTTTGGGAAGGAAGCATCATGGGGTTCCTTCTTTTCTAGGGAAGCTTGTCACTGAAACAGGATTTTCTGGAGTCATGGATAAGTCTGTCAGGGTCCATTCAAAACAGTAACATCACTGTTTAAAAAACCCCAACGCTACCACAAAGAACTCCAAACCTAAACCCACAACAAAGCAGTTTGAGCTGAAAATGGACCTTTTCCTCTCGGCGTGTGCTTTTGCAGAGCGGTGTATTTGGTGCGGCACAAGACCACGCGCCAGCGTTTTGCCATGAAGAAGATCAACAAACAGAACCTGATCCTGAGGAACCAGATCCAGCAGGCCTTTGTGGAGAGAGATATCCTGACATTTGCTGAGAACCCCTTCGTGGTCAGCATGTTCTGCTCCTTTGAGACCAAGCGGCACCTGTGCATGGTTATGGAGTACGTGGAAGGTATGGTTGTTGGTACCCACACCTCCAAAGGGGCCTTGCTTGGGATGGATGTGGGCTGTGAATCCCTGTGACTGATAGAACATGTTTGCAGTGGAGCTGAGCCTCACTGCTGAGGTCAGAAGTCAACATGAACTTTCCGGTCTTCATTGGAAAGGAAACCCTCCCTCCCTCCCTCCTGTGGGATGGCATGGCTGGATCCATAGCACATTTGCTTGACATTCCACTTAGAAAAAGAGTTAAGAAACATAAGTCTTTGTTCTTTAGCAGCCTTTTTTAAAGTGCCTTTTTTTTTGCTGGGGTTGTTTTTTTTTCATTGTTTGGTTTGCTTATTCTTTGAGATATAATTTGATTTTACTTTATCAGTATATCTTATTATAAGCAATATCCACTGGTGGATAGGATTAATTTCTTATGCCTGGCTTGCTTGACTGAATGTTTGAGAAATAAGATTATAGTTATTGTATCAGTGCTCTTTCAGATAAATTAGTGAAATGAAATCAGATGTATTGACAATAGGAAATTTTAATATTAATTCCTCTTTGCAAGTAGAAATCAAGGTCGACTGAAATGTGTGGCCAGTTTTCCCAAGGAAGCTTCAATCAGGAGTCCACAGACTTATTTTCTTCAAGGCTTCCTTCAGTTTGCAAATGGCATCTGTACAATTCCTGTCCAAGCCTGCCCAACATAAATGGATCTCAGTTTTCCTAGGATTTTAATATTTGTGATAAGTTCAAGACAGAGTAGAGAGAGATCTTCAGAATTCTTCCTAACAAGGTTGTGAGAGACAGCCTTTAGAAAACTTAGTCTAATCTTGTACTGCAGACCCATAGCTGTTCTTCCCTACTGATATTTGCCATTTCAACGTGCCATATGTGCAAATGTTTTCTTTCTAGGAGGTGATTGTGCTACACTTCTCAAGAACATTGGTGCCCTACCCGTCGATATGGCGAGGATGTATTTTGCTGAGACTGTTCTGGCACTGGAGTACCTACACAATTATGGGATTGTTCACCGTGACCTAAAACCTGATAAGTAAGTCTTTGGGCCCTCAGAGGGAACAGAGCCAGGGGCTTTCTCTGTAGGTAACAGGACATGGGAGCTGGAGACAGCATTGATCTTCAACAGCATCTGACATGTAGGAGGTTTTATGGAGTTTCTTGCTACTGATGTAGAAGCAGATAGGCACTAAAAAGGGTGGGAAGAATGTCTTCAGGTATTATCCCAAAGATGTTGCTCCACTGGTGATGTTTTGGCAGAAGGTAGTCCCACTCCTAGTTGCCTTGTCTGCTCTGTGATATTTGGCCGCATAGGAGGTTTTTTCCTCCTATGTAACACTGAGATCATCCTTCGCATTATCCTGTGTTCTTTTTGTTTTAAATTGTTTTTGGGAAACAATTAAATGAATGTTGCATTATTTTACTTCTCTTTCTTTTAGTCTCCTGATTACTTCAATGGGTCATATTAAACTAACAGACTTTGGACTGTCCAAAATTGGGTTAATGAGTCTTACAACTAATCTTTATGAGGGCCACATTGAGAAGGATACCAGGGAATTCCTGGACAAGCAGGTAAGCTGAAAAACTTTGTCTGTTGATGTGGGATCAGATGCAAGATTCTGTCATGGGATAGAATCAAAGTTAGTATCACTCTTTCTGTGCCTTGATGCTATGCTGTGCACTGTAAAATGGGAGGAAAAGATACAAGTCCATTCTCTTGTTTGTACATAAATTGACATAGTTTGTTATTTCAGCTTCTTGTTTTGGAGTCATGTACTTCAGCTCTTAGTTTAGGATGCTGAAAGGGTGGCCCAGGCAGCAGTGCAGGTGTAAACAGAGGTTGGTTTAGGGATGTAACATGGATTTTGCTGAAGGTTGTTCCACGATCTCCCCCTTCTGGTGCTTAGAAAGTTCATGGCAAGTTTCTATATATTTCTTGTAATTTCTTCTAACAGCTTAAACATTGATTTTTATCCCCATGATATTTACTAAGGGTCATTTTTCTCCTTAGCCTTCATTTTGCTAGGCTTAACCAGCTAAGTTCTTGTAGCTAACAAGATAGATTTTCCTTTGATGAATGAATAGCTCTTCCATGTAACTCTTTCTGTTTGAGTTGATATTTTCTGGACATAGTTGAAGGAACTGTTCTGGATGCAGGCTCACCAGTGCCTTGTATAATGAGATTAAAAAATGCTTCTCTCTTCTGAAAAGGCCTAGGATCACAGCTGAATTTTTCAGCTGAATTTTTAGTTGTGCCAAGTGTTGATTCATAATTATCCTGTGGTGTTGTCTTCCTGTTGTCTTCTGAGTAAGGATGCTTTTTCTAACAGAACACTCCTAGGTCATTAGATCATGTTCTTGCACTTTACAGTGTTACATTTTTTACAACTATTTTGTTATTGTTGTTGCTGCTTCTAAGCCCCAGGCAATTTAGATCTTCCAAGGTAATTTCCTTAGCCATTGCCCATGCCAGCTGTACCTCCCAAGATTAAGGCTGAAGTGTGTAACCATGCTGTGCTGCTAATTCTGCATCTGTGAAACTAAATTCTGTTAGCACAGAGATGTGAGAGGTTTGTCAAAACTCAGTTCCTCATAGCTGTAGCTGTGCCAGCAGACATCCATCAAGCTGTCAGACCTAAACACACAGAATATGCATTTCTCCCATATGCTTTCCTGTGCATGCACCGAAGAACTACTTATCTGGCACGTCCACACCAGGAACATTTGATTTCATGTGATGTTATTTCTGTGCAGGTAATGTGTTCTTCAAGTATAGACTCTTGCTCCATGGAAGTAGTTCACAGCATGAAGTGGTTAATGGCAAAACATTGATAACTTCCTTGTAAAGCTCTGAGGGAGAAAAGAAAGAAAGAAAGGAAAAAAAAAAAGACAAAATAAACTTTGACATGAATTTGGCAATTTTATTGCTTTCTTGCATATTTCTCTTGAGGTGTGTGGGACTCCAGAGTACATTGCACCAGAAGTGATCCTGCGCCAGGGCTATGGGAAGCCTGTGGACTGGTGGGCCATGGGAATCATCCTCTACGAGTTCCTGGTGGGCTGTGTTCCCTTCTTTGGGGACACACCTGAAGAGCTGTTTGGACAAGTGATCAGTGGTAGGTTTCTGCTCTGGCTCTGAAGTGGTTTCAAAATGTGCTTTGAAAATACTGAGGATTCGCAGTTTAGTCAGGAAGGACCAGGTATAAAATAATGGGGTTTAATTTTAGTATTTCTAAATTTCTGTGTCAGAGCAGCTTCCATCTGATTTCAGCTATGCAAACTCGTGTTGCTTCCTAAATAGTTCTGTCATGGTGTGGGAGTCATACAAATCCTTGTGGGATTGAGGAAAAATATTTGGGGATTTTTCCTTCTGTCTTTTAACTTAAAGGATGGAGAATTTGAAAGGAGTAGCCACCAACTGGTCTAATTCAGGCTGATTTTTGTTATTGTTTTTGTAGGTCCAAATGCTAGTCAGTTAGTAATTTTGTATAAGTGAAATGAAAGGAAATTCTGAGCACAATACATTGAAGTTGTTGTACTCAGTACCTTCACATCTTGTGGCTTTTTAAACCTGTCTCATGCTTGGAGTTGGACAGACAATTGCTTTGTGTTCACTAGGTGAATATTCCAGTGAAATAATTTTCTATTGGGAATGCCTTCTGAAGCAGTAAATTTCTAACACACTTGGCAAATGTCCTTTGTGAAAAGAAAATTTCATCAAAGCACTAAATATGATGCATGAAATCATTACCTGTGAATTGTTCTCTCTGTCCCAAGTATAACAACTGTGGAATGTGCAGGCAGGAGATACAGCCACAGTATTGTCACTGTCTTTGTTTATGGATTGTCATGGAAGTCCCATTTCATACTTTATTAATAGAGTCCTTAAAGCTTTTTTTTTTGTCTCCACAAGCACTGCTTGGATTGACAGCAGCTTTAGCTGATGCTGAATTTTATGCATTTTGAAAAATGTCAATGCTTGAATTATATTAAGCTGCTGAATTCAAGGTATTTACGCTTCTGGGGCAGTTCTCAACGCTGCACTTTGAGGTGTAGGAGTATGAATGGTTATTCAAATTAGTTGGGAAGCTGGTAGAAAATGTCAAGTCTTTTTTCATCCCCAGATGAAATTGCCTGGCCAGAAGGAGATGATGCACTGCCCCCAGATGCCCAGGACCTCATTTCTAAGCTTCTCCGCCAAAATCCCCTGGAAAGAATGGGAACAGGTAAGAGCCTTGTGCACAGGAAAACACTGCCCAGAAGCAGGGGATGAAGCTACCTTGCCAGTGGTGCACACCACTCGTGTTGAGGAATGCTCATCTAGAGCTGGGGAGCAGTTTATACTGGATTCAGTGAGGTGGAGCTCTGGGAATTGGTGTCACATGTCCATGAGCCAGGCAGATTTTACTGTCCTGTCTGGGAAACAGGAAAGGGGCACTGTCAGCTTGGCAAAACAACTTCTCTGATTTGTGCTGTTCCATTATAGGCTTGAGGGTTGTGTCTTCATTTCAACAGTGTATAATCAGATTTCTTTGAAGTTCTCTTTGAGTAGGGGCTTAATCCCTGCCGTGGATGTGAATTCCTGGGTGTAATAAAGTAAATGAAAACTTTCCCATTCCTAGAGGCCTGTAGTGTAGAATTCTCCAAACATACAGTAAGGTGTCATAATCTTTTTGGCAGTCAGATATATATGTCAGTCTTTCTGTATTATGATGTCAGATTGGAAGTTTTACAAGCCAACACTTCTCATTTCCTCACAGTAAATAATCATAAATAATCTCTAGCTACACTCTTGTTTTAAAGTAATTTGTGCAACACTGTGGCTTCACATGGCAGCTCATCTTTCATTGATTTGATTAGTTTAATTTAATTTGGGATTTTCAATTCAAAACTACACTTGATGGACAAAAAAAAATCTTAGAGATAAATACATAACAATTCCAAAAGGTACATGTATTCAGCAGACTTAGCACATGTGCACACAAGGGTGATGAGTATATCATGAATTAATAATGATATCAGATGGTTTTCACATGTTCTTCTCTACTTAAAATCCATGTACTTGAAAGATGTTGCTGTCATGGAAAAGATGTAGAGTTTCTAGCCTTATAAAAGGAGGTGATGGACTGATTTTTTTTGATTTCTTATATACCTGTAGTGCTGAGACTGCTGTTTCACTTGGCACGTTGTAGTGCCACTGGCACTCAGCAAACCTTTTATCTCTTTTCTTCTTCTCTTTTCTTTTTTAAGAAGACAGTAGCATCTGCTATGAATATTAATTTCATTTGAAAAAAATGCATGTATTGGTAGACAGATAGTCTTTACTTTTTCCTTCTGGGTACCCAGGCTTCTGAGTTTAATAACAGTAGATACTAATTCAGGAAGATAGGTAAGCCCTGTCCTGTTCTAGGCACATGAATGAGTTTATTCACAACAGTGGAGTTGTGAGTTGTCACTCACATTCTAAGTGCCTCTCAGAGTTTGCTCTCATTATTCAGTTATGAACAAGATGGTGTTTAGAGTTTGAAAATTTTAAATTAAGGTGTTAGTTCTTAATCTTGCAACTCTCTGTGGAATGCAACAGCAGATGCTGTCTTCCAGCATCTGTGTTGTTGCTAGGCAGGAAGAGGAGGTGGGAAGGAGGAAATCTTGTTTGGGTTTTATCCTGCATGACCACTTTGGTAAAAGAGTAAGTTGTTTCTCAGAATTCCTGGAAAATGTGTGACTTAAAAATACTCGAGTACATTCTCTTAGGCTCTTGATATTTTTAGGGTTTGTTTTTCATGTTGTGCAAATGCTGAAAGAAATACTGTGCAATAAAAGGTGCTTATTTCAGGTAGTGCCTTTGAAGTGAAGCAGCATCGGTTCTTTAAAGATCTGGACTGGAATGGATTACTCCGGCAGAAAGCTGAATTCATCCCACAGCTGGAATCTGAGGATGACACAAGCTATTTTGACAGTAAGACTCCAGATTTGGCCTAAATGGCATCATATTTCTTGTGCATATTTCATTTTTGAAATTGTTAGAGATAAGTCATTTTAGAAATTGAATAAAACGCTTGATGGGAATTGCTTTAAAAAGTGTCTGTTGAATGCCAAGTGAGGTTTCTTTGAAGGCAAATTAATTTTAAATGAAAAAATGTTGCTGCTAGAGTCAGTTGGCCTTTCACTGGTGCCTGTGGTCCTGCCAGCCATGGGCCTGCAGTGAGAGGTGCTGCCATTGTCATGCTGGGTTCATTAAACTTCTTCCAAAGCATTTGGTAAATCCAGATTCCTTGAGTTTTTGAGCAACATGATCTTTCCCTAGTGACTGTTTTCAGCCAATAAATGTTTTAAAAAAAACCCAAAACAAACCCTAGACCTTGAAGACAAGTATGTGGGGAAAATTCTTAAGAGATTTGAAGTAATTTGAATTATTTTCACTGCAAGTGTATAGTTTTATTTTAGTATTACTAGCTCAAATGAGATATGAAGTGTTTGTCTGGTGTGCATAAATGTCTGGGAACTGCCACAGTATCAGTGCTGTGTAAGATTCCTGGTATTTCAAGATAAGCACCAGACAGAGTCAGTGCTCTTGGGAGAGAAGGGAGGAGTGTCACAGGAGGGATGGAGAGATCTCTGTTCCCAGAGCCTCTGCTCCCTAACTTTTCTCATTTGACTTGGGGAGCTGAGCAGGTGAAAGGGGCTTGGTCAGGGTGAGGTCTTTCTCTCTCTCCAGCTGCAGAATGGGATACTAGCTGTTTCAGTTCCCTGAGATATGGAAATTTCTGCTCTACATCAATGGAATCTCTGCCATCTCAGGGCCATGGGACTGGTTGAATCTGTGTGAAGCACATTTTTGCTCTGCTCCTGTGCTTTGCTGAGAGTGAAAGGAGGGAGAGAGCAGCTGCCTCCAGCCCCTTGGCTCTCACACTGCACAAACAGTGATTCCATTTAGATAGTGCTCTTCCAGTCTGGAGAAGGGGCTTTTAGGCTGGGGCTTGTCTGGAGAGGTAGGATTGGGAGAGAGAGATGGATTGAGAAATCCCTGTGTTGCTGCAGAGAGCAGCTGGAGTCAAGCTGAGCAGAGGGGGCAGAGGTGGGGTTTCTACACGTATTGAAGCTGTACTGGTGCAGCATACATGGAGAAACTGATGTGGTGGACTGTCCTCACCACTAACTGGACTTACAGGATGGGGAAACTTTGGTCACTGAGTTGGGTCAGTGACTGGCAGAGGCCCAGTGCAGCAGCCACGAGCAGATCCTGGTGGATAAAAGCAAAACCACTGGGTCTGTCAAGTCAGAACCATGGGAAACTCCCCACATGCCCTGGCACACTCAGTATCAGGGTGACCTTGATGTGAGCCAATTATAAAGGCTGGAATTCTCACTTCAGGAAATATCTCTCATAGACACTGATAGGAGTTGGTGTTGCTGTTATAAACCCTAATGCAGAAAATGTTAGAATTTATAAAAAGTAGCTTTCTGGCTGATGTGGTGCAGCAAATTTGGCTCAGTGTAGTTATCAGCTTTCTGTAGCCAAACTTATTAGTGCCTGCCCCACGAAATCCAGTGTGGCTGGCTTAGAAATCCAGTGCTGCAAATCTCAAAGCACAAAATCTCTTTGGAAGAAGTTTTTGCATTAAAAATAGCTTTGCATATTGGCTGCTTGCCCATTTTCTTTCACAAAATCTAATCCTTTTCCTAGTTGCAGGAGGGAAAAGAGGAGATTTTCTTTTGGGGTAAATATTTTTTTTTTTTTAAGTAGGCTTCTATGTATGTATGCAGGACAGACTTTGTATAATCAAAAAGCTGTTTATTGGAGAGTTGGACAGTGAATTGTTCCCATGTTTCCTTCCATGTGATTGTTTGCTGTAGGGAAGAAATATCCCTACTGTGAAGGGTCTGCAGGATTAGACACCTTTTGAGTATCAGCTGCTTCCAGAATGGAATACAGCTGACAGGATAAGATAAATTAGTGCCAAGGAGATATTCTTCACTGGCAATTGCACGGGATGAGCAAACACTGGCTGGCTATGTTTCAGTATTAAGGGAAATACCCTGCATGGTGTATAAACATTCCAAGTCCTTTAAGCAGACCAGTAGCAATGCTTGAGGTGTGACTTACCAGCACTCCCCACACTGATGCAAGTGCCGTGTCTTGTTCCCAGCCCGTTCAGAACGGTACCAGCACCTGGATTCAGAGGAAGAGGAGGACACTAATGATGATGATCACGTGGAAATTCGGCAATTTTCCTCATGCTCGCCCAGGTTCAGCAAGGTAGGGACGTGCTAACTTGTTGAAAGAAAACAAGCTAGAGAGGAACACGGTTTCTTTGCTTTGTATGGGGCAGATTTTAATCATGTGGATGCTCTGTGGGGTCTCATGGTGTGTAGTTTTCACTGAGGACAGAAAACACTGCCTGAGTTGTTTGTTCTGTGGTAGTTTGTGGCCTGTTAGAAGGTAGGTACCAGAATAATTGGAGAATGATATTTTATATTTCTTAATGTTTCACAAATATGCAGGGCATTGTGTAGGTCTCTTCTGCATCTGATACAGTTTGATGTTTTTACCAATGACTTGGATGCTGGCATAGGGAGTATCCAAAACTTACTTGCTTTGAGCAGTGGCATTCTGAAAGGACCTTCCATAGGTGACAAGATGGTTTAGGGATAAAAATCGATTTGGAATTTGGAATAAGGGTCTAAAAGCAAAGGGGTGAGAACATCAGTGAAGTTTACATCACTCATTGTCTCAAATACAGCCTGAGGAACAAAAGGCAATGTGATGACAATTTCAAAGAGAAGGCTCTCAGAACATAGTCCTTCATGAGTTAGATGCGCCAAATTACTGAAACAATAATTTTCCGTACCGGGCTTACCAGTAGGAAGGCCATTCATTGGGGCATTCTGGTCTGTACTGGGCAATGTTCTTGAAAATGAACGTGGACCATTGAAAGGGAGTCCAGAGGAAAGCAGCAAGAATGGCCTGAGTTCTACAAAACATAAAACCTCTGGTGTTTTCAAATGCATAACTAGAAGGAAAGAACTACGTTGGTCTCCCTGATAAAATATAATATGTTTGGGAGGGGCAGAAGGGAGAAGAAATGCTGTTTTGAGGCAGCCACTTAATGAATTGTATTTCCCTCTTAGTGAGATGAGGGTGGGAATTTTACTCAGGAGCTCTGAAAGGTATTTTGGTTTTTCACAAGAGTTCCTCCAGTTTTCCACTGCTGAAGTCAGCTTTTAAGGACCAGTTTGTTCTTTGTCCTCAACCAAGCTACAGTGGTTTAAATAACAGTTACTCTTAATTTTATGGAGTTGCTCCTAATTTGCATCACTAAAAGTATGTTTAAAATTGGACCTGAGGATTAGTTGGTGTTTTGAAAAAGTTCTCATGAGTACGTAAGAGTTTCTTTTCTCTACCTTTTCTCACCATGAGTATTACTCATTTGTTAGACTGAAGCTTTTCTTTAGGGTTCAATGTTTCTGCCACAAAGAGAGAAAGTTCACTTTTAATGAATTTATTTTAAGACCTGGAAAATTATACAGCATTTGTAATGTGGGAGGCATAAAAGGCTCATTATATTTTGAAATTCTTGTCTGACAATTCAGCCATATGATTTATTAATAGTTATCTTGTTGATGCTCTGAATTTTTAATAACATTATTTTCATTAATCTCTTCTTATGTAAATTAGGTCCACAGTCAAGTGTAGTTTTAAAAGGATGGATTTTTTTGCTTAATCATTTAATTATTTAAAGACGGCTGTAAAACCAAGAAAGGCACTTTCATTAAGCTGTCAGCATTATAGTAGATTCCTTGAGGAGGGCAGGACTTTTTTGTTCTGAAATAAGCTTGGGGCAATGCTGATAGACTGATAATGAAATGGGGTCATGAGCATGATGCCTATCACTGAAGTGAATTTGTGTAGTAAGATTTCAAGATCCAGATGCCAGCCCTCAAGAGTTGTGCAGCTGTCTTTAGCATTAGCTCCTCATAGATTTAAAAATCGTTAAAACCAAAAATCAAAGTAATTTCATGAAGTTTGTCAGTATTTCTGTTGAGTTTTCAAAGGAGGGGCATTGGGTGCTGTTGTGGAATAGCATTATAGTGTTTCTGAGGCTGGGCCTTTTTCCTTTCCTCCCTGGCACACCTTGAGCATGTCACACCTGTACTGTGTTACTTGGTCAAAGAACATTACCAAATTCAGGCTTTCAGGGGGGATTTTCAAGAGGAAATTTTTCCCCTTGCTCATAAAAGGCCCCTGGGTTGGTTTTCCCTGCACAGAAGGATCTTTTGCTGCACACAGGTGTACAGCAGCATGGAGCGACTTTCCATCCACGAGGAGAGGAAGACTCCACCACCAACCAAGCGCAGCCTGAGCGAGGAGAAGGATGATCGGCTGGACAGCCTGGGGGGCTTGAAGAGCCGGGACCGCAGCTGGGTCATTGGGTCTCCTGAAATGTGAGTTCTGTGCAACTGAGTCTTCTGTTCTCCCAAGAAAGACCAGCCAAAACTTTCTATGACCAGTGTTTGGTGAGGAGAGCTTCTTGTGTTGTATTTCCACGGGAGAAGCCTTGAATAGCTAAAAGTAAATGTGTAGAAACTATACGGTCCTTAAATCTATCTAGTTAAGTACTAACATCTTCTAAATCTGTAGCAAATACTTTTAATTAATTTAAAGGTATTCTAACCTTAAGGGCAGACTTTGTGTGTTACGTCAGACATACCCACATCAGTTTTTTTCTTAAATGAATGCAAATTCTGGTGTTGCCAGACTTTGACCCTTTGTTGGAAAGTAGAGAAATCGTTAGGAAAGTTCAAAGTTTCAAAAGTTCAGAATAGGCCTGAAAAATCTTGTGCTCTAATAAAAAATGTCAGTAAAATATATATGAATACCCACAATTTGGGTACCTGCCATGTTTCTGGCATTACTGAAAACTTACTTTATAAAAGGGATGTCTCTCATTTTGTGCAACCCCTGTAAAACCTTTACACTAATGTTTGGCATTAGAAAGAGCATAAAATGTGGCTCTGACCTAGTCTGTATGACTCCCTTAAAAATGTTTTACAGATTGCACTCATAACTGAGGTGCACTTCATTTTGCAATAGGCCTTCCTGGCTTCTAATTTAGAGCAACTTCGAAAGAAAAATTCAACTAATTCCAAAAGGAGTGTGCATTTCGCAATTGTGATTTTTTAAAATAATATTTATGATTATGTCCATTGTACTGTATTTTTCTTTGGGTTTATCCCTTCCTTTCCTAGAAGCCTAATAGCTGGAAATCTTAACTCAGATGATGCCCCAAGTCTTTGTTGTTTTAACTCCCACCGTTGTAGCTCGGCCACCAAACTTCACCACCAATCGGTTTCAGGCGCGTGAGCCGTGTCCGTGCCCTGTTTCCACCCTTGCGAGCTCATCCCGCCCTGACTCACGGGGGCCCTGTCTGGTTCTGCCCGCAGCCTGCGCAAGCGCCTGTCCATGTCCGAGTCCTCGCACACGGAGAGCGACTCCAGCCCGCCGCTGACGGTGCGGCGCCGCTGCTCGGGGCTGCTGGACATGCCGCGCTTCGCCATCTCCGCCGAGGACGAGGGGGCCGCCCTCAAACGGCCCCAGTCCGAGGGGATGCTGCTGTCCACGGTGCAGGCACGGGAGGGGCTGCCCGTGCCCATTCCAGAGCAGCCTGTGGAGCACGAGCTGCAGCTGGAAGGGGATGCTGGAGCCACCACCCCCTCCACGGCCGCCGGCAGCGCCTCGGCGCTGACAGGTACGTGCTTGGTCTGGGGGTGTCCTGCTCCCCAAGGAGGCCGTGTTACCTTGCAGAGATGAGCTCTGTAAAGCTGGCTCTGGGTGTCAGGGGATGTGAGTGCCTCGTGTTAAGTAGATGTTTTAGTGGAGTTTTGTGGATGTGCTTGCCTTTGAAATAATGCCAGTGGTTTCATCTCCTCAAAATTGCGTCTTAGATTCCAGTCCTGTCACTTCAAATTGATTTAGGTCTTCTCATGCTTGAGATTCATATGATCTATGCCTGCTTGCAACCACTGGGTGCCTACCTGAGACAGCATTAATTTAAGCATTAATCAGAACAGATCACTGCTGAGTTGGAGCTGGAAAACGTGGGTGTCAGTCACACCAACTTGCCATACCCTGCTTCCTGTGGTTTTGCTCATCCCAACAGTTTGGAGAGATTTGAAATATGCTGGGGAAGTGGGGTTTGTGTCAGGGACATGCTATTTATTTTAACAGCCAATACACCAAAGTTCATTCGGTTGCAGTCTCAGAAAAGTGCAGCCTAAATTTAGTAGAGTGGCTCTTAGAAGTCAGTGTTTGATTTCTCAGCAACTTTGACTGTCCTGGGCCTTTCCTCCAGCTCTGGGCTGAGCTGAACTTTCCTGTGGTGATGCCCTGGGCTGCTGCAGTGCAGGACTGAGCTCTGGGTGCTGGAGTGTTCCCAGCTCCTGCCCCTTTCAGGGCACTGGGAAGACAAGGGGGTGAAGCTGTCTGTTCTGAGAACAGAGGAGGCCAGAGCTGGGAACTGCTGCAAACTAGTAAAGAGGAGGGAAAAAAGGAAGTTTGGAACAATGGAAGAAAGAGGGGAAGTTGAAATGAAGGTTGGCAAAAGAAAAATTGAGAAATAAGGCATAATTAGGGGAAGGACTAGATTGTAGGGTTGAATAACAAGGACTAACTGGGTAAGAAAATAAGGAACAAGTTGCTGGGACAAACTGGGAGCAAGCAGGCAAAGCAATTGTGATGCATTGAGAATGGAGAGGAAAGGAGTACTGAGGAAGTAGTCAGAATGACAGCAAGAATGGGCAAGGTGGAGGGCACTGGGCAGATGTGATGGGGGACTGATAGCAGAAGGTGGAAATGCCCTAGAAGAAATTTGCCTCCAGAGTAAAGCCAAGGATTCCCACATCTTATTATTCCTCTTCTGCAATCCAGTCAGTGAAATTCCTTCAAAATTGTCCCATTCCCCTTCATTGCCCATGCTCCCTGAAGAGGCCTGGTGCTGCCATCATGTAAAGAAGAGGTGCAAGGGTAAAGGAAGGAAGCTGCCTCATACTTGCTTGGCATAGGTGCCTTAAGTGAAACCTTGGGCTCTCAGTTTCATGCTAAGAGCCTAGAAACATGCTATTAAAAATGGCAAGAACACTTCCATTACTAATTCAAGTATCTGCAATGTGAGATTGGCAAAAATGAAGTTCTCCTGGGCAGCCTGCTCCCCTGAGCTCAATACATTAGAGCAGTCTTTGATCTCATGCATGGAATCTAGGGATACCAGTGCTTCAGTGTCCTCAAGTCAGAGGCTTGAAAGGAGTTTAGTTCCTGTCACTGTCTCAGACTGCTCCTCTAATTTATATGGCACCTTTTCCCATGCAGCCTCCAAATCTGGGTTCCTCATTGTCTGGGAGCCTGATTTGAAACTCTGTGCCTCTTAAATGTTGAACAAGCATCTGGTCCTGAGGTCTATGGGAATAGAGCTTCGAATTTTTATTTTCATGATACTTCCTGCTTCACTTAGTATGCAGAGCAGTGCTGCCCACTTAAATAACGATGATCAATGTTTTGTTCTGTCCTCATTGTTCAAAATGTGGCCCTTAGGCTTTATTTATTGCATGCTGCTTAAAATTTGCTTTTGAAGACAGAATGATTAATTTCCCTTGTGGAGTTGCTGTGATGCTCACCACTTTCATTTCTAAGCACCTTGTAAATTCTAATTACTGTATTTTCATAGTGCCCCTTTAAGGTATCACATGGGGGACTGAGGCACTGGCCTTGAGCACAGGACCCCCAGCCCCCAGCATCTGCTGTTGTTACGTGCCCAGCCTGATCTTCAAGATTACTTTGCATTTTATAGATAATTGTAGCAGGTTAAGTAATTCAAGACTAAATTGCAACTGTGCACAGAAGGGGGCAAATTAAGGTTGTCTTTGCAATCCACATTTTCACTTTCCCTGACTTGAGTACCTCAGTATTCTCTTAAAGTGGATTTTTTATGTGCAACTCCAGTAGAACCTGGCTCTTCTATTACAGGCAGTTTTAACTTAAAGATTGACAGTTCTTGCTGGTTGTAAAAACGCAGCACTTTCTATAAGCCCGTTTCCATCTGTGAACGATCCCATTGAAATGGTGTGCAGAAGTGCACCACAGCTTTAGGATTCATGGAACTGCCACTGAGCAATGTGATTTCATTAGCGAGCTTTTCCACAGAATAGAAGCTGCTAATTTTCTGTGTTCGGAATAACACCATTTCTGTAAATAAAAATTCAAGCCCTGGGGTTTCTTCTTAGGAAAATTTACTCTTGGACTTCATGTAAACATGACTTTGATTTAATGTATTTTGCCTGTAGGGGAATAGACTGTTAGGAATTCCCTGTGGTTCTAATCTGTTTTAATTTAAACTGTAGCTGGGAGCACTGCAGATTTCTCTGATCCACGAGCTCGCAGTAATAGCAATGAAGGCCCAGACTTTACCACTCCAAAAGCCATCAGCGATTTGGCAGTGCGGCGGGCACGACACAGGTTGCTCTCTGGGGAATCAGGGGAGAAACGTACCTCGAGACCTGTCAATAAAGTGATTAAATCAGCATCCGCTACTGCCTTGTCTCTCCTGATTCCCTCAGGTAAGAAATGCCTTGAGTGAGGCATTGTCAGAATCTGCAAGCACTAAACAAAAGGTCTGCAGACAGATCCTCCCCCTTGGCTCTCCTGGAATAATGCCTTGGCTGGCAGGAGGGGAGAGAGCTAACTTTTACAATCGGTTTAATATTTCCTGCTCGCAGGTTGATGAGCACTGCTGTGCCACAGATAGGAATGTTGTGTGTGTGGTCTGACTGCAGCTTCTGCAAATGGCAGCTGGGCCCTGTTCTTCCCCTGGTTTTGTTTAAATTGACTCCTAGCTGGTCTCCAGACAATGGTGCAGCAAGGAGGTGTAGAGACACAAAATGATTTTAACCCTCAAAGTGCTGTTTTTTGGGGTCACATGCTAACTGCGGTGCTGTTTGGGAATGAAATGGGTCAGGTGCATTTATGCACCAGGAAGTTTCAGAAACTCCAGATAACTCGGTTGAGATTGAGTGCTCAAGAATGTGTAAGTAACTCACTAAGTGAACGCTGAACTGCTGAACTTGGCCCAGCTCTGTGTACAAGCAAAACCAGACCTTTACAATTCCCAGTGCCAGGTGATAACTCCTAGAGAGGAGCTGAGCCATTCTGAGCTGTGACAGACTGGTTCAGCAGAAGGAGCTTCTCCCCCGAGGAATTTTGTCCCTTTCCAGAGGATAAGACCATGCTGTATTTCCAGGGCTGTGCCTGTTCCTGCCCAGCTGGGAGCAGGGAATGCAGCTGGGCCATGAGCAATGCCCACCTGTTCCTCCCAGCAGTGAGCTGGGGGCAGGAATGCACCTGCTCCTGACAGCCTTGTGGTGATGCACATCACATTTCTTGTGCTTTGGGCGTTGGTTGCTTTTTGAACTACAGACTCCCTCATGAAAACCTCTAAAATGTGTATTTAATCATCCAGCAAAGGTTTCTCCAGAGCTACTCACATCTGCCAGGTAAATATGTGCTGGGCAATTCAGCAGGTGTTTCTTAATGGACTAGAGATTACCTTCTCCAGCTGCATTTAGTATTCCTGTTCTTTGGGTTTGTTTTACTGATGTTGACCAGCTTCACTTTAAAATGAGAGTTCTGTATTTGCTTTGTACTTTAAAAAGTGAATGTTATTCCACCCGCAAGCAAGTCAGGTATTTTATCTGACAGCTCAGCCCATGGCTTGTCATTTGGGAAACTCACTCAAAAGTAACTTGTGATGTTGCTTTTCAGTAGCAAAGTCCCTGCAGCAGGTAATATTTTAGATATTTTTGCCCCTGTGAATTTAGAACACTACCAAAACTGCCTAGATGTAATTGTTGTCTGATCACCTACTCATTCCTTTTGTGTTAATACTAACTGATTTGGATTTATCTCAGCACCAATGTGTAACTTGCACTGAGATCTAGAGGCATCTGGTCTTCTGGAGGAGGATAATAGATGATAACCTGGGAATGGAGTGTTGCAGGATTGTGCCTAGAGCAAATGCTCATGATGGGTTGTAAATCCTGGAAAGAGAAGTAGAGAACACTGTGACCCAACCATGATTCTGTATAAGAAGCGCACTAAATGTACACCTCCAAATGTGTCTTTTTGGAAATTCTGCTATTTGTACTACAAAGCATGAATTAGTTGAAGCTGCAGACAGACACAGCTCTGGTGAAGGCCATCTGCTTTAAGACCATTAGAAGATACAGTTTCATAGCTGTTCTCTAACAAGAATTTTCTCTCTTTCGGAGCCCTGTTTTCCTAATTTTTGCCCACCTTTATGTCATCACTGTAGATCACCACACGTGTTCTCCATTGGCCAGTCCAATGTCACCTCATTCTCTCTCCTCCAACCCATCTTCGAGGGACTCCTCTCCCAGCCGCGACTTTTCTCCTGCTATCGCAAACCTGAAACCACCAATCATCATCCATCGGGCTGGAAAGAAATACGGTTTCACTCTGCGCGCCATTCGCGTCTATATGGGTGACAGTGATATCTACACTGTGCATCACATGGTCTGGGTAGGTCTCTGCTTTTCTGGAAACAGGACCCTCGGGGCCACAAATGCGTCTAGCCAAGGGTGTGGGGTTTAGCTTTACAGATTGTGTTTTGACACTTTGTTTTCTCTCTCCTTAATCACACCCAAAGTTGTCTTTTTGGTGGGGGGAATCCTAGATAAACAAGCAAACAAAAAAATAACAGCACTTTGGGTTTTCTGGTAGTTTTCAAGCCCATCACAGAACCACAGCAACCTTTCTTTCCTTCTTTTTTCCCTGGTTACATGAATCCACCTTCTTTCACCTGCAGCACATCCTTTAAAGCATGTTTCTGTGTACATACACTCTTTCTCTTTATTGGGGTTGTTGCATGAGGGCCCATTATAGCTAATTTATTCAGGCTTGTGTTAGTGATTATAACCTGCTTCTGATCAGTTCAGTCTGCTGGGGTTTTCCAAGCAGTCGCTTGGAATTGATTACAAGCCTTAAAGCATCACTGCTGCTATGCTGATTGCCATGGGATTTAGCTCTTGGCTTAGTTGTGAGCTGTGCTAAAAGGTCTGGTTTCCATGTCTGTATCACTTCCTTCCCACTGCTGCTGGTACTTGATCTCTGTGTTCCTTTTGTGTTAGTGTTGATGACTTCTAGGAATGATCCATTCCCTGAAGCAGTGTTGTTAGGATTGTGTAGGTAGGGAGAATGCAGTCAGGGTAAAGGTGATTCATTCTTTCCCTTGCCCTTCTGTGTTCATTAGATAATACAGACTTCTCACCCTTTGGTCCTTATTTAACACTCATTCTGAGAGAAGTAGTCTGAAACTGAATTTTTGCCTTGCCCCTCCCTTGCTTTTCTTGAAGAATGCTGAGTTTGCCAAGTTACTCATTTGGAATCTTTCCTGGCTAGAGGGAGAGATGTGCATTCCCTTGCACATCTGTCTCCTCATGGTGAAGGAGACTTACATTCCTGACCAGGGACAGGGGAAAGGCAGTGTGTTCACAGGGGAAAAGTCTGATGTTGGATAGGTTAGTAAAGGATGGAAACTAGAAAAAGAAGGTCTGTTTGAGATGAGATGCAATATAGGCACCTTAAACACATGGCAGAGTCTTCCTTAAAAGTCTGTTGACCACCTGGGCTTCCAGCATGTACATGGAAGGATGCTGGATTTGGGATGGCAAAGAAATTGAAAGAGACTGAATGTTTGTCTGGAAATCAAGAGCATCTGGGTAACATTCCTGAGTGCTGTAAAATTTTTGGAAGTGTGTTAAGCCTTTTGCTTTGGGAAGAGGTGGTCTCTAGATCAGCTTAACCATCCTGGCTGCCTTGAATTGGGATAAGACTGGCAGGATGCTGGGGAGGAGTGGAAGAGTGCAGGGTTTTGTGCTTGGCCGTGCCAGGGGTGATTTCTTTCCCCCTTCTCAGAAGCAGCTGGCTGTGGCAGAAAGTGACACAGATGGGCTTTGAGTCCCATCTGGGCCAGTGGCCTTGCACGTTCCCCTTCTCAAACCAGTCACCCCTTGTTGTTGGCAGCACGTGGAGGAAGGGGGTCCAGCAAACGAAGCAGGTCTGCGGGAAGGGGACCTGATCACCCACGTCAACGGGGAGCCGGTGCACGGGCTGGTGCACACCGAAGTGGTGGAGCTGATTCTGAAGGTAGGGGCTCAGCGCTGTTACATTTTGGAAAACATGAGCAGCTTGTTTAAAATGTATGTAATTGGCATTGTCTGAAACACACACAGCACCTGGTGATATTTAGGAGCAGCTTTGTACTGGTTGGTGTTGAAATTATCCAGTTAAATGACTTGTGTTTGATACCTCTCTGAGCAGAATCTGTTTACAGAAAAAAAACCCCAAAGTTCTGGACTGTTCCAAGAGACAGACATCTTTGGGATTGCAAATAGAGGAGCAGTCAGGATTATTATTTTTTTTACATGAATGAGACAAGCCATGCTCTGTGTTGCAGATTCATCATGATAGATGCCTGATATGCTCACATCTGCCATCAGTCAGAGCGCTGGGAATAGGATTGGTGACAGAATATCACTTTGTTCAAGTTTCCAAGTATTACAAGTATTAAATTGAGTCATTTGGGATCTCAATGGGAGAGGTCAGATGCTGTGTTCTGCCTGCTCTGGGAAGCTTTACCTACCAGCTGGGGTCTGAGCTAATCATTTGTGAAAGCCTGACTAACGAGGGCTCTCTCTCGGCAATTCCTTAATAAATGATAGGTGGAAATGCTGAGGGGAAAAATGGAGTTTGACAAAGGATTACAAAATGGCAGGCAGCAATAAACTAGCAGCCTACCTGCTTTGCCTGCAGATCTGCTGCAAATAACCATGTTTTAAGCAATGTCTCTTTGTCTTGTGTCTGACAGAGTGGAAATAAAGTGTCCATCTCCACCACACCATTTGAGAACACATCCATCAAAGTTGGTCCAGCTCGAAAAGCCAGTTACAAGTCCAAGATGGCTCGTAGGAACAAGAAGAGCAAAACAAAGGATGGTCAGGAAAGGTTTGTTTTGATGATTTTCTGTTAAAATTAAAGGGTAACCAAGATAATGTAAGAGATCCTTAGAGAGATCTTGTCAAATCCATTTTCAGATAATATATATAAGCAGGTATGTCCTTTAGTTCTTCCTTTCTTCCTTTTTTTTTTTCTCCTTTACTGTGACACAAAATTGACTGAAATATGCTAGTGAAGGTAAATAAATAATTTGGGCTTGTAAACACCTATTGAATGCTCTTCCCCAGTAAGAAGAAGAGTTCTCTGTTGAGGAAGATCACTAAACAAGCATCGCTGCTTCACACCAGCCGGAGTTTATCGTCCCTGAACCGGTCTCTGTCATCTGGAGAAAGTGTGCCTGGCTCTCCAACTCACAACCTGTCTCCTCGGTCACCAACCCAGAGCTACAGATCCACTCCAGAGTCTGTACACTCAGGTAAAAAAAAGAGACGTGAAACAAAACAAAACCAAGCCAAAAAATCCAGTCAAACAAGAAAAGAAAATACTGGAGGAGACTTTTGCTGATTGATTAATTTTGGAAATAAAATACACAGCAGCAGGTAGCAGGTCTCATTGTGAAGCAAGTGACAGCGGTGATGTCGATTACCTTAAGGATGGATGTGTTCTTGTTCATTGATTCATTTGAAAATGAAAATCCATACATCCTTTTAAGAATGCACTTGCTGAACTACAGCATCCTTCCACTTTGATGAAAATGTGTGTTGTTAGTCGCAATCTTTTCATAGCAGTTTGACACATTTTCTGTGTTCAGAGAAAAGAAATCAAAACACTGTGGCAAAGTCATATTTGAAAATTGAATCAGCTGCTGGAATAAAGAGATTTGCATCCAGAGAATAGCAATGAAACACGTGGTTTGTCTGATCAAAGGGATTTTTTTCCAGAAAAGTGTTCTCATAGCTGAGTGTTTCTTACTGGTCTCTGGTGTTGGGTGCTAATGATGAGAATTTCCATCAGAAGCCTAGCAATGTTGCCTTCAATATCACTGCTGTGCTTTGGAGTAACATGGCATTGTGTCTTGACTTATTTTCAATAACTTGTTTTAATGGCCAAATATGTATTAATCTTCTCGGTATGTTTTTCTTTGTTCTTTTTTTTTTTTTCTTTTAAGTTGGTGGCAATTCTTCTCAGAGCAGCTCTCCCAGTTCCAGTGTTCCCAATTCTCCAGCCAGCTCTGGACACATCCGACCCAGCTCTCTGCATGGCCTAGCACCAAAGCTGCAGAGGCAGTACAGATCTCCAAGGCGTAAATCTGCAGGAAACATCCCTCTGTCTCCCCTGGCTCACACTCCATCACCAACCCCGCAGTCCACCTCGCCACAGCGCTCCCCATCTCCTTTGCCAGGACACTCAATTGGCAGCTCCAGTATTATCCAGTCTTTCCCAGTAAAACTACACTCCTCTCCACCACTGGTGAGACAGATTTCGCGCCCCAAAAGTGCCGAGCCCCCTCGGTCTCCTTTGCTGAAGAGAGTGCAGTCGGCCGAGAAACTGGCTGCCTCTCTGTCCTCCTCTGAGAAGAAGCTGGGCTCCTCACGGAAGCATAGCTTGGATATCTCCCACTCTGAGTTCAAGAAGGAGATGTTACAGCGGGATCCCAGCCTCCAGAGCTTACAGGAATCTGCCAACGAAACGACGGGCGGCAAACTCGGGCTGGCAGAAAAAGGGATGCTGCAGAAGCCGGGCTCACGGAAGCTGGGAGCCATTCGGCAGGACAGGGTGGAGAGGAGGGAGTCCCTGCAAAAGCAGGAGGCCATCAGGGAAGTAGATTCTTCTGAAGATGAAACAGATGATGGTTCGGAAGATAGTCAGGATGGGAGAAGGCTGGACAAGCCCCGTGGCAGTGGAGACCAAGGCTCCGATTCTTTTAATGAGGATAATAAGTTTTCATCTAAATTGGAAAGCAAGGATAGTATTGAAGATGATGCCTTTCTACCTGAAGATCCAAAAGGTACAGAAGATTTGCAGAAGGGAAATATTCAACAAGCAAAGCCTGTTTCAGAGCCGCTGCAAATCAGTGTGCACCCCTCCCCACCAGAGCTCCCCTCAAGAACTTCTCCAGAAAAACTAGCTAATTCAGAAAAGCCATTCCTAAAATCAGAAACAACTGCAAAGGAGCATAAATTGCCGGAAAACAAAACTTTGGAGTGTTTTAGTCCAAAAGACAGGTCTTCTGAAGCAATCAAAGATCTTGGGAGAACTCCAGGTACTCAGAAACCAGTAGATCTCACAGAACATATGCAGTGCCCATCTATCAAACTCTTGGAACTTGAAGAAGGTGATTCTTCTGGGGCCTCCTGTGGTAAACTTGACTTGAAAGAGCCTGTGCTAACAGAAAGCAGTCAGAAAAATCAGGATTCCAAACCTCTGCTGGCACTTTCCTCATGGTGCCCAGCAAACACAAGCACTCCTGTTACAGTGAGCCCCCCAGACCGCGGTGAGAAAGGTCACAAGGAGACACCTCAGCCTGTGGAACAGCACAGCTCCTCATTTCTGTCTCCTGGAAGCACCAGTGAAACATCCCAAAGAAGTCCTAGCCCCGACAAGCAGCAGCCCAGCTCATCCCAGGCAGAGGGTGCTTTGACCTCCAGCAAAACCAGCCCAGCAGGACCCGTGTCCTCCCCACTCGTCATCCCCGGTGCCATCGAGCGCGCGCTCTCCGTGTCCCAGTTAGTGCCCCTGGCCCAGAGCGTGTTGGGCCCTCTGAAGCTCAGCCTGTCTGGGTCTGGAGAGGTGGAAACGAGAAAGGATTTGGGTGCCTCCTGTAAAGAGGAGAGAGATTTGAAACAAAAAAGGCAGGAAATTTCACAAGCAGGAGAATGTCAAGAGAAAGCCAAACCCTCTAGCACGGATGGTCTGACCATGAGGAGTGGGTCCTGTGCAGAGTCCTTACACCCAGCAAAGCCCTGGGAGGCAGTGTGTCCCGTGGGGGCCAAAAAGGAGGCAGCGTGTCCTGTGGTGGTCAAAAAGGAGGCACTTTTTTGCAGTGCTAAAGCATCTGAGGCGTTGGCAGAGAGCTGCAAAACCACTCCGTCAAAAGAGCTGTCTCATGCTCTTGGACAAGCAGCTCTGAGAGCCTCTCCTCTGCCAGATGGCAGCACGAGGCCCTGTAAAGAAGGGACTCTGGCACAAGCAAAAAGCAAAGAGGTTGGAAATCAGTTGAAAATACAAGACTTTCCCCTGTCACATGATGATGCTGTAAAGAAAACATAGCAGCATCGCTGGTACTCATGGACTGGAGCGTTCTACATTCAAAATAGAGACTGCATGTTTGAATTTTGTAATATACACTAATATAAAATAGAACTTGTGTACATCTATTTTTGGGAGGGTTTTTTTCATACTGTTTTTTGTGTTTTTTCATCCTTGCTATTCTATTTTTGTACACAGTAGTGCTTGCTGTTTGAGGTCTCTTTAGAACAGGGTATCTTTAAAGCAGGGCTTAAGAAACACTTTGATTTCATTTTTTATTCCCTTCCACACCTTTTATTTTGCCTGAGTTTAGGGCCTGATGTGCTCTTCCCTCTAATTCTGCATTTATTTGAGATCCCAAAAATTCTGTGTGCAAAAAAGGCAGCTTGTTTTTAAATTTCTGTTTTTCAGCATTCTCTTTGAAATTCCATTGAAATTCACAAATGTCAAGTTTTTGCTCCAGTTTTACAATCTGATGTCCCTTGACAAGAATAAGAGCCTGCCCTCTTGTCTGCAAGAACTACAGACCCTCTTTGGTGCGAGTAAAACCTCTTTGTCACCATGTGTCTTCACAGTCCTGTGTCCTTAGAGGATGTGGAGACAAAGGACTTGGCTGGAGAGACTGGGCAGAGAGAGATCCCTGTCTTCTCTTTAAAACAAGTAGGAGTATTTTTCAATGGAATTATCAGAAAGAGAAATCTCCTATCCATAAGCTGGCTTTTTGGGGATTGTTTTTACTTATCTGTATGGGACACGTGGCAACTTTTCCCTCTGTTTTTAAGATTTTAGTGATGTTTTATCTTCCTTTCTCTGGCTTCAGTTCATAACTTGCCCTGCCTCAGAGTAAGTGACCCCAGGAAAGGGGTACCTGTAGGTTGGTTTTAAAGTAGAAAAATTTGTAGTTGCGTATTCTCCACTGTGTCTGGCAAAGTTATCTAAATGAAAAACGACATTTGGAGACTTCTCCTTCTCTTGGTGAGTCTAAATAGGTAGGGATTTTAAAGTGTCCCTTAACATTTCTAAATTAGGGCTTGGGAAACTTGCTGAGTTTTCTGAATCTGCCCGTTTTAAAAACAAACCTATGAAGAGTTCAGACTCCTCGAGTTCTATGGTCAAGCTGCAAGCAGACTTCAAAACACATGTGATATTTTCAGATTTCAGCTTTAATAGCTAGATCATTTCCACTGCTGAGGTCACTTTGCATTAAAAGCTTACTCTCTGCTTTGTTTAGACATCGCTTTGCTCTAAGTGTGACCGACTCTGGGTGACAGTGCTCCTTGCTGAGGATTAAACCAATAATAATGCACCAATAAATGTGTCGAGTGGTGATACCTGTAGCACTGTAAGCCATTTCTTCATCCAATTAAAGGTTCCTCTCAATGAACACTCCCTTCATTTGTCCCAGATTGTGCTCAGCTTGTATCCTAGTCTTGTCTGAGTGGATCTCCCTGTGGATCACCCACGAGGGATAGTTCCCTGCTCACTGGCTTTTGCTGTTAGAAGCAGAATGACTGTGCAACAGTATTCCAGGCTAAAACCCATCTCTGTTGGTCTGATTTCCTTACACTGCTGCTTCCTTCACTGTCTTGGCTTTCTCTGAACTTGAAGTTTTGATTCGCTTCCCCTGAATGCAAATATGTTTATTATATAGGAATATATTTTCTCCCTCTCTTTCAATCTGATTTCAGTACAACCCACAACTCGAAAAAATATTTGGAATCTCACCCTGTTTCTTTCTGTGTAGCAGTTGATTCTCCCCATTATATACTTGATTTTGGCTGCTTGGATTTCATTTCTGGACCAAGTTTTGGTTTGGTTTGAGCTTTTTTTTTTTTTTTTAACATGTTTAAATGAGTGTTTACTGCGTGTGTCAGTGTGAACATGTATGGTGTTGCTACTACACTAACCAAAGCCTCAGCGCTCCCGGGTAACACCTTAATAAACCTAGCTGTGGTGGTACTGAGAGCAGAGCCTGCTGTGCTGTCTCTCTGCTCTTTTCCGTGGAATTCATAGGCTGCTCGTATACACTTGGTTTGCAATTACAAACCACAGTATTTCCACTGCCTTGTCAGGGTCCTGGCTGTCTCCAGCCTCTCCAAGTGCTCTTGGTGGTGAGCGTCATTCAGTGCTGATTTAGAGCAATAGCAAGTAAGGAACAGACTTGGCAGGATCTGGTACTTATCTGGCTGGTTTTCTCCCTGATGGGTTGATCTACTAAAAAACTGTTGAGAAACAGCGCAGGATATTATGGCATGGACAGGAATAGTGAAAAGTGGATTTGGCATCCTGAGTCTGTGGTAATTACAAAGACAAGCCTCCTTGACAAGCTGATCTCCTGAGAGCGCCTGACCTTGGCGAGATGGAAGTGTCTGTGTAAATTAAGGAGTTGTGTGAGGACGTGGTCTGACCTGGCTGTTCCCTGGGTGGCAGGTCCCCCTTTTCCTTCTGTGTTTAAAAAACCTGAGGAGAAGACTGAGCCCTGCTGGTAGGAGGTGAGCACGGGGTGTGAGCCAGGCTGGGTAACTTGGTTCATGCCCCACGGGCAGGGAGGACCCTGTGATGGTACCAGCTGTAAGCTGCTGACTCCCTGCCTTTGCAGCCACTGCTTCCCATGCTGAATTGCAGAATTGTCCTTTCCTAGGCATAAAAGGAGGAGTGAAAACCTTTGCTATGTCACAGCTTTAGCTGCTTTTGCCTGTGTTGGCCAAAGAAAAGGTGAGGTATGTGTTTCATTGCCTCTTTTGTAGCTATGGTACAGAGAGTGGTCAGTGCAATTAAAAATCCCTGGTTTTTTGGAAGCCAAAGCCAAACAGTGTTGCCAGGAAAGCATTCTAGTAAAGCCCTGTATTCCCTGCTCTTGGTCAGTCCTGCAGTTTCCCTCAGTGTGCCAGGTGCCCCATCATCCCTGTTCTACCTGCTGTCAAATTTACATGGCGCACTTTAGCAAAAAGTTTGGGCAAAACGACTTTTTCTATAAATTTTGATAATAAGCCAGGTAGATACACCAAGACTTATTCCTTGCTCTGCTATAAATTCCTTAAATACTTTCTCAAAAAAAAAAAAAGCTTGCAAAATGTGTTGGGAAGGAACAGGATGTTGGAAAAGCTGAGGGGCACGAGTGTGTTCCCGGTGCCGACTCGGACCCACGGTGCCCGAGGGAAGCTCCAGCCAGCACAGCCCTTGGTCCCCATGGATAATCCCAAGTCAGGCAGGCCCAAGGTAGAAGTCACGAGCGTGAGGTGTGTGTTTGGTGAATGAGCCCTGCATGTCACCATCCAAATATGCTGCTTTCCTGCTTTGTTTCCCTCTTCCCTTCTGTCAGCTTGGATGTGTCTCCTGCTCCTCACCCGCGTTGGGATGGCAGTGCCTGAGCTGGTTCGGCCTCCGCAGCTCCTCTCTGCTCCCGCATCCAGCTGGCTCATCCCTGCCCTGTGCCTCAGTGTTATTTTTCCCTTTGTCTCTTACTGTTGCAAACTAAGAGAAATGGATGATATTTATTGTAAATATTAGACTTTAGTGTTGTACTGGCCACTCCTGGGTCCGAATGTTGGAGGCCTTTGGCTGCTGCTGTACTAAAGAGCGCTTGTGGGGGAAGGGGTAGGAGTGACCTGTGGGTTTGTTTGCCACACTTGCATTAAGGTGTGATTTGGAGTATTTTTTTTTGTTTTGTTTTGTTTTGTTTTTCTTCCGAAGAGGGGAGGATAAAGTCTTTCTCTGGTTTTCTCTTACTGGATGTGAAGGATAATTCTGTACTTCTAGTAGAAGATTTGACAGAAGTGTGTGTTTACGTTGTGTTCGATTACCATATCCAGGTGGCTGTGAGAGCACCTCCTGCGCTGGGCTCTGCCAAGCCGTGTCACTCAGCACTTAGCTAGATAAGAGAAAGTGTGGAATTTCTGTGTTTTTAGAAACTTGAACAATTGCCACATAATAGCGGTGCAATAATTTTTATTCATGTTGTACCTGCATGTCGATGTTCAAATCCTCCTCCAAAATAAATAATTTTTTTTTTTTACATAAATCCAAACTCGTGTTTGTCTCTTGGTTGGTCTCTCCTCAGTTTCCCATAGCGCTGGGGGTGGCTGTGCTCCCAACCAGCTGCTTGATGGGGCAGAAAATGGCCTGTGGAGTGTCTGGGTACAGGAGTAACTCTGCCAAGCTGTTTGGGATTTTCTGCTCCACAGGCCAGGTGTGTGGCTAAGCCAAAGCTTTCCACTCTGAAACTCAAGCCCAGAATTTACCATCCTCCACCAAGTCTGTAAGTTTATAGTGTTTTGTGTCCCTGCTAATGCAGGGTCCTGATGGTAAAAACATGTAAGGGGTAAAAGGGGTAAAAACCTGTCAGACATGAAACTTGGCTGAGCAAGATGAGGATGTGACTGGCCACAACTGCACACTGTGTCTGATGGGGTCAGGAATTAGATGCACAATAAAATCTGAAGGGCAAGGGCTTGGCATGGGCTTGGATTAGCCATGGGGCAAGAGCCAGCAGGTGCCACACGGCCCCTTTCTCACCCACTTATTTAGGCAGCCTTGATGCTGCACCACCCAAAACCTTTCCAGAAACAGATCTTTGCTTTTAACATTCGCAGGTGTGTGCCCTCCACATGGAAAAGCCTTCAAAGGCTATTCCTGTCCTTGGAAATAGAGCTGGGGAGACGTTCATGTCCGGGGGGATTGGACTAATCCTTATTCGCTGCTGCCAAGGATGCTCAAAATATCCCGTGTCTCCGTGCTCCAGAGAAGCTGCGGAGCAGGAATCGGGGGCGAAGCTCGGCTCCGTCCGCGGGAGATTTGCGGTGCCTCTGCCGGCAGCCGCTCGCCGGGCGTCATCGCTGAGTGCGCGATGAGAGAGACGCTCCTGCCCCGCCGAGCGGGACCGCGCGGCCCCGAGGGACGGGAGAGCAGCGAGGGCACCGCGGGGCCTCCCCTGGAATAACCCGCCTGGCTGCCATGGCAAAGGATCCCCGCTCCCGGCTCCCTGCGGGGCCCGGGCGTGGAGCAAGAGCTGGCCCTGGCCCCGCCCAAATCCAGAGCATCGTCTCCAGCAACGCAGGGCCTGAGGTGGGCGCATCGCCCTGGATGAGCAGAGTTTGGTGCAAAAGCTTTTCAAATTTCGTTTTCATGGAAACAGAGATATTTTTCTCCTTTTTTAAGGCTCGCTAGCTGGGGTTTGATTAGGGTTATTTTAATGTCCGCAGCCCTCCTGTAGAAGTTTTCCCAGACAGGAGTAAGTAACTCTCAGTCCACAACAGTTTATTCTTCCAGAAGATTAAGCCATAATAACTGAGGGTCATTTTTTTCCCCCCAAATGATGGCATGGAAGTGGCAGCCCAGTGCACTTCAGTGCCCGCTTGCCAGTGCTGAGATCTGACTCCTTCCCTCAGGATCAGAGGGTGTGGGTGAGGCTCTGGGGAAAGCCCCCCTGCCCACAGCCTGGCTGCCTGCAATTAACCTGGAATCTTGAAGGTGGGAACTGGGGGGAAAGCCAGAGCATCCTGCACAGGTGCCCTGTTGGTCAGAGCATGGTGCTGGTGGGTTTGATCCCTGTATGGGCCACTCCCTTAACAGCTGGACTCAGGGTCCTTGTGGATCCTTCCAACTCAGAACATTCTGTGATTCTGTAGACAGTCTGCCCAGAATGGAAGCCACAGCTGGAATTGCTGTTGGATGCACTGTGGTCTCGAGAGGAACCTCTGGCCCCTCAAGTGTTGCACCCCACGTTGCTGCCTGTTCCTGTGTGGATCCAGGTTGGGCACTGAGTGCAGGGGCTCTCTGGGGGGTGTGCAGGTGTCTGTGGCTCCACAGGGTTTAACTCTTCCTGTCTGCCTCTGCTCTGTGCAGCCTCATTCCCTGTGACCATGGAAGCACCCAGGGCTGGCCTGCAGCCACCCCCTCTCCAGCCTCCATCATGTGCCAGTGGGCTTTATGTTTTAAACGCTGATTAGGGCTGACCTCATATTTCAGAGCTTACTTCATAGTCACTAATGAGGGATTAGGAATGTTAAGCTAATTAGCAATCAGCAAACGAGGGCTCAGTCAGTCTTCTCAGCCTGACATGCTGTCAATGAACGAGTTATTTGATGATTATGGTAAACCTGCTCAAACGGGCTGCCTAATTCTGATGGGCAGCAGGGAGCCAGGGCGAGCTGCAGCCCAGGTGATGGGAGCCCACAGCCTCACACAGCCCTGGCCACTCTCCACACACTGGAGGGGGCAGGACACCTGGTCCTGCAGTCAAAGGATTTAAATAAGTAAAGAAATTGGGGTGGGTTTTTATTCCATCTCAGATTTGTTGAGTTATGGTCCAAACTTCCCAGCCTCACTGTTTTGGGAAAAGCTTTACCTGATGGGCCACCTAAGAAGAAATTTGGCCACCCCTGGATGTTGTTCAGCTCCAAAAATACCCTCAAACCAAACCTTCCCTGCTGAGAAGCCTCCTCCCAGGCCAGCCAGAGCAGCCTGGCTTTCAGCTGGATTTCAGCTCCCTGGATCATTTATTATCCCATTATTTTGATTTTCTCCCACACCCCACCCTCCACTCCATGAGGGAAGAAGGGCAGCCAGGAGGTGTGGTGGGATGGAGGGTGGGAGGGTTAGCAGAGACCTGATCAATATTTCACTCTGGAATGGGAAAAACTCCAAACCCCCAAATATAAAACCCCGGAGTGCTTGTGGGAATGAAGCAAAGGGGGAAATGAATGGGACCAATGGGCTGTGCTGGCCCAGGAGGGATGTAGGGATGCTGGGCACTGTCCTTCCTGCTGTTTCTCTGCTCTTTTCAGGATACTAAGGACCCAAGGAAGCTCCACACCTGCAGATGGCCCATGTGGACAGGGTGCTCAGCCATGAGCCAGGGACACACACAGCTGTGCTGAGGGGCAGGACTGGAGAGAAAGAAGGTATGGGAACCAGTGGCATTGCTGCCAGGCCAGTGCCACTGCAGAGGGATGGGTCTCTGAGAATGAGGCACAGCTCTGCCCTGGGCACAGCTGGGCTTTTTGCTGGGTGATTCCAAAAAGGGCCATTTCCATCTCCTGGGTGTGGGAGTGTGGGTGGTGGCAAAAGCTGGATGGATCCGGGGCAAGGACTGAGCAGGGATGCTCTATTGCCCCCTGAAACCCATTTGCCTGCCTTTCTAGGGAGGGGGGGAAGCTTTCTCTTCCTTTGCAGCCACTTTGGACAGAGGTTTCTTCCCCCCAGGGGCTCAGTGTCGGCCAGGACATGCGGCTGTGACCTCCTTGCTGCTGGGGCTGGATCCACCCTGCCTCGCGTCCGTGCCCTTCCCCATGTGCCACCCCAGCCTGGCAGACTGGGAGCTAAAAATAAGCGAAATGCAGAGGATAACCGGGTGCCTAAATATATCCCTTCTTTAATTAGCAGCAGGCGACCGCCTCGCAGTCACGTCCGTCTGCCCGCTAATCCCGCTGAGCTGCCCCGCGTCACGGGGCTCCCCCGAAGCGCTCTCGTGAGCCCGGGCACGGAGCATCCTCGCCGGCTTATGGCCACTGACCCTGCGGGGATGGCCCTGCATGGGAGGGTGACACGGCACAGGGGCTAGAGCACAGCCAGGAGGGTCAGGGTGAGGCGGGGGCACCGTCCTGCGGGTGCTGAGCTGGGCGAGATGGGTGCGGCAGGAACGGTGGTGCCCTGGGCTGGAATCGCTCTGGCAGTGGGAAGCTCTCCCACGGCGCTGCCTGGAGCTGCTCTGGGCAGGGCCTCGGTGGGGTCAGGCTGGGAGAGCTCCCTCCTCCCCCGGCTCTCACCGGGAACATCCCTGACTCTCCCTGGCCTCACCCGAGGCGCTGGGTCAGGCAGGATTTAACCCAGCTCAGCGAGGGACAGCCTCCATGGCACCTCCACACTTTGGAGACACCGACCCAAACCTCGGCACGGGAGGAAAGCACCCTTCCCCCAGCGTGGGGCTGGCCCCCATCAGCTGCTTTGGGGCTCCCCTGGGGCTCTGGGGTGGCTGCTCCCCTTCCCAGCCACGCTGCTGGTACAGCGGGCTCTCCAGCTGAATTCCCACTGGGAAGGGGGGGGACCCGCAGGTGCTCCCCTGGAAAGCCAAGAGCTGCCAGCAGCGGGCAGGAGCAGGGTTTGGCCGGCGTCCCTGTGCACAGACAGTGATGGATTCCAGACGGCCCCGGGGCGCACAGGGCTCACCGCAGCGTTCCTTCGGCAGCTGGGCTGCGAGAGGGCCTGGTCCAAAGGCAACATCCGTCAGAAGGCGGTGCCGGGACCAGGAGGAGAAGGATGAGGAGCAAGAGGAGAAGGAGGAAGAGGAGGGGGATGGGTTTATTCCCTTGGCTGCCACAGTGACCTCTCAGGGCTGACTCAGTTTCTCCATCCCATCTGTCTCCTCCCAACCCTGCATGGAAGGCTGGCAGCAGCAAAGGCATGTTTCCAACTGCCTAAAAATATTTGGGATGTGGGCAGTGGGCAGAAGAGGCTCGGCCTGCCCTGCCAGGGGTGTCAGGTGTGCCCCACACTGTGAACAGGCTCGTGGGGAAACATTCCCTGTGCTGCAGGAGGGGAGAGCCCCGGGCTGGGCACGGCTTCAGCTGGGCAAGGTGGGCTGGTGCATCCCCTCCCTCTGCATTTGGGGTGGGGAGCAGGCTTCAGACAGGTGACACAAGAACTGCTTGGAAGCCAGCAGGTTTGGGGGCTGCTCAGGGGGAAAGATGCTTGTCCCCATCACCTGGGGAGTCTGAAAGACCACCTGAGCATTCAAGCCAGTGAGTCCCCTGGAAAGGACGTGCTTTGGGAGGAAGGTACACAGCTGTGGAGCTGGTTCAGTTTCCCATCCTGAGTGAGGCTGGGATTTATCAGATGTGTTCAGAAAACAACCTCTGAACTGAAAGTGATGGTGATGAACACTTGTGCCTCCAGTGAATCCTGGAGGAGGAATTTTTCTCCCTCTAAAGACAGGTGAAAGGGCTGTGCAGTGTCTGCATCTTGCTCCCAGCAGAAGGTTTCTCTTCCCAGAGGGGCAAGAAAATTCTCCTAGAAATCGTAGACACACACAAAAATTATGCCATGAAGTAGGAAGGAAAAATATTAAAGAGCAACACAAAGCAGGAAAGGAAAAACGCCAAGAACCCGCCCTGTGCCCAGGATCAAAGCTGGGAGCCGTTTGGGAGCCCTTGGACAGGAATATTCCCTGGCTCCTCTGGCCAAGCCACTGCTGTGAAAGGCTGCTTTGTTCCTGAGGCCTCAGCCTTGCTTTTCCTGCTGTGGACTTCGCTCCCACCACTGGCTGGGCAGGTGAGATGGGGCAGGTGAGATGGGGAAGTGAGATGGGGCAGGTGAAATGGGGCAGTGAGATGGGGGAGGTGAGATGGGGCAGGTGAGATGGGGCAGTG